>CM055271.1:46077943-46427454 GCA_029237695.1 Conchocele bisecta | reverse complement strand
GGCTAATTAATTACATTATTTCTGGATCAGAGACATAGACATACTTATCCTTGGTTGTATACAGGTAAATACAGGTAAATAGTTCATAACTCTTCTTGTAAATGTTCACCAATTAGATCACTCACTTTTGCTCAGCCAACCATTTGAACTGCTTGATTGCCAGCAGAATTCTGAAGTACTGGGGCGGCGGAAGTGGGGGCCCGGGAGCAGTTGGGGAGGGCCTGGCCCCCTCAATAATTATATAATAAAGCAAAAATTGGCACCCTCAAACTTGGTGAGAAATCAGGAAATGGCGTTTCACGCATCTTAGATTAAAACAAAATCCGGGGGGGGGGGGGGGGGGGAGCATGCTCCCGGACTCCCATGGGAACATCGGGCCTTTTGGATCCTCAAGAATGAGCCCTGAGAATGCAGGAAATGACGTTTCACGCCTCTTAGTTAGATTTAGAAACAAACTTTACGTGGGATCATGCATCCGGACCCCTCCCCCTAGCAACATCGGGCCCTCAAGACTCACCCCACCCCCAATAATTTTCAGGTTCCGCCGCCTATGAAGTAGGCCTGTGTCGAATATTAATTGATATATTTGGAAATTAAAGAATGACAATTATTGTCAAGATTAGCGCCGGCGGAACCGTAGTGTAGTAGCCAAAACTGATACAGATGTGTTGCCTAGTTCAGGTTCCAGTGTAGTTGCATGATCAATGTCATCAGGTCCATTTTTAGCTGCGAGCCTCTTGCAGCTTATGTAACCGGTTCTCAAAATACACTCAGATATCACCGCGCTATTTATTCTTGTGGCGCGTATGTATACATCTTGTATCTATGCCATTGTTAACGACTCGTTTTATGCTATTTTACTTCACATTTATTAGAATGTATATCTTTGGCACATATAATTAATTGAAGAAAAACCTCAGATTTAGCCTTTCATTTCTACAAATAAAACGGGCCATTTTGGTAGCGCATTAATGGTGTGTAAACCCGAATCACACCTTTCTGGCACCTGTCTGGATTTTTTCATTCACAACAACGGCGTGTACAAATTTGCATAAAATAACACTATAACCACAGGTGTTTGAAGAGCGAATCCGGATATGGAATTACCACCCTTATCGCATCGCCGTATTTCGCCGTTATATATTTCGAAAATCAGTCATATTTTCCTTAAATGATGTCGAAAATTGATAAAAATATACTGTTACCTTATAACAGTGTCGTCTAGATGGTTCACTCATTTGAATCTTCGCGTCGGCATGTTTCGAATGAGTGGTAATAGCGTACACTTTCACTTACAATAATTGAGCCCGGATATGGAATTACCACCCTTATCGAAAATCGATAAACATTTCAGAGCTCATGCGGATGTGTATGTAATGCATACAACACGAATGCTAGGCCTTACTGGATTCTTCCTGTTTCTATACAGCTCCTTACCCTCTCCACATACAACATATGTCGAGTGTTATACAGTTTCCCATAACACCATTTACTACAATTACTTTATTTGAAATATTTAAAGGAGAATATATTAAAACACTGTTTACCACCCATTTCAGTTGGACTCGCAGCTCAGTACTTTCAGTACTTTGATTTAGAACTACCTTTGCTGCACATTGCAGGCCATGTTTGCACCTTCTATAACTCGGCAGTATTTCTGGTTTTATATAAAGCGTGCGAAGCTGGTCTAATAAAGGTAATATTTTTCAGGTTTCTGGAATACAACTGTTACAGTGTCTGATAAGCTACCTCACAGTAAACGTTACAGTCGTGCCTCTAAAATAACCAGTCGATTCCCAGGTTTCCACGGTGTAACAATTCAGCTAAACAGCGGTTGCCCAGTGCCCGAGTGGAATATCATCATATGACATCATTAATTGAATAGATCTTTGAAACACCATGGATATTTATAAAACGTATTGTTATAGTTTAAATTAAATGTGTGATTTAAGTTAACATGCGAGTTTATTTGATGAGATCCAAGACAGCGGCTATATGTATCTAATAGGACACACACCCAAGCAGGTTAGGTGTGCAAATACGAGCAGCACACATACGACATAGTATTACACCATAGTAATTAACTGACCTGGAAATAAGTGTAATAATCACAGAAAATGGTGTATTTAGAGCTGCGAACATGATATTGTAACAGGGCAGGTGGGTCTGTGGGGTGGCGGCATCCGCATAGTGTAACGGGATTGGATTTCCCGTGGGTGTGTGTGTGTTTTATTAGTACAGCACCCAATTTTTTAGTTTAGGTACAGGCTGATCAGGGTCGACAATGTTAATAGACGGAACCCAGCTCACTCGAGAAACGGACAGTTTATGCGCAGGCTGATATCAGAGTATACAGTGTTCAGTACCGTAACCAGTCGCGGTCGCCTCGTCTGTCATTTTGCCGAATTTAAGAATAAAACAAATTCCCGGGTTGGTGGCGGGGAGAATGCTCCCTGACCTCCATACCAGGACTTGATTCGCCTCGCAGCCTCTCGCAGCTTATGTAGCCGGTTCTCAAAATACAGTCAGATATCACGGCGCTATTTTTTCTTGTGGCGCGTATGTATACATCTTGTATCTAGCTCATTGTTAACGGCTCGTTTTATGCTATTTTACATTTCACATTTATTAGAATGTATATCTTTGGTACATAATTAATTGAAGACAAACCAATGGAACCTCAGATTTAGCCGTTCATTTTCCACAAATAAAACCGATTTCGCCGATATTGATTTAGAAAATCTGTCATATTTTCCTTAAATGATGTCGAAAATTTATAAAAAATATACCGTTACCATTCATTTGAACCGTGTCGTCTAGATGGTTCACTCATTTGAATCGTCGCGTCGGCATGTTTCGAATGAGTGGTAATAGTGTACACTTTCACTTACAATAATTGAGCCCGGATATGGAATTACCACCCTTATCGCATCGCCATATTTCGCCGATATTGATTTCGAAAATCGGTCATATTTTCCTTAAATGATGTCGAAAATTGATAAAAAATTCAGAGCTCATGCGGAATTGAATATACGATGCTCTTGGTTGGGATATGCTGGTTGTCATCTTTTGTAAGGACCTTTGTCACATCGTGGCATATTATCTTACGCTTAACACTCATGTTGATCCGTCTGTTCTTGTTACTGTATCAGTGCAAAGTGGTGCCATTTATTAAAACGTTTTGTTGCTGCAATTACAATGGACTGTACTGGCTATAGTAGTTTGCATCTTAATAGGCATCCATTTATCTCTGCTGCAAACACCGACTGAACAAATGATTTGCTGATGATACGTGTATCACACAAGTGGAACAATATTACATTCCTCTAGTTAATTACATGTTATTACTTATGAAGATGTGTATGCAATGCATAACAAACAAATACTAAGCATTACTGGATTATTCCTGTTTATATACAGCTCATTCCCCTCTCCACATACACAATATTTCGAGTGTTATTCAGTTTCCCATAACACCATTTACTGCAATTACTCTATTTGAAATATTTAAAGGAGAATATACTAATTTAAAACACTGTTTCCCACCCATTTCAGTTGGGCTCGCAGCTCAGTACTTTCAGTACTTTGATTACCTCTGGTTACGGCCCTGGTGTTCATAGACGACAGAACCACAGCCCGCCGGTCGTATGGTATTTGAGCAGGTTCTCCGAGTTCATTATGGTCTCCGTCGCACGAATTGTTTGAAACACACTAGCAAGACAGGTGGGCAATCATATATTTTACTTCTATTGATGAAATTAAACTACATATTAATAAACGTACGTATCAAACTATGGGAACATAAAGGGCATGTAATTATGCAACATGGAGGAGTGGCCGAGCACCATGTACGCTATATTAATTATGAATGACTCACCATGTTGTTAGTCTCCCCAAAGATGTTATAATTTCAGAAATTCCAAGATAATAGTAAATGTACAATAACATATTTAATTATTTAGTTAATGGAGATGCGTTAATAGTGCTTGAAACCGGCCAACTCCACGGCCCACGAGCCGGGGGCAGTACTTATAGAACCACAGTCACGTAGGGACATAGGGACTGAAACGGTTTTAAATAATTAAACAAACATCATGCCTCATTTGTACATGTATATGAAAATAGCCTGATACCACCGCGAGTCACTATCAGTAAAACACATATTACTAAATGATTATATCTGAATAACGGTCTCTTTAATAAATTCTGACAACTCTTGCATGTCGAACATTTTCCAGGGATCTTCTTCGCCAATACTTAGGAGACTGTCTAATGACCACTCAGTGACACAACAGCGCCAGAGCAGATTCATCCGTCTGTGTTCTCTGGAAGTTTCATATTTATCACACTCAATCAAGAAATGGTGTACCGACTCTATTTCACCGACTCTATTTCACCACTATCACAAACATATTATGTACAGGTTTTCCTTCAAGTGACAGTATCCCATTCCTAATTGGATGATTATGGAGAACACCCTTCTATCCGGAGCATCCAGAGACCTTTTCTCACCCACGGATGATCTGTATTGATGAAGAGTCCTGCCTGTCTCCACAATGTCCCAGCGGCACAGCTATTTCTTGAGTATTGCTTCTCTTCCATCTCTCTTGATATCTGATAGTGTGGCAATGTCAGATGTTGATTCCTGCAGAAGTTCAGCATTCTTTGCATCATGTTTATCGACAATTTCATTACCGGCTATATTAGCGTGACCTTGGCTCCACAGTATCTGCAAGTCATGATGTTTATTCTTTAAATTTTCCATGATGCACTCTAGTATATCTGTAGTTGATTTGTATGATGTCTCCTGCCACCCTAAGATCAATATTCCCGCTACCGACTGAAAATCAGTGAAGATATGACGTTTTTTTGTAGGAGTTTGATATATCTTCAGGATAGAATTTGGCTGGTATTAGTACTGCCACTAATTCTGCAAGCTGTATGACACCATATTCCTGCACTGGCTGTTTAATTCCAATATGTTCAGTCTGCCCAGGAATAAATATGCAGGCTCCAGCTCCACAAGGTCCTAGGTTCTGAGGACACGAGCCATCTGTAAATAGAGAATAGTAGGTTAGTGCCGTGAATGGGAAAACATATCTGGCAAGGCTCAGGAAACGGGATGGGCGAGGCTCTGCCGAGCACTTCCCGTTTCCGTGCCGCGCCAGATATGTTTTCCCATTCACGGCACTAACCTACTCTATCCCGTCAACACCTACAAATGGCTGTAAAATGCAAAAATAGTATTGACTGGATATCAAAAATGTTTCACGGCACCGTGTTTCACGGCACATACGCACTGTGTTGACGGGATAAAAGCCAGTATACAGTCATCGGCATTAGTCTCTGTTAATCGTGCTACCATGTGGTCACTTCAGTCAGTGCAGTTAATTCATTTAGCTGAATCTCAAGTTTTCCAAATGGTGACAAGTATCTTTCTTTATCCCGTCAACACAGTGCGTATGTGCCGTGAAACACGGTGCCGTGAACCATTTTTGATATCCTGTCAATACGACCTAATCGCTGCGTATGAATATGTGCGGTGACTGCATGCGGTTATGTTTTTGCATTTAAAAGCCACTTGTAGGTGTTGACGGGATAAATAGAATAGTAGGTTAGTGTCGTGAATGGTAAATATATCTGGCGCGGCACGGAAACGGAATGTGCTCGGCAATGCCTCGCCCATCCCGTTTCTTAAGCCTTGCCATATATTTTATCCCATTCACGGCACTAACCTACTATTCTCTATGTATCTTCTACATCCTTCCAATCCGTCCAGTGCTGACTGCCATACAGATGCGGCATACTCCATTTGTGGCAGACCATCGCCTTATAAAGTTGTAACTATCTGGCCGAGTTTATTTCCTCAACAACATTTACTTGTGACATCACCGATAAAGTCTTCATTCACCGTCTCTCCAGCTTTGAGATGTGTCGATCATCTGCTCGTCTAGGTATAATCCCAATAGTTTTGGGTTGGCAGTATAAGGAATTATAGAATTGTTGATGCAGATGTCCTGTTCTCTTGCTAATAAGGTAGCCTTTCTATCTTTGGAAAAACAACATACACCAGTCTTTTCCACATTGAGATTCAGCCTCCATCTATTACACCATCTAGCGATAGCGAATAGCGAATAGCTGATACGCATGCTGGTTTGGGACTACACTGATTTCGTACGTGGTAATGTACAAGGTGTATGATCACGTGGTACTAACAACAACACCAAGTACTGAAACTTCCAGAATTCATCTGATTCAAAGTACGTATTCCAGTATATGATTTTGATGAAATATGGCGCATCAAACGCGTCGTGTTAAGCTGCATTTGGTGGTCTCTGTATTTTCGCCCAAACTTCTGTCGTTTTTGCGAAGTATCTATTTCCGTTTTCTCCGACACGGAAATCGATTATTTGCAAAAACGACATAAGTCTGTGCCAAACTCCCTGGACCACCAAATGCAGCTCATGAAAACGCGTTTGCTGCGCCATACGCCATCAAAATCCGTTGCATATTAAGGAAAATATAAAATAATACTTACTTTAGAGTGGGCGACGTTGTTGTTGTTGTACCCACGTATTCATGCACCTTGATGTAGTGTGTTACATGTTACTATATTTGACATGTACTTTTGTATTGTTCTATTCATTTTATAAATATTGTTTTATTTGTGTACATATAATACTTTTGTTTGAAACTTTCATTGCTAAAAATGGAGTATTGGAGAAACACTGTAATGGGAATGACCGATCGAGTTATTGGATGCTGTTACTATAATATATATATTTAGATGCGTTTATAACTCCCTGGAATATATAGAAAGATACAGATTATTGACGTCAATTCATGAATATTCTGGTAAAATATATTCATATTTCAGTAGAACACTCTAGAATATGAAATAAGTTTAGTCTCGGACCAGAGACTATTCAAGAATATTCCAGACTACTAGAAGGGCAGGTCTTATGTGTGACTGTGACTGGTGAAATGGTGTTTATTGGTTTTGTAACCAGTGTATATCCAGATCAGCCTGTGCATCCGCGCAGCCTGACAGGATCTGCCCAGTTCAACATTCCATCAATAAAACCCTGTCGTGCTTCTGACGGGAAATTATATACATCGATATTAGGCTACAGGAGAGTGCTATTTGATTAGGAGCTACACTGGTCACACATCCCATAAGTCAAATTCTTACATCACAGATATGTCTGCTATTGAGGATAGAGTTGAACCAACCGTCATAAAAGCTATTAACATGTATTCTACTGTGGATCTTACGTGTGAAAGTCATAATTAATAATTTGGAACTTGGATTTAGTGAGTTCACAGAACAGGTGGATATTGTGTTTTATCCCGTCAACACAGTGCGCATGTGCCGTGAAACACGGTGCCGTGAAACATTTTTTGATATCCTGTCAATACGACCTAATCACTGCGTATGAATATGTGCGGTGGCTGTGATTATATTTTTGCATTTTAAAGCCATTTTTAGGTGTTGACGGGATAAATAAATAATAGGTTAGTGTCGTGAATGGTAAAATAATATCTTGCGCGGCACGGAAACGGGATGTGCTCGTCAGAGCCTCGCCCATCCCGTTTCCTAAGTCTTGCCAGATAGCTTTTCCCATTCACGGCACTAACCTACTATTCTCTATTAAAGTGGCTAACACATTAGCATTTTGTGCATTAGATAATTTATAATTTATCGGATTTGTTACTTTGGATTATTCATAATATGGCTATTATTGAATTTATTCTAGAACTTTCATAGGTAAATTGTATTCTACATGTATGTTAAATCTATGCCTTTATAACTTCAATAAACCTTTTTGAAAAAAACAATGCTGGATTCATTCATTCTGTTATTGGCACCTTCCTGTCTGACCAGGGTATACACTGTTTGCGGAAATGACTGTCAGTGACGGTAACATTCTCTCGTAACAATTGTTTTCTCAGCAAGAGGTGAATGAGTTTGTGAGGCGAGGGGTGGCTGGTTGTGTGTATGCGATGGGTAATTTAACAATTGGGATTCATCCCTACCGGAATCACGACTGGAGACTTGGTTTGACCCTCAGGTACGTCTTTGGCATTCTTATATGTGACAGTTGAATCTGGTTATATACCTTTTATGAGGAAAATGATTATTCCTAATCCTATTACTGTTAGGGGAAGGGGCCAAGCGACTTTGGTGTGGTATGGACCTGGAACCATGTCAGGTTCTTCTAATTTGAGGGCTGAATATATTTTTTCTCGATTTAAATTTTCTGATTTTAGGATTTTCTCCCCAATGCAGCAGATTAAGTACGGGATCGAACCCATTTGGTCCGGCCTTAAATGACCATGGAACTGTTCATATGCCGTTAAACACCAATAGACAAACATACAAACAAACTTTGTGAGGCGATACCACCGTGACGGACAAAAGAACGTACTGTTTTGCTATATCCATTTACATATGTAGCTGTGACTGGAGAAATGTAGGTCCATATATCTGCACTGTTCGCCATTCCAAACGTATAGATTGTTATCAGGCTACAGGCGGTTGCTATATTATGCTCAAGACGAAGAAGACAAAATAATCACAACGAAAAACAACCACTGTATAAATCAAGTGCTCGATAATATATTGTATTGTAACTGTAAATATACATTTCATAAAAAAAGGAAATATAACGGTACAGAACTCAAGCCACAAAGGAAGGGACGACAGGGACAACTTGTAGTACATTGTACTATGACGGTGTTTTTTGTCACCAGTACAAGCCATAGTCATAAAAAATCATAGTAAACTCACAGCACGTCGCCATGCTCATGATGCTTACTGAGGTTCAATTAACTACGGATAAAAGAAATATATTGCATAATGTTATATATAGTTACATATATTAGGCTTCACGGGACGGTTGAAAATAGCCAAAATGTACTGCTTTTCTGAGGGCGGCGGGTGGCTTATAAAAATCACCGCCTCTCACAATCAGTTAAGGAGGCTCTTGCAAAACATATTTAAAAATACTCGCAAATGAAGTACAAATCACGTGCCACAATACAAATGCAGTAACCGCATCAGATGTGTTTAATTATTTGTTTGCAATGTTACCCCACCCACCTATTTTTGGCCAGAAATTTCAACACGACTGAAGTTGTTGAAATTGTTTTCATGAAAACATGAGGCACAGAGACTTTGTTATGTCTTGTTCTATCATTTGTAACACCACACCATTTCCTGAAAATGATTGCAAAGCGGGGTCATAACCACCTCAAATTTTCGCTACAAATGCCTCACAAAGTCATGAAATATTCATAAACCTATTTTTCTAGACACACTGGTGTAACTTGCAGGGTCGGTATGGAAAGCGTGGCACAGAAAACCTCCCCGCTTAGCTCGCCAGCATTCCTCAAATGACAGAAACATATACGGCAATCAAAAACGATTAATATAATTGACGAAAAATACAAAATAATCACAACGAAAAACAACCACTGTATAAATCAAGTGCTCGATAATATATTGTATTGCAACTGTAAATATACATTTCATAAAAGAAGGAAATATAACGGTACAGAACTCAAGCCACAAAGGAAGGGACGACAGGGCCAACTTGTAGTACATTGTACTATGACGGGGTTTTTTGTCACCAGTACAAGCCATAGTCATAGAAAATCATAGTAAACTCACAGCACGTCGCCATGCTCATGATGCTTACTGAGGTTCAATTAACTACGGATAAAAGAAATATATTGCATAATGTTATATATAGTTACATATATTAGGCATCACGTGACGGTTGAAAATAGCCAAAATTTACTGCTTTTCTGAGGGCGGCGGGTGGCTTATAAAAATCACCGCCTCTCACAATCAGTTAAGGAGGCTCTTGCAAAATATATTGAAAAATACTCGCAAATGAAGTACAAATCGCGTGCCACAATACAAATACAGTAACCGCATCAGATGTGTTTAATTATTTGTTTGCAATGTTACCCCACCCACCTATTTTTGGCCAGAAATTTCAACACGACTGAATTTGTTGGAATTGTTTTCATGAAAACATGAGGCACAGAGGACTTTGTTATGTCTTGTTCTATCACTTGTAACACCACACCATTTCCTGAAAATGATTGCAAAGCGGGGTCATAACCACCTCAAATTTTCGCTACAAATGCCTCACAAAGTCAGGAAATATTCATAAACCTATTTTTCTAGACACACTGGTATAACTTGCAGGGTCGGTAGTGAAGTATATAGAAAATTGTCCAACCTCTTTTTAAAGCTAGCCGCCCACTGTCCCGTGAGACCTTTGCAATAGGCATTTATTATCAACAATAACAACACAGCATCAACAGTAACAGGCCCGTAGCCGGGTCGGAGCGGTCGTCGACCCCCCCCCCCACCCCCCCCCCCACCCCCGCCCGGCCTCGAAGTACACTTTTTTAGCATCGAGGTCCACTTTTTTAGACCCCCCTATATACCTCAGGCCCATTGGGCCTTCGAAACGACCCCCCTTCAAACGGGTCTGGCTACGGGCCTGAGCAATGACACATATATCTACACAATTTATATTTAGCATGATATTTACTAATTTCAATTAAAATTTAAATTTCAGTGAATTTCTTAACACAAGAATTACCGAATAACGTCAGTATAATGACGCAACGTAAACAAGTCCGCGTTCTTTTCAACGAAAGCCATGTTATTTTGCCCATCCTCTAGCATAGAACGTCACCCGATAGATATAATACCAGGCTAATGTCATTGTATATGAAGTACATGTATATGACATAAGCCCGCCCCACATACACAATCCTGTTTGTATGTGTGTGTGGAGGAGCGTGGTTCCATAATTCCGATTACTGCACATGTGGATAGAGACAGGCGTTTATAATCTGTCTGATTTAGCTGTCCATAATACATTCCATAGATAGCCTGATTACATACTCATACATGTATAGTTAACTATTATCTTATGACTACTAAATATCGGCCATAATCAAGACTGTGTCTGTTTATCTGTAAGTTCTTGTATAAAATTCCACGCAAACTTTACGTCGTCCGTGTTTGTCCGTGAAGCACATACGACGAAGCGCAGAAAGTAGACATCTTTACATATAGATGGGACAAGGTGGATACGGCCATCGTCGTTAATAGACTTCAGTAGCTTCTCGTTTCTGGAATTGTCGTCCTGAAAATAAAATGGGTATGTGTAACTGGAGAAACAGGAAATCAGTAACGCTGATGGAGGATGTACCACTCACACAATTTTAATACAGCTTTTAAGTCACTTGACATTTGATCATGGGCACAATGGCCGCACGAATGGGACACAGAATGAAAATATGGATGATGGCTAATAAGCATAGTGTTGTACTGTTTATTTTACGTTACTCTCCGGGATCTCGTAAAACAATCTCTTTTGTAATAACAACATGTTTAATTCCTGGAAGAAATCCCGTTATGTTTTACTTCTGAGCATTTGTCTCTCAAAAGGAAAGCAGAACCGAATATGACCAAGAGACAACGTTATTCGCAAGAGGCTCCAGTGAATATTACATTTCCTGTGACAAATGCGCGTCACTCAAAACCATATGTACAACGTACCTGTAACCGGAAGCAGACTAGCCCCATCACGACCTTGCCGATTATCTCAAACCGACTGTCCGTCTTCACTAGGTCTTTAAACTCGTGTGCAAGGCCAACGTCCTGCAAGACATTTATTTAACCAGGTGAGCTGATTATCGTGAAATAATCCACAAGTGATAGGGTCCTTTCGCTGAATAAACACGTGCGTTTGTTTGTCGGTATGGCCCAATCGCGAGTTATTTCACAACAATCAGCTCACCTTGTCGAAAACCGACATATGTATCTCCTTTGATTATTAATTTTGGCGTCCAGTCTTATAAATATGTTACAGAATATATGACATTAGAATTGGCTGAATTTGTAGGTTTTGCGTCACATTGTTTAGTTTAAACTAAGTAATTAAACAACGCGACGTGTTGAGTTAAAATGAAGCAATGTGACGTCAAACTACAAACTCCGCCAATCATGAAGCCGAACGGTGCGGAGCCCAGCAGGGGACGTGGAATTCTTTTTTTTTATTAATTCGTTCCCACGAAATAACAATTAGTTCCCTCAATTTAACAATTCGTTCCCACGAATTAACAATTCGTTCCCTCAATTTAACAATTCGTTCCCACGGGAACGAATTTTTAATTCGTGCGAACGAATTGTTATATAGTGGGAACGAATTGTTATATAGTGAACGAATTGTTATATAGTGGGAACGAATTGTTATATAGTGGGAACGAATTGTTAAATTGAAGGAACGAATTGTCATTTCGTGGGACAGAATTGGTAATTCGAGGGAACGAATTGTTAATTTGAGGGAATGAATTGTTAAATTGAGGGAACACATTGTTATTTCGTGTGAACGAATTTAAAAAAAAATCCATGTCCCCTGCGGGGCTCCGTAGAACGATTATTCAAGTTCTATAACCTATGTATATGTCCCGTCATGCACCTACCCGCCTTATATATTCTTGTAGCCCAGTCTGTCCATAGAGCCGCAAGACGAACCAGAGCTTCAGGGAGCGGAACCGCCGACCCAGGGGCATTTGCCAGTGCTGAAACCAGTAGCCGTGTTCACCAACATTGCAAAGTATACTTTTCTAGCAAAGTATACTTTGAGGGAGAAATGTTCAATTTTAGGATAAATTTATCAATTTTTATTATACTGAATTTATTACATTATCACAGCCATTTTGTGTGATAATGTAATAAATTCAGTATAATAATTCTGCATACTTTTAATCATCAAATATATGTAGTCGTGAGTTCTATATGAAATAATGCATTTCAGGAAAAATAAATGATTACTCCCTCAAAGTATACTTTGCTAGAAAAGTATACTTTGCAATGTTGATGAAATAGGCTACATAACAGGGGTACACACAGAAGGTAATACTATGTAGCTGTGGCTGGAGAAATGGAGCATATGGGTTTTGTGATCAGTGTAGCTCAATATTAAATAGCACACCCATGTAGCATGATGGCGATCTATATTGCTTGATGGAGGCGTGACGGGTGTTTCGTTATGGAATGGCAAAGCGTTCAGATCCTGATCAGACTGTGCGGATGGACTGTGCGGATGCACAAGCTGATCTGGATGTATTTTCTCCAGTCAGGGCAACTTTTCCAATTGTCAATGCCAAAAGGGTTGAGCTAATCCATGACCAGGTGATCGAATCAACAATGGAAATTCACATTGCACATCTACAGACCATAAGGAAGTTACATGCCAAATATGAAGTGTCCGACTATTACGGTTTTACTTCTTTCAAGGCAAAAGTGGGAGATAATCTATAACCCTAGAGTAAAATAAATAATCGAAGTTTACTTCAAGCGTCTACCCACCATAAGGAAGCAATATAACACATATCAAGTATCCAGCTATTACGGTTTAAATACAATTTAATTCTTACAAGAAATGTGACGGACAGAAGTAAACCGTGACGATAACAATAAACCCATTTTCCCCATTTTGCCAGACATAACATTGCCTTAACTTCTACCCCGGTATTAGGTTCCCGGACGGACGGACGAACGGAAACACATGGGTTGACAAAAACACATTAACCATTATTTTCTCAAAGAGTTGGTATAACTCATCCTTTTGTCAGACACAACATTGTCTTACCTAACTAGCGTTTTCTGTTTTTAACCCTTTCACCCCTAAGTATAGACGGCTTGTTACGAGCCGGCTCATTTGGATCTGCACTGTTTTCATAAACCTATATAGCGGGCTTTCGGGTTCAAAGGGTTAACGCATGGCGACTTACAGCGTTGACAGAAACTCCGTCTTATTATGTCTTACCCTGTAGTCCGGCATGACGTTTCCTTGGTTCTCATGTTTCAGGTATATTGGGTCAACTTCAAAGGCGCCGCTGATCAAACGGCTGTCTTTCACCCTGAAAACGTACAAATACAAATTCAGGTAATGATGCATCACAGGGGCGGATCTGGAGGAGGGGGGGGGGTGTTTCGGGGTTGCACCCCCTCCCCGTTCAGCCACGGAGTTTACATAGATCACAGTTTACCACCAGTTGTGAGGAAATAGAGAATAGTAGGTTAGTGCCGTGAATGGGAAAATATATCTGGCAAGGCTTAGGAAACGGGATGGGCGAGGCTCTGCCGAGCCCATCCGGTTTCCGTGCCGCGCCAGATATTTTTTCCCATTCACGGCACTTACCTACTATTCTATTTATCCCGTCAACACCTACAAATAGCTTTAAAATGCAAAAGATAACTCCAGCCACATCCTCAAAATCGGAGAATCGACTAGAGTGATAACCGCATCACAACTTTTATTGTTGCTACGCACACACACAAAATAAGTCTGTGCCTTTTGGAAGCAAACATCGCTTAATGTCACGGTAGTTTGGCATATTTCACACAAAAACATTTTTACACGTATTTCTGCTTTTAATAATGTCGACAATCATGAATATTAAAGAATATTTAATAATTACACAGCTGTGTAAACACGTGTGTTCATGAGATTTTGGAGAGGCAACTTAGTTTAAGCAATATTTTATTGGCAAATGTACAATATACATGTTACATAACAAAATACAAGGATTTGAAAACAAGCTAGAAGCTTATATGAATTCATCTCCCTACAAGATATAAGACAGTGTAACATACAAATCATATGTAGTGCGCATTGCAATATACAAATTTGACTGATTATATTGTTTATAAACGTAGTGTTAGAGAAGGAACAAAGATAATATAATGAAATAAAAAAGAGAGGAAAGGAGTGGTGATTTTGATGGTGAGAGCTGATCGTATAACCTCTGTTAACTGACTATACCATGCGTCTTACTACTCGGGGCTGCCGGCGCGACTTATGATGAAGACGATGCGTAGTATTCCCCCCCTCCCAGCAATACATTTTGGTCTGACATATAATGATGAATATAGTTAATACGATTAGAACCGCATAGTTGCTGTAATATATTTGTGAACTTGTAGGAACACGTGTTTGTTTTTCTCTAATGAAAGGTGCTCATTTCCGTTTAAAAGATTATCGGCAATGACTGGACAATCCAGCCCAGCTAAATATTGTTGACGCTGTAGTTCATAGTTTGTGCATGCTGTTAGGTAGTGGTCTACAGTCTCTTGTGATCCACAAGAACATAAAGGGGAAAATCTACTATTGATTTTCGGTATAGGTCGTAGTTGAGCGAGCTACAAGCTAGTCGTAGGCGAGCGTGCAATATTTGGTCTCTCCTGTTGCCTATGTTAAAAAGTTGTGTTGATTTAGATGTATTTTTGTTCATTCGATACTTAAAGATGGATAGGCTAGGTGAGTTTCTAATTTCTGCAGGTATGTGTTCCATTCGCGTATAGCAGACGGTAGAAATGAGTTATTGTACATTTGAGTGCGGCAAGGAATATGTGGAATATCATCCGCGTTGCGAAGGGCGTAGCGATTTTGTACTTGAGTCGGTATAAGAGTATGTAGATAATTAGGTGTAAGATATTTTCATTTTAAAGAGTTGTATTAGTTTATGTTTTTCTTCTTCTGGTACTTAGCGTTTCCCATTTTAAGTCGTGATATAAATTTTCTATACTGCATAGTTTTGTGGCTCCTGTTACTATTCGCGCGGCTTCATTTTGAATTGCGTCCAAATCATTTTTCAGTTCACAAGTGCAATTGTCCCAAATGACATCGCCGTATTCTATGAGAGGTCGAATGGATGAGAAGTATAAACGTTCAAGACCCGATCTATTTAGGAGGAATTTCAATGAACGTAGGATGCCAATTCGTTGCCATGCTTTATTTATGCAGCGGGAAATGTGTGTTTTCCATTTACCATCTTCTGATAATGTTAAACCTAGGTGTGTATATTCACTAATGGGGTTTAGTGTTACATTGTTCATGATAAGATCTGGGTGTTGCGGTTTGTTTTGTTTTCGAGAAAATATCATTGTTACCGTTTTTAATGGATTAAACGTGACCAACCAGTCTCGCGACCACTGATTAATTGTTTTGAGGTCATCGTTAAGAGAAATGGCGGAGGTGTTCGGGTCGTCGACTATGATGTATAAGCTCGTGTCATCGGCAAAAAGTCTAATATTCGATTTGATTTCCGTGACTATATCATTTATATAAAGTAAAAAGAGGAGTGGGCCTAGGATAGACCCTTGAGGAACGCCGGCATTAATAGTGGACCAGTGGGATGAAGAGTTTGCGTAAACTACTCTCTGTTGCCTGGAAGATAGATAAGATGTAAACCATCGGTGCAAATTGCCAGTAATGCCTGCTGAAGACAGCTTATAAAGAAGGCCACGGTGCCAGACCCTATCAAAAGCTTTCGATATATCACAAAAAACTGCACGAACTTCTTTGCCGTCATCCAAAGCCTTACATATATCATTGTATACATATAGTAACTGGTTTACTGTTGAGTCTCCTTTGACGAACCCCGATTGGAATGGTGTGAGAATATTATTATTAACTATATAATTATATAGATACTTATGGATACAGCGTTCCATGAGCTTCCCGATACAGCTTAAGAGTGATATAGGCCGATTTTGTGGATTTGAAGGATCATTCTTTTTGAATATTGGGATGACGTTAGCTAGTTTCCATGAACATGGAAATTGCGAGGAGTTGATTGATATATTGAATATTAAAGAAAGAGGTGATGAAAGCTCGTTTGCACCTTCTCTCAATAGGCGAGGACTTATAAGGTCTGGACCACATGCTTTGGACGGGTCGATACGGGATATAGCGTCACATATATCTCTTTGTGATATGTGAATAGAAGATATGTTGTGTTGGGGTAACGTAAGAGGTGGTAAAACTTGGTTACTGTCATCAATAGAAGATTGTTTACAGAAGTAGGCGTTAAGCATCTCTGTTTTTTCGAGGTCAGAATTGGCTTCAGTTCCATTTTCTATAAGTATTGGTATTTGTGGGGATGAGCCGGCTTTGTCTTTTAGTTGCTTGGCTATTTTAAACCATGTTTTTGCTAGAATGTCACTCGTATTGATTGTTTCTATCAATTTGTTTTTATATTCTAATTTGCACTTTCGTAGGAGGCTTGTCGCTTCGTTTCTTATTTTTCTGAAGTTGGCCCAGGCGCTTTCGGTTTTACACGATTTTGCTTTTTTGTGGAGTCTATGTCGTTTTTTTATTAGTCGGCGTAAGCTATTATTAAACCATGGGATATCATTAGGTCTAATAGTTACAAGTTTATTTGGTATAGATTTGGATGCAGCATCAGTAATTATATCGGTTAATGACTATCGTTGTTTCAATATCGTCAGGTTGAATTAAGTTAGCCCAGTTATGGTTTTTTAGTATATCTCTATAAGCGTTAAAATCTCCTCGGTCATAAAGCCAAATTCGTCTCTTATAGATTGATATTTTGGGCTTATTAAATTTCATTACACAAACGATTGGGCAATGAAATCGGACAAGATCTGGTATAAATGGATCCGCGACAAAGCTGGTGAGAATCTGGTCTGTGTGGTTTATGAACATTAGATGAGGCAACTTACTCGTTGCGTTTCAAACACACTGTCACTGGGCAGATATTTTACAATTAACAGCATGTACAATTACTGTTTGTACACATGGAAGTTGTTGATGTTCAGTGTGGCTCCGGCAAATAGTGACTGGACATATTGCTGATTCGTATTACTGGATATTGTCAGCGATTGAAGTGCGACACCACTCTGCCTCTGGCCAGTCTGGGTTTGTAAAGTTTCATTTTCACACGTGTTTACACTTGTCATAGCCATAGCAGAATTCCCATTGCAGCACACACGTCAGCACTGATCTCTACTACTTCAACACCAAAATTTCAAATATTCCTGGATCTAAATAATCAGACATCTTTTTTTGGAATACTTTTCCAAACTCAAGTAGAATTTATAATTTATCAATGTTTTTGTTTTTTCCAATTGTATTCTTGCTTGCAGAAGACAGCAAAATACAATGGATTGTGGGACTTGGAAGGCTGCCAGTTAATGCAGCAAAAATGTAAATAAATACTCTTAATTAGATGCATTTTAATTTGTTTTTGTTTTCTTTCTTTCTGGTACTTTTGTATTATCATTTTACATTATTTCATAAGTAAGTGCCAAATCTCAAATGTCAGCGCTTTTCTCAAGCGTATCATTTTGTTTACAAGACTTCACCTAAATGTCAAAGGTTACTGTGTCAAAGTAGTTCTAAAGCATTATTGAAACACATATTCATACGCAGTGATTGGGTCGTATTGACTGGATATCAAAAATGTTTCACGGCACCGTGTTTCACGGCACATAGGCACGGTGTTGACGGGATAAAGTGCATTTCTGGACATCTAGATTTCAAAATTTGACCTGGAGGGTGGGAATGCCCCCCTAGCATACTCGCTTCACTCCATGGAGCTCGAAAATAGGACAACCCCCCCCCCCCCCGTTCCCCAAATGCTGAATCCGCCCCTGCATCATGACACAACTATTCTTATCCTACACACAATTATTCGTATTATTATTAGCTTTTAGATTCGGTCACTTTGAGAAATCATATTAACAATCTAAATGTTTATCCATCGCACGTGTATATATGCATTGTGGCACAAACTGCTACGAGTTGCGGTATGTATCGTTTCACGAAGCGCAAGGTAATTTACCAAGGTGTATTATCACGTGGTTACAACAACAACAACAAGTATTGGAACTTCCAGAAGCCCTCCGATTCAAAGTACTTATTCATTTTATTTTGACCTTATTTTGTAACGGATTGTGATGAAATATGGCGCATCAAACGCGTCTTGTTCAGCTGCATTTGGTGGTCACGGTACTTTGGCCCAAACTTCTGTCGTTTTTGCGAAGAATCGATTTCTGTGTCGACTGACATGGAAATCGAATCTTCGCAAAAACGACGTAAGTATTGCAGAATTCCCGGGACCACCAAATGCAGCTCATGAAGACGCGTTTGCTGCGCCATATTTCATCAAAATCCGTTGCCTATTAAGGAAAATATAAAATAAAACTTACTTTTGAGTTGCCGCGCTTTCAACCCTTTCATCCATTGTTGTTGTTGTAACCACGTGATCATGGACCTTGATTACACTACTAAGTACTTGGAGACCCCAAGAGTGCCCAGCTTAGATAGGTTCTACTGTATTTTATGCACGTGAGCGCTCCAAGACGAACGTGTGGAGGCGTAATCACCATACATAGACAGCTAAATGTCACAATCATAAGTACAATATTCCAAAACATAAATGGCCGGAGTTTATGATCAGTGTAGAACCTTGTTAGCACACTGATGCATTATCATAAAGAGCCGAAGTTTTTGTTATACTCATCAACAATGAACATTTTCCAAACTGAATTAAATCTCACCACATTGTGGAGCAGTCGAAGTTCACTTGCAGCCATTTGTGTGGGTTAAAGTTGAACGATTCTGCGTACTGAAACGGGAAAAGCAGTTGAAATATACAGTTAGAACAGGGGCGCCGGAATCATACTAAGCTTGGTCCAGCGAATCTAGTGGGTGCACCCGCTACCCACCCAAAGTGTATGTTGTTACCACTCAGTTGAACCGTCTCGCCGAGACTGTTCACCAGAGTGGTAACAACATAAACTTCTGATGCGAAATGAGAAAAATTGCTGAAAAAATATTTACATTCCGAAGCTCATGTGAGCTATTGTTACCGGGACAGATAAAGGCACTGCCGGCGTAGGCGGCGTCAATGTGCATCCAGACCCCTTCCCTCTGACACACGGCCCCTAGTTCCAGGGTGTTGTCGAAGGAGCACACCGAGGTAGTCCCCAGGGTGGCACAAACCTGTATGGCAATGTATAACCTGCTCTCTTGTGTGCTAGCGAGTGCATACAACTATTGTGACAGCACTTCTCACTGCAGACTGGTGAAATCCAGCTTATACTGGCGGGAAACAATAATTCTGGTACAAAAAAGTCACATGACTTGTTTGGCATATCTAATCAGTGTACAAAGTGTTCGCTGGCGCTATGCACTCAATATGGCTGATTAGAGGGTCGGACCCTCGGTGGATCGCCTTGTTGGCGCCGTCTGATAGTCTGGGCACAAGTACCGACCCGGGGGGGGGGGGGTGTGGGGGTGGGGAGCCGTTTCACTAAACTTCGTACAACTAAAATGTTCGTAAGTGTAAATTTAGGATCATCTGGAAATTTCAATTGATGGATTTACATTTATTGAGCATAGGCTGCATAAATGTAAATGCAATAATTGTTTACAAGAAAACATTGTTAATGTGAAATATACAGACTATCATAATTTTGCACTTACGAACATTTTAGTCGTACGAAGTTTAGTGAAAGGGGCCCCTGAACTCTTAGACTTAGGCTAGTTTCGAACGAATCCACTATACGATCGATGCGTTCTAAGAAAGTATGTGTACGGAACCACGTTGTTCTTCTTAAAGAGCTTCCGGGGACCAGGCGGCGATCACAATAACGTTACAATGGTACTGGGTCTGGAAACAAATACAGCGTGGCACAGAGATGTAGGACAATGGGAATGGTACTGGGGGCCGTTTCACTAAACTTCGTACGACTAAAATGTTCGTAAGTGCAAACTTATGATAGTCTGTAAATTTAACATTAACACTGTTTTCTTGTAAATAATTATTGGATTTACATCTATTGAGCATAGGCTGCATCGGATCAACCTAATTTAGGAGTTAAAAAGATTTTTGTCAGCAACAAGTGTATTTGGCATGTAACGTTATCGTATTATTCCATACAGGCTATATTTCATAACAGACATCTTTTGGTGCTGATGTCAGTTGTATGGACCTTGGATTGGGACATTTCCTTATTCGCGATCAGGTGTTGTCAGCTTAACGACACAGGCGCGGGACGCAGTTCGGCGACACTACGACTGCTTGACAGCTTACAATACGGTAATTTATTGGTGGGTAGCAACAATGCAGTCAATGGGGCAAATATGAAGGTATATAATAAAACTTCTATACTGAAGAATGCATTTTTCACATACAACATAGACGCCTTACAAATATGGGTATGAGGCCGGCGGCCCTGTCCCGCTCTATGGCCGCCGCCAGCGTGTCCCCACGTAGGGCAGTGTCGTCCGGCTCCAGGCTCCTCATCTTGACCACAGCAATCAAGCCCGCCCGCTCCACAGACGAATGAGACTGAATTAAATAGTTACATCTTTTGTGTAATATCGACATAATTGTAAGGACCTGAAGTGGAAGAGAGTTCTTTATTTTATTTATAAAAAAATCAAATTGACGTTTATTTATTTAATTTCTATTTGTAGGAAACTCAATGCCACGACATCGCATTATATATGTACCCACTTTTACTCGAAGTTCAAAAGATACTTTCCAAGTTCCAAGTTTATACCTATTAATGTTAAAGTGTTACGCCTTACAAGAAACGCAATGGACGGACTCGTCATTTCTGACGAAAACAAACGTAATACGTGCATATTATATTATACGACTTTCATTCTTAAACAAATCTGAATATGAGTGTCGTTTCTGATCGTCTGTCGCATTCATGCAGCCTGATAATACTTCACTGTTCGATGAATTGAAGCTTCGTCGACTGAATGACAAACAGTGTATGCTGAAACTGCGCAACATAATTAACCCTTTCACCTCTCAGTAACTGATATGGATTAGTTCATGTTAAATTTGACACTGTTCCATAATGCAGACAAATGGGTCATTTTGTAAAAATTAAACAATATCCACAAATGGTGCAGATCTTGATGAGACGGCTCGTTGCGAGCCGGCTCATCGTGATCTACACTGTTTGCAAACATTAGGAAAGATATTTCTAGCGTTGAAATGGTTAAAACACCACGATCTAAACTTTATCTACCACCTGATCCGAAGAGTAAGCGACGAATTTTGAAATAATGACGCCATCTTCCATGTCTGGGTTATCTTCCTTGACGGCGCGGATTGCACGTGCTCTGGCCGACAACAGCGCCATTAGTGTTGCCTCACTTGCTGAGCTCTGAAAATGGCAATACATTTATTATTACCGTAACTGCAGTCGGTGTATTTTATGATAATCAAATGTCATCCGCGATCTATGCTGTTCGCTATTTATTTACTGCTATCTTACCTATCCAATGATGCTCATAATGAGACTATTGCCCGATTTTCGAACTGAATTTATGCTAGGTTTGTTTGTAACGGGTGGCCAGTGTTCACTTGCTTGAACAATCGGCATATTTATTTGAATGTAAATGTACGTCTCACTCAATCTAAGGGTTAATACGAGATGAACATTCATCAACTTCCGTATCATTATCAACCATGTAACGTAATATTACTGTATGGAATACATGTACATGTATGTATGTAGCTACATGTATTTGATCTATATTAGCTTCTTATACTTATTGCATAGTATGACGATGTACTATTTTAATACACTTGTAAAGTATTGTTATTAGGTAAGTACATTGATGAAACTTTAAGAAACAACAATGTACATTAACACAAATCTTCGTACATATTTTTGTCTTATGGACCCGTGGGACCCCTGAGCATCCAATGATTCATGCATAATTGCTTTGTAAATGTGAAGGGATATATGCATACTATACATGTGAATATTTTCTTCTTACTATATCTAGTTGCCATGTTGGCCATCTTAGTGTGTACAAGCCATCGGCCAGTTTTACCTCTTATTGCGTTTGACACATACCACTAATAATATGACAAACAAATGACTAACATTTGGTGCAACATGATGGGGATACATCAGGCTACAGCGTGCGTGCTATGCCTTGTTTTCATCAACATGTATATACAAAGTATGATATCTGAAGGGTTTGTTGACCCTTTGTTAAAATGTTTGAGAACTCAGTAAAGACTGTGTAACAGTAAGAACAATACACAGTACTGTAGATATATACCTGTATTACCATACATATTGCATCGATTCCAGTGACTTGTACGCAGTTATCTGAGTGTATTGTCACTACTGTCTACTTGTCACATTGAACAACTGTCTATTGCATATTTTGTGAGTGATGGTAGAAAATCTCAGATATCTAGCGCTTTGTGTAGTCTGCTGAAACAATAGTTATAGGACGTTGTCGTCCTATATATCTGAGACGTATTGCACCAAATGTGATTAGATTTGCTGCCATCGTATTGACTGTACGTGTCAAATGCTCCAAGTGATGAAACTGTCCGATGGGATGTACAAACTAAAATGGCGGAGATGGCAACTTGTAATTTGCAATTTGTACCTAAGAATATGTGCGATTTTTCATCAAATATATTTACAGAAACTTTGATAATTTCCATAAATGACGTCGACAGATGACGAGATTTCTTAGTATTTGCGGAATTACATGCTCGTCAACTTCGGACATCATTTACGGAAAGCATCGTACATGTTGTAAATAATTTTCATGAGATGTCGCACATGTTCGTAGGTACAAAATCACATAGCTGGTCTCATATACAATAAGATTACCTGTATGACGCCTCCGCCCGTGCCGCCGCTGGAGGCGAGGAAATGGGCGGGAAGGTCGAGCATTTTGCCGAGCCATTCCATCGTGACTACCTCCAGCTCTGTACATGCCGGACTCGACGCCTGCAACATACACGTGGCTGTGACTGGAGAAACGGGTCTTATGGGATTTGTGGCCAGTGTAGCATGTGATCAAACAACACACCCTGTAGCATGATATATATTGCTTGTTAGATGTATGATGGGTGTTTCATTGATGGAGTGGCGAACAGTGCAGATCCTGATCAGACTGTGCAGAATTTCTTAGAATTAATGTTTACGACTTCGAATGCTGACATTCAAATGTAAGTATCCGACAAACGCATTTTTTATGACCAAGCACATGTCACGACTCTTATTCTTACAATATCCATTGATGTATCTCAACTGTTTTGTGAAATGCTTAATTGTAGGTACCATCTGAGAAACAGCCGCTTTAATATTGTATTTATCAAACGAGAAAAAAATCACATTATTATCGAAGTTTTAATAATTATCAGTTAATACTATAACTGATACCGACATGCGATTTGTTTTTAAATCATATATGGTTTAACATATATGTTAGATTATATTAATTGCATAAGTATAGTATCATACAATAAAGCTGTACTGACCGCCAAACATGTTTTTACATTTACATATTTAATTTATTACACTAGTGCATCGGGCTTTGAACTTTGAACAGAAGTGGCTTAAGCACGACTTATGTTCAACCCAAAAGAGTAAAGGCAACGACTATGCTAGATTGATACATCATACCTTCCTGAACATGAATCCGGTGTCGGTCAATCACATTAGGTGGGAGAAGGTCACTTTTGGGGTCATTACGTGCAAAGAGGTCAAACGAGTTCAAAAACATATTGTATATCACTAGATGGACATGTACGTGCATATCATGCTTGAAATATCAGATAAAGTTGTTTAAATTGTTGATTATTCTTCCTTAGAACATATATGAAACGATTCGGTTTTATGGTGGTTCAAATCGTTGTATATTTTGCAATTTTAAAGATGGCCGCCAGGTATCAACATTTTGTCTTAAATATATTCCGACTCGATTATTATATGGCGTTCGGCACTTACATTATGCGTTTACATACATAGAAGTACGTTGAGGTAACTTTTAAAAACAATTCACCACTGACAAATTCATATACATACAAGATGGCCGCCAAATATTCAGCCAGACGTGTAGTAAATGTGTGTGGAATAACAAAATTAGATAGCTACGTTCATGAACTTTCATAATTCAGTTGTTTGTGCATTCTTTTTCGGTACTACTGCATGTGTTCTTTACAAAAATGAATGAGTCCATGTAATATACTTATTATTTTCCACGTTCGGATATTCAAGATGGCCGCTAAGTATCGCTTAAGCTCTTAGGCGCTGTTGGTCGACAAAATAGTAAAGAAATGGAACATAATTGGAGATCATATTTGTAATACATGCATTTTAAAAATGCGAAACTTGTGTTCCAAACTGTACCGAATGATCTTTCGCCACACACAAAGGTAAATAAAAAATGACCGCCAACATCGATACAATTATGATACGTTTATATTAAGTAGGGTAGACATAGCATATGCTACACCCTAACATCAATGTTTCAGTGTGAATGGTAATTTAATGGGGTTAATTCTTACCAGGGAGCGCGATATCCCTGGCTTGGCCCTTATTCGCATGTTTAGCTTTCTTGCAGTCGAGAGATGAATCCGGCTAATCCCGTTATAAGAGTTATACGATCAGTGCTAATCCTACTACGTGTATGTGGAGTGGGTGGGTGGGGGGGGGGGGTTAAGTTAATATAATGTGGTGAATACCTGACAGTAGATCCGGTTTGTCTAATGTCAGGGCTGGATAGAAATTGTATGCAAATATTCAGTTACCCGCCCCCATCCATGCAGATGAAATGAGCTGTTGTTAGTCCGTTTAAAGCCATTAAGCATTAAACCGTTTGGAAATATATCATGTTATTTTATTAACCTGACCATGAACATCAAATTTGCATTTTATTATTGCAACAGGTCCGTAACCAGGGGGTCGGTGCGGTCGGACAATCCCCTCCCCACCTCCCTCGTCCTGCCTTGATGTCCACTGTTTGGTGCACTAAAATAAGAATTATTGTCAATACGTAGTCATTTTATAATATTGATACAAGCAGTCGAGTATGTGCTCCTGACCAGCCGCTCTGCTTAAGGTACATTCCATGCGGATATTGCGTCATTTTCCATTATATCGAAACCTAATATATATGTATAAACAACGATAATCAGTTTATTAATGCAGTACACGGAACAGTAGACACAGCGATTGACATATCAAATGAAAGTTGACGAATTCTGAACTTGACTGGCTACGTAACAACTACCATTATTCACTTCCCACATAATGAAAGCAGCGTATTTTTCATAGCGAAGAAACGAAGCATCCTGAGTTATTTAAGTATTATGCTAATGTCCATTGATATGGTGGGAATATCAATTCTACTTCGTTTGCATACGTTATATTCCCACCATTTATACTTGAAAAGTCTTTATCGACACATATATTATTATAACAAAGTCGTAATATTGATGACAATAGCATATCACTATCATGGAATACCAACAACTTGGAAACACTGCACATGGACAGTGCGAGTGTGATTGTCGGTGTAGCAAGAGACAAAATCAATTAATTTAACATTGGGGAATGAAATAACATATACACATCGTAAACAATGGTGTGATCATGGTCATCGCATCTCAGTTTATATACGACATATGATTTTGTTATTGTCCAAATAAAATAACTTTTGGATGACGTATCATTTAAGTAGTCATATGCCGGTTGCTATGTACTAGGATACATAAGTACATGTAGGAATAAGTTAATAACCAGTATTTGTGAGCCATATTCACATTACTCTATATACAAATGTATCTCAGAATTCAATACATGGTGTCATCCAGGCCATTACATCTCTGCTCATAAATGGCATATGCTGTGTTTACAATAACATCGCGTTTGGATGACCTATAATATCAAGTAGTAATATACAGGTAGGCATGGACTATGTAAATAGGATGGATTGAATGATTCAGTATTTGTGAGTCACATATGTATGGATATTAAACTATCATGTGATCGAGATCAGTATGTTGTGAGTTCATGATGGAATATATGTTGAGGTCATTCATGAGATTGTTTGGTATATAGAAAGAATAAAAGTTATATAAATGTATTATGCGGACATAATGCAGCTTATCTTGAATGCATATGTATGTATATGTATCACAGTTATGAAGGGCGCTGTTTCTGGGGAATACCATACACTTTAATCATATATGATGTAGTCATATAATGTGATTATATGGTATGTGTATAAGTGCCATAAAGGTGTAGTATAATATCTCAACCATATGTGTAATGTAGTATATAATAGGTTACATGCATTAATATGTTACTTTGTTTCAAATGAACATGGTTCATTATTCTATGCTAATCTATACGACATATAAAAAAACCGTAAGAGACGAAACATGCACGTATTTGGGTAGTGCTTTGTTAAATATATAAAATATAAAGCGCATGTCATTGTACCCATATGTCTCTGACGATATTGCAATTCATGTATAACTAATGTACACACATCAACCAAACAACCATTTTACTGTGCAAAACCGCAACTCCTGTAACTGGATGTTTAACTAACCGGGTTTGAGCTAATCTGGAAGAGAAACTTATAAAGCTAAACATTGACACGTACCTGATCAGAGGCCTCTAAATCATGACCATTGGTTACACAAATATGTTGTATATATGTGGTACGCATATACACTGTCAATATTGATTTTAGTGCAGTGCACAGAACGGGACTTTTGTCGATGAGAATATATGTTAATTGAGAATATATTTCCATTTATCAGCGATGATTAAACATGCAGTCATGATGAGAGGTTTGCTGAAATAGAATATGCTGATCTGCCTTATACAGACTTATATGGGACAATTATTAAATAGTTCAGTGTAATTTAAAGGTATGTATATGGGCATATCCACTCGTGCATGTATGGATAGACACGGAAACAGAAACTGTAATAAATACTATTTGATAATTGTTGTATTTTACATGAATTGTTTTAATGACATGTTCTATTTTGGTTATAATTAAGTATAATGTGATTAACATAACATAACATACAATATATTTAAACAAACAGTACATATATGTTAAAATTATGACTTTGCAACGAGTGTAAACTAATTTGATTATCACCAAGTATATTATCAGCGAACTACTAGTCTGAACACATATGAATTTGTCCTGTAAAGAAATTTAAAAGTAAATGAAAAGAAACGCGCAATTACCAGTACCACACTATATTAGAATAGCCTAAATGAGGCGACCATTTTGAATAAACAAAACTACAAATGACTTCAAAATCAAGTGTATCCAATTTAAGTATAAATAAGTAAAGCAAAAGTAAAAATTATATCCGATAACTTTCGATTTATTTTGGAAAATTTGGCGGCCATTTTTAATTAAACACGCTCTTTAAAAAGAGCGTACATATTGATATATCTGTTAATATCATATCTCAGGTGAAAATCAAACTAATATGTTCATATCTAGCTTAGTTCCAAGATATGATCCATCACAGTGTAGATAACGCTGTCTGCTATTAATGCATATTGGCGTACATCTTGGATTCATATGGATGCATGTATGTTTAAAATTAATACATGGTATCCAAAGGTTTTTCTGCGTCCGTCCGATCAAGGTCCAAGTGCCTATTTGTTTTCATTCATCAAATGTGTACACATTTCAGGCTAAATATTGATGCTTGGCGGCCATCGTGAATATGTTGATACTCTCAACGATATAGACGTCCCAGCAAACCGAATCGCTGTGTATATGCCCCATAAAACAATAATTACCAATAAAACATACTTTATCGGATTTTGTTTGTAATGTTATACAAGTACATATTGTATTATCAAAATAGAGTGAGCTGTGCACTCATTTGACCCATGTGCACTCAATGACCCCACAAATGACCTTGTTCCACCTGATTTGATTGACCGACACCGGATTCGTGTTCAGGATGATATAATGCATTGATTTAAAGTAGTCATTGTTTTTGCTCTCTCGGGTTGAACAGAATTCATTTAATGGGTTCTTGCCCCCCAACTGCTAATACACTATATTATTACACTGTATTAATTATGATTATGCAATAAATACAATTACCCACAGGAATGGTGATAGGATGGTGTAATAATCGGTTTTAGACATGTAGAAAACAAAAACATTTGTCGTCATTGTGTAGTCAATGTATATAATTAAAGTACTGAAAGTATTGAAATATGTTATCTCCACAAACTCTTATCACTTGTGGAACTAGAGACTTAAAGTTGCATATTTTCTCAATCATCATCCAGAGGCAAATGTACTGTGATGGTGCAAACGCATTCCCATACATACGTTTTCTCTAGAATAAAATACTGTTTGAAAAGAGCAGAACAAAAAGTGTACGAAACGGGCGGCTAACTGTTCACTGCTACCTAACTGTGATAACTAAACATAATAGCTGCTGTATTCAGCACAGTGCACAATGTCTTGATTTGTATTTTCCAGAATTTAACTGATAAACTGAGCACAAAACTGTGAAAACTATAGTGAATAGTGCATGTAAAGTTTTAGATACAAAGCAAGACATACCAAAACGCCATAGGATAAGTTGGCACACGGCACTATTTTATTGGTCGTACTCGCCGTTTAGGCGCAGAACAATCAATGGCTGCCCCCATAGAAATTTACGTGACACAATATGCTATCTCAAGGGAGATAACATATAAAAACAGTGACAACACAATGACGACAAATGTGCAGTTACCCAGCTGAATCCGATACAGGATATCCCCCCGGACAGAATGTCGGCTACCCGGGAGGGGATGGAGCCGTTCGAAGGAAAGTAGGCATGGAAGTTTGGACTCTGCCAGTGTGTCACCTGTACACAACAGTCACAACAGACCATGCAAAAACATAATGCAACATCATCTTACTACAACAACATCATCATACAACAACAACAACAACAACTCAATCAGTATACAACGATAGCAAACATAATCACAATGGTCATGATGATGACCAGAGTTTGTCCATGTGACGTCAAGGTATATCATTGCGACTGCATACTCTGTAAATGACAGATAACCATAGTTACTACGTGACTACAAAATTCAAAGTGACAACACAACGTCGTTGCTATGACAACAGCGAAACAACATAATGTCTGCCGTTACTCGGGCGAAGTCGATACAGCCAATGGCGTCGGAGAGAATATCAGCCACAATGGCAGGGTAGGAGTTTCCGGTCGGGTAGTAGGCGTGGAACTGCGGGCTGTGCCAATGCGTTACCTAACAACGGGTATAAAATGGCTACTGTAAATCAGAACCTGTGCGTACAATGGTGATGTACGCCGCGCCGCCGTAAAAGGTTTCCTGATGAGATGCCTCTCAGTTCTATTTAGAGCTGTTGCATAAACGCATTTCCGTCTAGTAACCGGCGCAAATTTGTTGCGCCGGTTTCCAGACGAAAGTGTGTTTATGCAGTATCTTCTGCACATAGCGGAATGATAATTCGTCAGGAATCCGGCGCCTATTTCGGTGTGAAACAGATCACGCCGGCGCGGAATGCAACAAAAGTACAATGGAAGTATACTTCTTGAAGGCGTACTCCATTCTCATGCTAGACAACACACAGTTTGATGCTGAGCTGTGGTCTACTCAGCCTTGACCAATCAAACATCACACAGAAAATGATCAACTGGCCACACATGTAGTACGGTACTTTTACTCAGCCGGTAGTCTCGGTCTCAAAACGATTCCTGTATTAATCTGAGACACGCCATGCGATTTTGTACCTTCGGACATCTGCGTAATTTCAGTAAATACGTTTACAAAATTTACACTATTTTTCATAAATAAAGTCAAAAGTTGGCAAAATGTTCAGAGTGCATCCGGAATTATTATTAATATTGCGGAAAATATTGTAAAATAACCCAAGATGGCCGCTGAAATAATGAAAATGGCATATCGGCCAAATGGAAGATTTATTCATGACAGTGCTTGTTTATTATTTCAATGTTAAGGATCTTTACTTGTGATCACTTCAGAATACTTGGGTACTCGTACATATCCATAATAACTTCGTGTCTCGAATAATGAGCTTAAACATAAACAACGGACATACTATTCACCGTCATGTACATATACATATAGCTAACTGTCCGCTTGCTTCAAGGGAGTAGCAGTAATTTAGTTCAATTAGTGTGTGTCTCATTAACATATGATACAGTATAGGGTTAACTGTATTGTAATATAGGGTTGTAATGTAGGGTTAACTGTATTGTAATAGAGGGTTAACTGTATTGTCATTTTCAGATTTGCGGCGTATATCAAAAAATAGTAGGTCGGAAAATTTGTTTAATGGCGACGCGGAGCCATCAAACATGTTTTCCGACCTTTCATTTTCTGATATACGCAGCCAATTTCAAAATGACAATGCGGTTAACCTATTTCTAATGCACTCCTTTACTACTGGCTTAGGAATACATATTAAAATAATTTGCGACCGTTCATCAATAATGATATGACCATCATGATGCAAATCGGATTTAGTGATATTTATAGAGAGCATAACATGTAAATGCTTTGATTTAACGACGGCACTGGCTCGATGACCTTGCATGTCGGGACCGACTATTTAAGTCCCCATCCGATAGGACTAGGCTAGCACGAAGTTGTCTTGCCCAAGGACACGCCAAATCGACCATTCGCAGCGGTCGATGTGGGAATCGAAACCCGGTCTCCCGGTTCACAGTCCGACGCTCTACCTACTGAGCTATTCCGGCCATGGAGTGCAGTAGAATTACTATTACCATGTTAAATTCCCATGAATATACGAAAGGTCATTATTTTTTTGACTGATTTCGTGAAACAGACATTAAAGGTACATGTTAACTCAGTAGGCACAAAATGTTATTTATATCAGAGATATCATCTGAGACATTTTCTGGCAAAATAAACATTAATTCACCATTACCCCACGTATTGATTGGCAATAGTATACATTTTATAACAGACGTACATATTCACACTGCTATCAGGGGCGACAACCGGTGTTTCCTTGCAATGTTAACGGACATTACTATTTATTCTCTGAGTTTATGTTTTGATGTCCAATGATCATACTTTATAATCTGTCGAAAATATCTTGTTTTTCAGGTGACGCATTTAATTAGTAAAACTGATTAAAAAAATATCATGCCTCATTTGCATATGAACATAGCCTGATGTCACCGCGCGTCACTATCAGTAAAATACCTATTACTATATGATAATATCTGTATAGCTGGCACTCGTAATTTTTATAACTGGTTGAATAGTGACACAATTATACGTATTTAATTCCTATAAAGAACAGTTTGTGCCTACTGAGTGGGCATGTACAATGTACCTTTAATATTAAATGCACACTGGCGCTAATCTTACCAGTATTTGTCAATTTCATTTTTTCAAAATACATAAATATTGTACTTGAAATCAAGCAATTTGATTGGCAAAGCCTGAGCTGTACAATGCATCGACAATCAAAATGCTTGATTTAATGTTGACGTAAATGTTCAGAAACGTTGATAAAGGTTAACGCAGGCGATTGCGTGTGTGCATGCTTGTTTGTTTCTTTGTTTGGTATTGTTGTTTCTTACATAATTCCGGAAATACAAAGGATCTAGAACTCACGCCAGGCATAATGACTCGTTCGATGTCTTTGAACACGTCATCCCAGCTATCGGCGGTTTCCGGCGCGTGGTCGGGAATTAGGTCTCGCAAATAGCCCGGCTTCACTTCCGGTAGAACCCGCCGGCACCGGATGTTCTCTAAATAGTCTGCCACGTAATCGATCATTTCCCGCCCACGGCGCTTAAATTCTTCCTCATCCATCTCGCTGTATATTGATACAATGTACAGTAACACCTCTCTAAACTGGACGCACAAAAACTCAGTTACTCATATACCAGATTTGCAGTGGAGCTCTCTAAACCGAACAGACGGGGAACCTCACAGGGTGTCCGGTTTAGAGATGTTCCAATGTTATGTACATGATTTGCTGTGGAACCTCTATAAACCTGACACAATGGGAACCTCCCAAGGTGTCCGGTTCAGAGATGTTCCAATGTACAAATTCACAATGTTCGTATGTTATATACATGATTTACAGTGGAACCTCTCTAAACCGGACGCCATGGGAACCTCCAAGTGTGTCCGGTGTAGAGAGATTTTCACTGGACAAGTTGTACGTGTTTGAATAATTTTTTGTTGCGTTTGCACCTACCCATGCATTTGACACACGGGGATGAGGAAATAAGTGGGTGGCCAAAGCATGGCAGCGATTTAATATATTATTCTAGGTATGCTAATGAAACGAACTACATGTTATTTATTGTATTATGTTATATATTATGTACGAGTGTTTGCATTTTTGGGGGTGTATGTGCTTGTGGGGGAGGGGAAGGGGTGACAAACCAAATTCGTGGCAAATGGTTGTCGTATGTTAGATAACAAATGGCCCGGATGCCCATATCCTATGACAGTTCTTTGATTTTCAAAATAGAGAATAACGAAAGCGAGAAATTATTGGATACTGGACGCTAGTCTACACTGTAGTGACAGTTTTTGTCGCTGAAGAACGGCCGGGAAAAATCGTCGAGTCAAGGGGCATTTGGGCAGGTTTTATTACGGAAAACTCAACACATAAGTTTTCATGAAATTTCCACCATAATGCCACACTTTGATGCTCTACGTGTTGACAGGCACAGCTAAGGGGAACAAATGTTCGAAAATCGTGTTTTGGGACAATTTGTGCCCGATTTTGGATGGGAACAGCCATTATGGTCGATAAATGGAACAGCCAGGCACTTCACCATTTTATTTTCCGCAGTAAAAATTAGTTCCACATTTGATAAAAAGATTTCTCAGCTACAGACTCTGTAATTGTACAAACTAATACAAATAATACACAGGATTGATAAATAAAACCAATATTAATTAATTTAGACCAAGCTTTATCTACTTGTCTCAAAACGCGCTCACGCGCAATAATTTACATCTGCTTGTAATTTGGAAAGATTCGGCGTTTTCTTCTCCGATCGGTAGGTGTTAAAACTTTCTAAATCGGTACATCCCAAGACATTACTAGTCCCAGAAAACGTTAAAAAGATCATACTATAGCCATATCATCTGGAGGAACGTGGTACAAGTACTGGTTCATGCGCAGGTCCTGAGAATTGCAGTAAAGTGTTTCACTTTTGTTACCCCACCCACTTCGTTGACGTTCGTAATCTGAAACCACCGAGTGCTGACAAAGATAAAACAGGGATGCGACTTGTAAATAGTTTTGTTGTGTGGCAGTTAACTTTGTTGCTCATTGTATGTATTTGTTTTGGTAGATCTTTGGGATTCTCTTTTGTCTGAAAACAAAGTGTGTCTCTAGACGGAAAGTTGCAAAGTTGCAAAAAATGTCTGCAAAATTTTCGTCATATCATTGGCAGTAACCAGTAGTCGGACTGTACCAATAGCCGGACAAATTTTTTTAAACTTCTCAGTGGAAGTCTTTGTCAATAATATCCTATTTATAACTGATTTTTTTCTAATTTCTCCTTGAAAGTATATTCTGTGACTACCATTTCAACCGTCTCGTTGAAATGAGTGGACACAACATATACTTTCAATGGGAAAAATAAGAGGGAAATGTTTGGAAAATGTTCAGATTGAAAGACACATGCAGACTGCATGCATAATTGCTTATGTATTTTATATTTGGAAAATGCTCAGTATGTAAAGGGTTAAAGACACGTGCAGACCGCATGCATAATTGCTTATGCCACGGTACGTAACTCACTGTGGGGAGGAAGTGTGTATTCGTGCCCGGCTAGCTCAGTCGGTTAGAGCGATGGTACGGTAAACCAGAGTTCCTGAGTTCGAGCCCCGGACCGGTGTACATGTTTCTCGCCCTGTGACATTTCGCACCCTGTGACATTTGGCGCCCAACGAGTGACCGTGACTGCTATATAGTATACTACCCAAAATCTACCAAAAATATGGAATTCAGAGACAAATTAAATATAGAATTCGTGGACGAATTCCAATTTGGCGGGGGAGTATGTCGCGGTACGTAACTCTCTGTGGGGAGGAAGTGTGTATTCGTGCTAGCTCAGTCGGTTAGAGCGATGGTACGGTAAACCAGAGGTCCCGAGTTCGAGCCCCGGGCCGGTGCACATGTTTCTCACCCTGTGACACTTATGTATTTTATATTAAAGTATTTATATAAATTATATAGGGTAAAGTGTTGATACTAAATGTATACATTACATGCTTTAAATGCATTAATTTAGCAACTTTGTTTTCGGCGAGTGTGAAATACCGGAGTTAAGCCAGCGATAGATAACATTCCGATAGATAGGCTGTTTCGGTCTTTCTGGCAAATTCCGGTTTAAGTGGCTCAGCAACTGAAAGGAATTTTGCATAAATCGTGTATTACACTGCAGCTCCACGAGAGACCCGCGTTATACATGTACAGAAGCCTTATGCAATTTAACATAGCATTGAACTGAATAATGTTGTCTTTAACGGTTTGGTCAGGCCTTGTAATGCAGCGGCTAGCATACTGGTATTCATACTAGTGACCTGGGTTCGAGTACCAGTGGGGCCCATTCTAATTAAACAAGCATTGTTATTTTCAATACTACTGGTAAACATATTGTAGGGTGCTTTTTTTGCATCTGCCTGTTTATTGTCTTAGTCCGTTTTTCACTGAATGCAACAACTATAGCTTGTACCACAATAACGTACTGCGGTGTGTGTACATAAGAAACTGATGTATATAATTTGAGATACCTGTGATCTATAATACCTATGTTTTATGCATAATTGACAAAAATATCGCAAAAATGAGCAACTGGTGATTTGAGAATCCCCATTGCAACCCCTTTAGGGGAATGTGACGGCATGAACCCATGTCTATGTTGTCCAGTATATATGTCTGAATAACACACACTTGAGTGGGGTACTTCTCCCTAAGAACGTGTACAAATAAGCCGTGTTTCAGGTATCCCGACCGACCCTGTTTTTTTTATGTGGTCGTAATTTTTTTCATTCATTTAAAAAAAATAAAGAAATAAATTGTTACTTCAATATTTTTTATGCAAAAAGTATATTTAACTAGTTAGTCATTGTTATGCACAAAGTGTGTTTTAAACCAATACTGTAAGTATAGCTAATATTTAAAACAATATTTGTTAGTTTTCACTTATGTTTGCAAAAAAAAAATTGACAACCTACCGACCAAACCTTTTTTCAGCATGTAACCTGAAACACAGCTAATTTGTTTAGGCCTTATTAGTTAACTGTCTGCTATTGTAATTTAGTGATCATTTTATTGTCGCGCCCGCTTAAATTTCGGAAAGCGCGATATAACTTGCAAGTTGTTTATTTTCTCTTCAGTATGGATGAACTTGTAAACAGTTTTGGCGTTGTATTATTACAACTGAATAATGTAGATAATATCTAGGTTTACTCCAGTGTAAGTGAATGGGATTGATCCATGATAATTCTCCGGCCAATCCGTTCGTTAGAAAACGATTTTCACACAAGTCCGTTTATTAAGCCGGCTAATCTGGAACTACATAAAGTTTACAAATATTGCTGTAGAGTCTGTGGTGTTAAACATGTTAAAACGGTTATTACCGGTTAATACCGGTATGTGGCTATTGACCGCTATTCCCTTTGATGTCCAGCAGATATGTTGGCAGTAATACACCCTTTGTCATCTACTGTTTTGAATATTTCAAATATTTTCCACTAAAGCTTGTTACTCCAACATATTAAAATCACCTCATTGATTTCGCCAAATACAGTTCATGCTTTGCATGACATTTAATTTCAGTTGCTGATTTCTCGCTTTCGCATTGTGCACTCCTTCAGGGTGCACATACAACTGGTAATAAATTCAAAGGAGGCACATTAACCCACGTACAGTAGAAACTAACGCAATACAGTGGAACTTCTCTAAACCGGACACCCTGGGAGATCCCCAGTTTGTCCGGCATAGAGAGGTTCCATTGTAAAACATACAAATGACCACCTCAGGACACGCGTGTGTGCTTTGCGATCACGAACATACATTATCATCGCAGATAAATAACAATGAACCCGATCAGAATTGAGCAAAACTAACATAATTATATCTGTGTCCGGTTTAGAGAGGTTCGACTGTATGATAAGCACAGAACACGCGCACAGCGGTTGCGATGGAGCCTTCAACGACGCGTCACAAGCATGCGCTCCACGGCCGGCGGTGTATGGTCTCAATAGGAAAGCAACACGTAAATATGTATACAAAGTAAATCAAAGGATGAAAGTCCCACAGCAACTATTCCCCAATGAACCATGATGAACTATAAAAAACAAGTCGCAATGAAGTACAATACACGAAGGCACGACGACAATGATGTCTTGGAACAGCCAGCGAACAAAACAGTCCGCGGGGGTAGGGTTGAACTTAGTTAGCGCCGCACCACATCCTCTCGCTTACATCGCCATAATCACTCAAACGATACACAATTAGGCAGTAGAAATAAAGGATTACCCTATTGGACGAAAAAGACAAATTAATCACAACGAAAAACAACCACAGTATTTAGAAATGAAGCAAAATATAATACTGTAAATATAGCTATAAGAAAAGAAGTAAATATGAAGAAACACAACTAAGCCCCCGTCACACGACAATATATAATAACATATAGCTACTAAGACAGTAACTTCCTAACAAATAAGCACTTCAAAGTAATAGAAAAAGAAAATGTAACTATAAGTTAAAATAAGTAAATATGACGACACAAAAGTTAAGCCCCCATCACACGACAATATATAATAACATATAGCTACTAAGACAGTAACTTTCTAACATATATATATTTCCTAATAATTGTATGGAATTGGACAAGAAACACACACCTACTCTTAATTTTACAAAGCGTAAAAGTTACGTCACCGAAACATTGTGGGTGGTTGCAATTTCAAGTCATTGTCACGGTAAATAATGAACCGTTATGAAAGACGGAATTAGCCAATACAGCTCCATGAATATTTCCTTCCCAGAGGCGCAGATTCGATTCTATTCGGATTATATTTAAGGGTGGGAATTGGCTCGAACGCCTCCCATATCCGGCTTTGGGCAGATCCTAACCCGAATTTTATATTTTATTTTACGCCCTGCGTTACAGACTGAACATTCGGGTTAGGCAAATCCGTTAAGCTATACATTCATCAAAATGTTACCTGTTCGTATGTCTGTCTTATTTCGTTGTCACTGTATCCGATATCCGTATACGCTTCTAGTTGCAGTCACTGTTTAACGCATTTAAACGTAATTAAAACTGTATTAGCTAGTGATATATAAGTACATGGGATATGTCAAACAACAATGCAAATATAAATATTTTATCATGGCCAGATATTGTGTTCATACATATATCCATTTTTCAATAATTTCAACATATGCATCAGATACATGTAAGTTAATCAAATGTAACTCGCATTGAGATACGTATTGGCCTGGCGTTGAGAAAATGTACCTTACGACGTCAGCGACCAGCGTAGACCCAGCCCAGCCTTCACACCATACACAACCGCCTGCGTTATTATTGATGATCAACGTTTCTGAACATATATTGCCAAATACCAGCTCGCAATCAAGCAAATTGATTGTCTGACCCTGAGCTGTAGCATATCGCAGTCTCAGCCAATCAAGTCGCTTGATTTCAATTACAATATTAAAATATTTTGAAATTTGAAATAAAAAAAAGATTGGCAATATTGACGCAGTCGGTAGTGTACGACGTGTTCGATCAGTGTAGCCAGACCAGGCTGTGCATCCGCGCAGTCCGATCTGGGATACGCTGGTCATCAATCAATCAATCACTGTTTACGATTTACTGTCATCATCAAAACAATTTGATGATTACCTCACAGTGAGAATCGAAGCCGCCCAATAAGTTTAATTATTGCTAATGTTATAAGGTATCTTTTCTCTGTCGGCGGTCATTTAATCCACGCGTATGTGTGCGTACTATGAACACGTATCACTCACTACCTGCACATGTGTGAAAAGCTTCTGAATACTCTTTTTACGGAATCGTGTAAGTTTGACAGCTTGTACGCTTAAAGTTTAAACTGTCGCAACAAATAAAGAAACGAACAGTATGCCTTGTAATCAACAACAGCCCATGTCACGAGTTTGATAGACGGGAGGTTCAAGTGCGATATGTGTCGTATTCATGTCCGTAAAGTACGGTGTCCTGTTAGGGCCACGTTACATTCTCACGTTCTTGCTGTCTTGGCTTATACACGAGATCGCGAGATTGCGAGATTGCGAAATCGCGAGATTGCGAGATCGCCTCGAGTAGTATATAAGAGTCATAATGATACAAGTTTATATGGAAGCCACACACTACGTGTGGTGGCTTCCACAAGAAACTTGTAATCATTATGACTCTTATATACTACTTCTCGCGAGACCATATATTTATGACATGAGAAGATACACCCTATTAGAGATAAAAATCCCTATGTTATACTCAGTATATACAACATAATGGTTCTAGTTAAGTGTGCATGGTTGAAGACAGGTAGTCACGAGAGATGTTTTCGCACCGGTATTTACGAATATTGCAAACATCACCGTGCATGGATGCGAAGAGGTTCCGTTTCGCCTCGCCCATGTCGACATTGTGGGGTAGGGACCAAAGCCGAGTCACTGCTATGTCCACCATGCGGTGGCACTCAGGCTACTCATCGAATGGTTAACAAGGGATTACGTGCTCGCAAGTATTATCGTTTAGTAATAATTCAAATCGGAAAGTCAGTTAGAAAGATAGAATCGATCTAATAAGTCACGGTGTTTCTACAGCATTAAAACACTGTAAAAAACATTATCAAATTAATTTTATAAAATTGAACAGAAAAAACAAGTACCAATATAAAAGAGAAAATGGATAATACAATACTATTTGAATTGCAAATTTTTAATGACTGTGTTGAAGAAGTTTACGAAGCTCACGGGGGTTATAATCCTGTATATAAATTCTATAAAATGAGAACACTAGGCGATATCGAATATATGAAATATCAGCGTAATTTATTACGCTCCGACAAAAACGTTGCATTTACAATATTATACCGGCAATTACGTCAACTATACAAGAGGCAAATACGAACATTAAGACAGATAATGCGTATCGGATATGAAACTAAGGCGTATTATATAAAACTATTAAAACCCAACGATTCGTTTACGAACGTACATTTCTACGATATCGCTTATAAATTTATGTTGTAATCACAACAACAAGCAGACGACAATGTTTCATTTACACGTGTTATAAACATGCAAATATATGTCCTACCTTACACGTATATTAAGTGTCCATTTTATAGAGAGATTACACGATTACGTCTTCCGGGATGAAACATAAACGCACTGTAATATATACTACACACACGGCTATTTATAGCCTTATCGATGGTATGTAAACGGGCTATCGATTTACACAGGTGGTGTACACAGTTTATAAACACATTGTAATATATATTACACACACGGCTATTTATACCCTTATCGATGGTATGTAAACAGGCTATCGATTGTTAAGTTTATATACGAGAAATAAACACAGTTTGGTGTCGGGACGCCGACATTAATATCTCAACAGTGAGATAAGTTTCGCCACATGTAATTCACTCTGGCCGCTCTGCACATTATAGCGGATGGAGGTAACGATGAGGTGGGGTCCGCGGCATCGGTCCAATGATGGGGTGGAGGAGATGTGAGTGTAACACACCTCGCTAAGCCGAAAAAATAAAAAAATAGAAGACATTTAAGCGAAGGCTTAGCGGGGTGGACCCAGAAGGGTTTTGCTGGCGCGGGTTCGAGCCTCGGTGGAACCTAAAAAATTTTTTTTGTTTTTTCTTTTTAAATTGTTAATAATTTTCATAAAATTAATCAATAAATTGTTTAATGCACCAATATAATTAATTTTATAATTTTCTTTAAATTAATTATAAAATTAATTTAAAGAAAATATCACAATGGTGCTGTAACATTTCTTCCGACTTTATCTCCAAGTTTTTCCCTAAATTTATCCCAATCAGTACACTCAATTTTGGGCATGGTGGCGCGCGCTTTGATTCTTATATCATTTTTTAATTGTTCATATCTCCCCATTTCTTCCACCACGGATTCAAACTCTAAAGTTTGATATTTTCTTATCGGCCAACGCTTTGGACACCATAACGTCGATGGTATTTTTCTTAGACCTGGTGAGAACAGATATTCTATCATGTTTTCTACATTTTTTCTCGAGTTTTCCACCCGACGCCCTAATTACCATACACAACAACCCAGAAACGGCCGACACCGCACATAAAATCCCCGCTACAGGAACCGTTATAATGGTGGATATAGTTGCAGCTGTCCCCGCCCCACACAACACAGAAACACTTGCTAGAGCCGTGCTATATACTTCAGCCATGTTCACCGCGTGTCTATATTTTTTAGCGTTTCTTTTTCTATTTGTATATTCTCTAACTAAAATATCCTGCATAGCGACGATATTATTCAACCTAAAATCTGAACTTCTTTCGTTAATTGTACACCGTGTTAATGGAGTGATATTGACAATTGGAAGTGTTGATTCGTTCATGATTTTCAATATATTAGTATTTACAAAATAAGTTCAATTAACAATGAGACAATAGTGGAAGAACTCTCTGGGTCACCGATTTGCGTAACAAAGTTAATAACACTACCTTTGGAAAGTCTAATTCGATCAGAACCGGAGAACGAAACCACCGTCGAACTATCTGCAGAGATTTTAGTGACTCCAACCCCCCGTTCTTCCTCATCTACTACAATATTTATCGCGACCGTGCCCACAGGTTTACCACTACCATTAACCGAGCAGACCGCCATTTGGATAACTTCACCCGCGGCTGTCATAGTGTATCCCCCACATTTATTACTCGCTTTGGCACCGAACGAATATTCATAGTGCCCCTCAACCAATGGGCCCCGCTTCTCAGCCCAAACTGTTATGGCACGTTTTAGCGTTTTCATTGTTCGCACTATTCCGGCAAGCGCACTGTTTGCGTTATATGCCTCAGTACGAATATCATAAGAGGCCTCCTCAAGAGCTTTGGTCGCGGCTATACGATCATGTTTGAGTTTATCAGAAACTTCGGTTATCTTTCCGTCTAGTTCGGTAAGTGCCGCTTCTCTACTGAGAGAGTCCTCTAAGCGCAACGCATCATAAGCCTCCGTAATGGTCGCCTGGTGGCCTTTTAAGGCTTTCTCAACACCCGAATGGGCCTCTTTTTGAAATTTGGTTATTTTCCCGTCTAGTTCAGCAACCGCCGCTTCTCTGATGAGAGAGTCCTCTGAGCGCAACACCTCATAAGCCTTCGCAAGGGCTGTCTGGTGGTCTTCTCGGGCTTTCTCAACACCCGACCGGGCCTCTTTTTGAAATTCGGTTATTTTCCCATCTAGTTCACCAACCGCCGCTTCTCTGATGAGAGAGTCCTCTGAGCGCAACACCCTATAAACCTCCGTAAGGTCCGCCTGGTGGTCTTCTCGGGCTTTCTCAATACCCGTTCGTACCCCCTCAACCCCCAACCGGGCCTCTTTTTCGAAATTTGGTTATTTTTTCGTCTAGTTCGGTAAGTGCCGCTTCTCTGTTGAGAGAGTCCTCTGAGCGCAACGCCCCATAAGCCTCCGCAATGGCCTCCTTGTGATCTTCTCGGACCCCCTCAACCCCCGACCTGGTCTCTTTCAGAAATTCGGATATTTTCCCGTCTAGTTCGGCAAGTGTCGCTTCTTTGCTGAGAGAGTCCTCTAAGCGCAATGCATCATAAGCCTCCGCAAGGGCCTCCGCAAGGTTCGACTAGTGGTCTTCTCGGACTTTATCAATACCCGACCGGGTTTCTTTTCGAAATTTTGTTATTTTTTTATCTAGTTCGGCAACCGCCGCTTCTCTGACGAGAGAGTCCTCTGAGCGCAACACCTCATAAGCCTCCGTAAGGTCCGCCTGGTGGTCTTCTCGGGCTTTCTCAATACCCGACGTGGCCTCTTTTCGAAATTTGGTTATTTTTTTATCTAGTTCGGTAAGTGCCGCTTCTCTGATGAGAGAGTCCTCTAAGCGCAACGTATCATAACCCTCCGTAAGGGCCGCCTGGCGGTCTTCTCGGACTTTATCAATATCCGACCTGCTCTCTTTTCGAAATTTCGTTATTTTCCCGTCTAGTTCGGTAAGTGTCGCTTCACTGATGAGAGTGTCCTTTAAGAGCAACGCATCATAAGCCTCCGTAAGGTCCGCCTGGTGGTCTTCTCGGACTTTATCAATCCCCAAACGGGCCTCTTTTCGAAATTTGGTTATTTTTTCACCTAGTTCGTTTAGTTCCGTATGCGTTTCTTCACGACTTTGTGCAGTCGCCGTCAGCACTTCTACTCTAACATCTGATATACTCCTGTGAATCCGGTTTGTGACCTTCGATATAGTTTTATTTATCAAGGCCTTGGTTTTTCCAGTAGTTAAAAAGTCGCCCTCCGTCGGGATGAATCCACCTTCTACCGGTTCCAAATTCTTTGAATTTGTCACCCAATTGGAAGAACTACCTGGTCCGTATATACTCATAATAAAATTAATTATAATATTAGGCACCTATACTCAATTAGAAATTTCGAGAACTACCGAAATTGGGTAATCGTTTTTCAACTTTCTCGCTTGATCATCGAGAATAGAGACCGTAAATTCGTGGATATGTCCCGATTCCAAAACTTTCATCTCGGGGTGTGGGAAGTCTAAGGTCACAGTCTCACCATAGAAACAGTCGCTGGCTTGCACGGTTTTCAGTAATGTGCTGGGAGTGCCGTCTACCGTGTTGTACGATGTGTTCACCCGATCCAGGTGCACCCTGAGAGTTTTCGTGAAGGCGAAGTCCACCGGGTTATCACCGACGTACTCACCCGGGGTAAACACTCCTTTGTTCGAGGAGTATGTCTCTCTAAAACCGAGTTGAATACTCAACCCCGGGGAGACCACTACCGCATTATCACTGATGATGGTCATTGTTGCGAGCCCGGTAGCATTCGATACTGTGAGGTTGATTATACCGTCAAGCTCTGAGTTGACAAAATCTTTGAGCTGTCTTATTCCCCACAGTCCGTGAGGCATCTTTACACCGAATTGTTGTCCATCCTTCACATAGTAAAACCCTTCGCTCTTCCCCACATTCTGCCATCCAACCGTAAACGTGATTGATCTAAGGCCTACCCGACGTTTTCCGCAGCAGGGCGTCGATTGACTTTTGAATTTTGAAATTCACAACCTCCCTTATTTTGAAACATTAGTGATAGTAGCAAACATAATAATATCTTTCAATGGATACAAAAGCATTTAGCTTTAATTCTAATGCAAAGTATAAAGTTGGTGGTGTATACGCTCAAAAGAACACCATTGGTGAGCTTGTGCACCCTAAAATAAGAGTCAGTTTGGGCCTAGGTTTCGACACAAATTTCACTAACATGTTTGAGAAATATAGGGTGCCCAAGATTAGTACGGTGGATGTGGTAAACAGATGGCGGGCAACTCCGATGCAGTTCTGGCAGAACCAACTAAATTTTGCCGTGTGGTGTGCCACAACTGGGTGTGGTGTATCTTTCGGAGACCACTTAAAACCAAGTAACAGCATGATGAGCAGTAGCTTATACAACTTTCATGTTTATTATACTATTTAGAAGGATTTTTTGAAAATGAATTAACGTGTTCCACTACCTCAAGACGACGGGTGGAATCCCATTTCCAACACATACAACCGTAAGGTGTCCGAACGGATATGTGACGAATTTGGTGTGGACCCAAACCGTGATTGGAAACAAAAAGTTTACACCAAGAACGATTCAATGGGGGACCCCTTTTTTGAAGAAGCTGGAAATGATGTAAAAGTTGTTGATGGCACATTCGATAGCAGTACTATGAGGTACACGTCAAGTTTCCTAATACATAAAAGACCAAGTTTTTTTCTTGATATGTTCTCAGATAAAACCTACTACCAAACATATCCGGCTTCACTACACCAACCATCTAAAGTTGGAATAGCATGGAGTACATTTATATTAGATAAAAGCACTGGATTTACTCAGACCGGGGTTACTCGCCTCAACGACTCTATTCATACATATGTGTGGGCTATACTAGGTGCGCAAAAACAAACTCGCAGTTCTATAATAGGAGTCGGAACGGCGTTTGACGCGCAAAAACAGTTCTTGGTACTTGTTGAGGACGCCATCTCAGCTAAGGTGGACCTCCAGAAGGTGATCCAGAATTATCAAGACGTTTTGCAGACTGCCAGCGCCCCAGTGGACTATGTATTTGGAATATGTCTTTATATGGCGCCGAGCAATATGATACTACGAGACGATCCGGTTGATGGTTACAATAATCAAATCGTAATCGCCACCGCCAATCAAAAAATCGGTCACAACGGTAACGTGAACACGGATATCATCAAGCGCACCCCCAACAGCGGAAGCGATTTCATAAAACCGCAAGCACCACCCCCAATTCACGAATCAAGTTCATTTAAACCCGTTGTTCCACCCGCGGAAACACCAATCATCAACAATGTTGAAATTGGGAGCACAACACACGAGGAGGAGAAATTAGCGCTTGTCGTCGCCCTCGTGGCGATCGGATTATTTACGTTTTGGTTTTAGGAACTCTCTGGCGAAGAATAGTAGGAGACCGGCGATTGCCACGATTAAAGCCCAGGTATTTTTGGCTACCCATCCGGCCGTTTTTGATAATATAGATAGCAAGTAAGAAACGATACTTCCGATCAGTCCAGGTAGTGCGGCAGCCGCCTTTTCGGCTAATTTAGCCAGGAGACTGGCGAGGGCTTTTAGTTGTTTTTTTACCCACTCCTTAGCTCCACCGGATGGCGCGGGTGCTGGTGGTGTGAGTGCTAGCGCGGGTGGTGGCGCCGCACCACCAGTGAAAGCTAGAACTATGGTCGATATAGTCATGCTGATAGCAACGAGGATGCTTGCTATCGTGATGCCCTGTTCTCTGAACAGAGTGCGAAGACGCTCACCGAGTGTCGTCTCCTCGTTCAGGACACTCGAGATTGTTTCGCGGATCCGACTTATTTGGGTGCGGAGAGCCTCACGGTTAGTAGATGCAACCTCAAAGCGAGCTTCTCTTTCGTCCCGCAACGACTGCAGGCGTTCGGTGATCCGCTCGGTAGATTCTCTATCGCCACCAGCTTCCTCCAGTTTTCTTTCTTCTAGCGCGATATGTTCATCCAGCGCAGTGAGTTTGGCGAGGTTATGGACCAATTCGCACCGGACTGTTTGCATAGCCTTATCGAGTCCCTGGAGTTCGCGAAGAGGTAACGATGGGTCATCGTTAGACAGGTCGATTTCGCTGAACGTGGTCTCCATCGCGTTAATAGTGTCGGTGGCTACACGAGGGACCTCGCTGAGCTCGACCGTTTCTATCACGGCGGCCGATTTTACCATCGTTTCGTCGGTAGACTGTAGGGCCTCTACAGCGCGGGTCGGCATAATTGTTTTACCCCTCCTCCAATCTACGAATCCTAGTTCGCTCCTTACGAGTTGGCCACCGCCCGGGTTTCCAGCAATGGTGCCCAGCGCTAGGGGTTTACCAGTCCTCGTGTTGACTATTGGGATATTTGATGCTGCTTTTAGTCGCAATCTACCGTTCAGATCAAATTTGAACTTGGAGTAGTCGCGACCGACAGATGGGACCAGACCTTTTTCTGCCAAACTGTTGTAGTAGTCGTTTACAGCTCCCTCGAGTAATTCCCGACTTTGACTAGTAGTAGCGCCACCTAATTCCCCAGATTGGATTGGAACTGGAGGCTGTATCAAGGGCGTTTCGTCATTATAATCATCTATGTCATCATCATCCGCATCGAGGTAATCGTCTCTGCCGATTTCATCCATGTCAATATCGTAATCAGCCATATTAATTTCTTAAAATTAATTATGTATTAAAGACAAAACCATACGGGTTTAATATAGATTCACTAAATTATGTCTTCGAGTCAATACGGTCGTAAACTCAATCCATACCGCAGACTGCGTGAGCCCCTCGGGGCAAAAGGCGTGAGACAGAGTGTTGTTATTACGAACAACCCATCGACGATTGACCAGAACCAGCAGCTCTTGGTCCGCTTCCCCAACCTCGGAGCTAACGACGTCATTGTGCCGGGTACTGTTCGCCTCGCTTTCACTATTTCGCTGACGTCGACGGACGCGGACCGAACCGTCGTTCAGAACCTGGGTCGCGCCATCGTCAAGGAGACCATGATAAAGATTTCTGGTAATGAGGTGATGTCGATCGATGACAGCGACGTCTACCATTGCTATCAGGACCTGTGGAAGACGGCGCAAGAGCGCGAAAACGCTGTCTATCAGGGTATTGAAACCAACAAAAATAAGAACGTAACCAAACTTAGAATCGGGGCTGCTAACAAGGTAGATAACAACGCGAGCGACAACGCGGTCGCGGGCGCTTACGGCAACCGCTTCTACATCCCGCTCGACTTTGAGTTGCTGGAGAGTCACATGCCCTACTATCAGAGTGCTTTGGCTGACCGCCTCGAATATGAACTAACGTTCAACGACTACGGACGAGTTCTCATAGCCAGCGACCAGTTATCGACGTATACGATCGATAATGTTTACGACATGGTCACGATGCCCGAACTCGCGCGATTGATCAGAACCCAGTACGCCGGGCGCGTTGCCATACTTTACGACCGAGTTCTTCGCCATCGCAAGATGACGAAAGACAAAAGCGACACATTGTGGAATGTTAACGTCAACGTACCCGCCCGCTCGATGAAAGGTATACTGATGCTGTTCGAGGAGGCTCGGTTCGCGTCCGGTGTTAGAAAAACCGACAAATTCTATAACCCCAAAATCACGAAGGTAGAGGTGACGATCGAGGAAGTACCCAATCAACTCTACAGCGCGGGTCTTCGCGCGCACCAGCAGTGGGGCGAAGTAAGAAAGCAGTTTTCTGCCGGCTCCAAGCGCTCCCCGGAGGTTGCCGCGGTTGCCAAAGACCTGCATCTCTCGGCCGTCTCCCTCGCGGATTTCCTGAATACCAAATACGCGTTATGGCTAGAAATGCGAGCCAGCGACGACGACCAAATACACGGTAGCGGACGCCAAGTTGAGAACGCTAGCGAGGGTGTGACGATCCAGATAACCAAAGAGGCGGATGGAAATGGCGCATTGAACGTGTACTTATATATAATTACAGACGCACAACTGAACATCGAAGATGGCCGATACGTCTCAGCACTCTACTAAATCTAACGATTTATTAATTAATTTTAAGAAAATTAGCAATCATTCTAACGATTTATTAATTAAGAAATTTGATAATTCTAAAGAATTAATAAGAAAATTAGCAATCAATACCAATTCACGATTGGAGATGCCCACTCTGCCATAATATGTGGGCAGACAGGATGTGGAAAAACGGTTTTCATCCTAGACTTGCTTGAGGGCTCCTACCGCGATGCCTTTCGTCACATTGTGATCCTGTGTCCCACTGTGCGGCACAACGATACTTATCAGCGGTGCCCGTGGATATGGACCGACCCTGAGGTATACGTTATTGACCCCGGTGATAGGCTTCACGATTGGCTGCGTGGTTTATACCAAAAATTCCAGGGTGAGCCCACCCTATACGTGATTGACGATTTCTCGGCCAAGGCGGCGATGACCAAAAAGAAGGACATGCTCTCTGAGCTCGCATTTTCTGGCCGCCATGCTAGGCAAAGCGTATGGATATCCACTCAAAAGTACAACGCCGTCCTCAAGGATCTGCGCGAGCAAACGAAATGGGTCGCCCTCTTTCACTGCAAGGACCGAGACTCATTCGATGACTGTCTTCGAGAGAATGACGTTATCCCAACGCGCGAGGAGCGCCTGGAGGTTCGACAGATGCTTTCGGAAACTAAGCACGCCAAGCTTTTGCTAAAGACTGATCAACCAACTGCTTACGAAGTTATCAATTAATTTTATAATTAATTAGCAATTACTGAACAAATGCTGAACAATGCTGAACAATGCTGAACAATGCTTAGCAAATGTTGAACAAATGCTTAACAAATGTTGAACAATGCTTAGCAATTGCTGAACAATGCTGAACAAATGTTGAACAAATGCTTAACAAATGTTGAACAAATGCTGAACAATGGTTAACAATGTTAACAATTTGGTGCTCCGCTGCGAGCTTTGTTGCGAGCATAATGGTGATCATAAGTATCGGGTGGTGCGCTTGGCAATATGTTAAAGTGATGAGACTTGTTAGAATAGATAAATTAATTTTAAGAAAAATGAACTGCGACGAACTTCTCGATCAGCTAATGGAAGAAACCTCAACTCCGACTGCCAACAATAATGATCCGACAGAGCAATCGGAATCAACTCCAACTCCAACGGCGGTTGGTATTGGGTTGAGTGCAACGACTGAAAATGAAAATGCGGCGCGACGAGAGCGGCTAGCTGCGCTGGTTGCTGGGGGACAATCGGAGCATTATCTCGGTAGGCGTCTCTCAGTTTTTCAGGTGGTTCAGATAAGATGTCAGATGCGGAGATCGATAAAATGTATGCGCGATACGAATCCAAATTGGGAGCGGAGATGACAAAAACTCTCGGATCGGCGGCTATTCATTTGTACGCAACCGCCGTTAGTATACTTCTCCCTATACCAAACACCGCGGGATTGATTGACGATCTAGAGACTGACCCTTTTATAGGTCACACTCTTAGAACAGCCTGCTGCTCAATTTATCACAAGTTTGGAATGTACTTAGCTCCGCTGACAACCGCGTTGACCACGGGTAAACACTGTCAATTTGGACATATATGCCCACGAACTATAAGCCCTAATATTAATACAAAATATAATTTTGAAAATGATGACACAAGACACACCCGCGAGAGTGACGGAGTTGAACCCTAGTGTTACTCTGCCACTGGATGACATACCGCATATAAAAAATCCCAAAAGACAGGCAGCTGGGCGGGCGGCGGCTGCCACCCGAAAAGTTAAACAAGATAAAATACTCGCCGAGCTTCGAGAGGCTAAACAGTCGTTGCAATCGGGGACGGAGACAGCAAAGCATCTGAAGACAGAGTTGAGTACACCCCCAATTCACGAATTGGAAGCAGACCCAAATTCTTTGAATTTGTCACCCAAATTCGTGAATTGGAGTTGGGTTGTTGGTGGTGGTCTGGCAGTTGTTGGTGCCCTGTGCGTGTGGAAATACCCCACATTATCGAAAAAACAACAAGCCAGTGTTTAGAAGAAAGTTACGAAACACCAATCGCGATTGGATGCGCCCCATTTAAACATTGATCGCGACCCTTTTTATATGCAATAATTATAATGGCTGAACAAGATGGTAAAATGTTAGTGAATGCGCTTTATCACGCCATGGTGATATCGGGTTTCAGTATCGGGTATGCTCGACTATCAAAGATGACCCTAGGAGGATCCGCTCCCAAATTGGACTTTACTGCGAGAGACGTAGGGCTCGCGACCTTAGATATAGCGGCCGCAGTTGGACCCGAGATTTATCTAGTTAAAGCTGGAATTCTACCAGTTAATATATGGAATTAAATGGCTTCAATCGCAGTAATAGTAGGTGGTGCGCTCGTAAACGCATTGGCGTTCAGCGGTAGCAACTTTATATTCTCTAAAATGAAAAGCTCGAACGTGGATGCGGAGCGTAAGCGTCACGATTTAGCTGTAGAACAACTCAATAGCGCAAAGGAAGCATGGTCGAAAAAACGAACCGCCCATCTGGACTGGGTCAATGAAGAGCTTCGCCGCGAAAATCACGCCGCTCAAACTTTTCAGAACGTTGAAGAAGCCAACCGCGAGTACGCGCTGGCATATCCGCACAAAAGTCTCGCGCCGCTGGATCGCGAGCCCCAACTTTCAGATTTCTATGTACCGTCAGAGCCACAAAAAGACCGCGAGATCGCGTTCATCGTTGTGGGAATGGGTGTGGTGGGGCTCGTCGGCTACTATATTCGATCGAGATTTTAAATTAATTATTTTAAATTAATTATAAATATATATATATAGAACGATGTCAGATGACGAACTTTATTTTGCTATGATTGATGTAGGCTACACTGCCCTTAAACACCGCATGGTTGGTGCAAAGGGTATGATTCGTCTGGCCAGAGATTCTCTCGAGACGTGGCGGGAGGACGAAAAAGTGGCCACCCTTTTCGCAAAGCGGATTTTAGATTCCTCCACCAACCTGGGGATTAGATTTTCCCAAGTTCCTTCAGAACTTAACCCCCAATCGTGATTGTACTTCCAACAAAGGTTTATTATTATCGACGCAGTTACCGGACGATCTGGCGAGGGCATGTTGGAGATTGTCCGATATATTAGAATACATCGCATACGATGAACACGCGCAAAGTTAATACCAAACTATCGGTTCGCCTAACGCGCAAGCTAGCGAACGCGTACTATAGCCCCCGCGGCTACTGGAAGGGACTCGCTGCCATCAAGAACCTCGCGGCGGCGACCAAGGTTTCAGAAAACGTTGTCAAGGAATGGCTCAAGAAGCAGGCCATCTGGCAGATCTATTTACCCGCGCCTCACAATATTCCGCGCCCGAAATTCGACGTGCCGGTACCGAACCAAGTTCACCAAGCGGATCTCCTGTTTCTCCCTCACGATCGCGTCGGTCGTAAGACGTACAAGTACGCGCTGACAGTCGTTGACGTAGCGAGTCGTTATAAGGGGGCTGTGCCGTTGGCCACTAAAGAGTCTAAGGAGGTGGCCGAGGCTCTCTCCCGAATATATAAAGAGAGTCCACTCAAATGGCCGAATCTTCTCCAGGTCGATCCCGGCCGCGAGTTCATGGGCGCGGTCTCTCATCTATTGTCTAAGCACGACGTTTCTGTCAGACGCAGCCGCGTCAACATCCACCGGGACCAGGGGATCGTGGAACGCTTCAATCGAACCCTGGCTGAGAGACTGTTCGGACACCAATACGCTAAAGAACTTGTAAGACCCTCATATTCGCGATCGACCGAGTGGGTGGCCAGACTGCCCGCCGTGGTCTCTGCACTGAACGGAGAGGTGACCAGATTGATAGGTAAGAAGCCTGTAGATGCTATCAAGTTTAAAAGGGTGACGAGCGAGCCCTCTGCCGTCTCGCGCGGGTGACCAGTTGGTTTAGAGGAGCAACGGCTTCCATCGGATATTGACGTCCGGTACCTCTATCAACCGGGAGAGCTCGAAGGTGGCAGCCGCCGCGCGACTGATCCCGTGTGGTCTCTCAATGTATATCATCTAGATCGATCTATTACCAAGCCCGATGAGCCCGTGCTCTACTATTTGGATGATGGGCCATCTCGAGGGTTTGTTCGCGAAGAACTTCTCGCGGTGCCTTCTGACACTCAGCTACCCCCGGATCATCAGAGTCTTTAGTATTCTCTCTCAGAGTTCTTTTTTATATCTATCCTATAGGCTCGGTGTGTAACCCGTCTTCCATCACTCTCCTCTTGTCGTAGTACGCCGAGAGTCCTAATTTTTGTTGACAGTACGTCTTCATCACCCCGTTAATCATTCGGAATCCCCTGTTCTCCGCCATATCCCTACCCCCTTCGAGAGCACTCTTATACCTTCCCCAAGTCAGATCGTTAGATCTCTTCGACATCCCCTTGGCCGAGTGCTTAGATTTTCCATCACCGCTCACGTAGTAACACTTGCTACACAGAGCGATGGCTCTATCCCCTTCGAATTCCAGCTTGAACAGTCCCGGAGTTCTGTTGCTCCACACGTCCCACGCCAACCATTCGGTCTTCTCCTTATTGAACTTTCTCTTCATATTCTTTCTCACCACCGCCTCCAGCGTCTTCTCCGATAGCGCGAAGTACATGCTGTCAGTGTCCATCTGTATCAGTTCGAAATCTCCGCGATCCACGTACTTGTCCAAGAAATCGTAGTAGAACTCCAGCATCCGAAGCTTGGCCAACTGGTAGACCGCTATGCCACACTGAAACGGTCTGTTGATCACCACTCGAGTTGCTCGATATCTCGTAAGCCTCCTCAATCTCCTCCAAGTCTTCGAACCACGCCGACCTCAGTGCCCGATCGACAGTCTTCTCATCCTTCGTATATGTGGTGTTCAGGTGTCTCTCTTGTGCCTCTATCAGCTTGCCACAACACGCGTTGCCAACCAGTTTGAATATCTCCGCCAACACCGCCTTGCTCTTGTCGACGTCCCCCGTCCGTCTAGCAGCGGTGACCTCTTTAACGAACCATTGAAACGGCTTGCCGGGCGTGTAGTCTATCACCCTATGCACCGCCTTGACGATCAGACCGTGCTACAGATACCACTTTAGCAGCGGTGAGTATATGATCATCTTCTGGGCGGACATTGCCCCCACGAGCTTTCTCTGCCCTTCGACTCTATTCCTCCCAGTCCCGGCCAGGTAGTCCTTCATGTGCTGCGGAACCTCTTTCTCATCTACTTCTCGATTAACGAACAGCGGTGACATTTCCGAGAACTTGTCTCTCAACGTTTCCGGAACCTCTATATCCAACTCCGCAAATCCGAACCACTTTTCACTCCTGACCTTCCTCACGAAACGGTCTATATACGACTGTCTTTCCGGGTCGTCACTCGTCCATATCTGCTCCTCACCGCACGGCATGTCCTTCGATAGAGTAGATAGGTACAGAGCATTGGCATCGTACCCCAGCACCGCCTTGCACATCTTCTCCTCCCGACTCCCCACCTGACCCCTGATCGTCGACCTTCCAGCCTCGGCGTAACTGGAGAATACTATGGACGGACCACCGACCAATCCCTGCTTCATCATCTCGTAAGTTTCAGACTTCGGTGACCACAGCGCGGGCGTGTCCGCCTTCCCATCGATCGACCCGCGGAGTAGGTACTGAATGGAAACACCGGGCAGAGACACAGTATCCTTGAGTATGCCCACACCTCTTCCCTTGTAGAACTCCGCCATTTTAGTCAGAGCCTCTAGGAACGGTCCTACATCCAAGTCGTTGTAGTGTTGCAACCATTCCTTGAACGTCTTCATCCCCTTTTCCCGGAATACCTTCTTACACTCTTTCCACTCGGACAACGACAGTAGGAACTCACCCTTCAACTTCGAGTACCACTCGGGATAGTCTGGCAGCCCCGGATGGTCGAGCTTGTCCGCGCTATCGAACCACTCGTACGGAAAGTGAGACTTTACCGTTTTAACAGTCTACGCCTTAACCCACCGGTCGTACGTGGTACCGGGTCCCAGATACTGGATGATGTCGAGAAATTTAAACTCCGGGTAAACAGAAACATCGTCGTGCTGGCTCTCTTTCCGACCATCACCTTATTCACGGTGGCCGCCAACTTCTCTACAAAGTATTGCTTGATGAGGTTCAGGTCGTACCTGCTACAGTTGAACCCCACCACCGGGACTTGATCAATCCATGAGATAATCTTTGCTTGCTGAGACTTCGATAACATATCTATGTCGGCCGGCAGATACTTCTTCCTAACCCCCTCCCTGATTGCCTTGCCTCTCATCTGCAGCTCGGTCACGAACTTCTCGACTAGCGTGTCGGGATCTCGTTCGCATAGGTGTGTGATCCCTTCATGCATCGTATCCCCCAACGACACCGATATAGGAACGTGCTCGACCTCGAAGGTCAGGTCTTTGGTGGGTTGCGTGCTTTTTGACTTGTCGAGATACGCCTCAAAGTCGTAGACTATCTGGTGAGTGTATAGAGTCGTCTCCTCCTCGCGTGGCGATTGTGGATAGTAAGTATTAATTTTATCAAAATTATCATTCAACCACTCGCACTCCCACATCACCACCAGCTCGTAACCCGCCTTCCTTATCTTGGCGTCTTGAATTTTCGTCCTCTTGTACAGCGATCTCGCGTTACCTCTCATGCAATGACTCGGACACCCGTGCCAGTAGCATCCTTGAAACTGAAACACGGTCTCGGTCTCGTGACAGTAACCGTCGACCGGATCACCGGCCACCCACCTCTCACCACCGTGACCGCAGTTTGCGTGATGTATGTGCTTTCCCATCCTCTCCTCTTCTCTGCTCAACCATTGAATCGACCTCGCACTCGCTGACCCCTTAGGATAGAACGCCTTCTCGTAGGCCGACTGTGGTCTCTCTACCCTCTTACCTGGACATGTCACCACGGTCTTCCCACCCATGCAGGTGGTCGCGTGCCTGTGCATGTTACACGACTTTGTAAACCGTTGTTGACATCCGGTGCACCCGTACTCGTTCGTCATCTTGCGGAGATTCGTTATGAGGAACGCGTGACCTCCAAACATTCCTATCGTCATTGTCTTCCCCCCAACCGCGTCGTAATTTGCCGGAACCTTCATGAGGTACCACACTCCGTCGGCGGTGGGCTCGTAAACGCGAATGCCCATCTTGAAGCACTCTTCTACCTTCTTAATATCATCCAGGGGGATTCCCTTACTACCCGGTCCGTTATCGTGCCCGAGGTATTCGCGAGCCAGAGCTCGTGCCTTCCTACAACACCCGTCGGGTCTCCCTCCACGTTGGATGGCTATGCACCTAAACAGACACAAGTAGTCGTCGTACGTGTCGACGGAATACATTCCCTTTTTCTGTCTTAACCAGTCTGGGAGTTTTCCCGCTCCCATGAGAAGTTGTTGCGCGTCGATGATCATCTTCACCTCGACCGATATCCAACGAACGAAGGTCCATTTTGTGTTTGGTATATCGACTTTGTCGATGTCCATTCGACTTTCCTCTCTATCGGATATCCAACTCTCGGCTTTGGCGATCTCGTTTATCCACGGACTGCCCTTTGATTGTTTGTGATAGATCATAGTAGCGTCGGTATCTATGTTCCTAATACTATACGAACACGAATACCTCAGATAACATGCCGTGGTCATCTCTGGGCGAATTTTATTCATTATGCGATTAGCGATCTCCCCGTCTACCCCCCTCTCGAAAGTCCATACTATCTTCCTCCTACCCCTATCAACAGTTTCCCTAACTTCAGCTTCTTCGGAGAGAATCCTGGGACCCTCCTCCACCAAAGCTCTGGCGATATCTGTCCTCTTCTTGGGGTCTCCCCACCAACCCTTGATAAATCTTATTGTAGTACGCCTTGTATAGGGTTTTCTACGTGCGCTGGGATCTTCTTTTACACGCTGCGCGTAAGCGGTGGCGCGCAGACTGGCCGTCGTCTCGTTCTCCAATTTCTCGGAGCGTTTTTCGGGGTCGGCGGGCAGTCGTCCGGTCGAAACCGCACGCCGCAGCCTCTCCTCGTAGACGACGGCTCGCGCGTCACTTATCCTATCTGCTATATCTTTCTTGAGTCTCAAACCTCTTAGGGAAATTCCCCAACTCTTAGCTTGCTCTCTCATTTGCTTTATGGTAGGCATTATACTGAGTATAACCAATAGATTTTTTATCTTCAATAGGGTGTAAGTTTATATTTATTCGTAATAAAAGTATGACATATTGTTGTATATATATACTGAGTATAACTTATGGATAACTTGTCTTTAATAGGGTGTCAGTTTATATTTGTGACAGATTGTATAAAATACTGACTATAACTTATGGATTTCTTATCTTCAATAGGGTGTCAGTTGTTATTTTATTCGTAATAAAAGTATGACAGATTGTTGTATATACTGAGTATAACATAGGGATTTTTATCTCTAATAGGGTGTATCTTCTCATGTCATAAATATATGGTCTCGCGAGAAGTAGTATATAAGAGTCATAATGATTACAAGTTTCTTGTGGAAGCCATCACACGTAGTGTGTGGCTTCCATATAAACTTGTATCATTATGACTCTTATATACTACTCCTCGCGTTCTCGCGATCTCGCAATCTCGCGATCTCGTGTATAAGTTGAGAGAGCGAGAACGCGAGAATGTAACGTGGCCCTAACAGGACACCGTACTAATGGGCACCGGCTAACGATCAATATTTAACCAATATGTTCCCACGTTAGCTTTTATTGTATGTTATAGGCTACATAGAGAATAATAGGTTAGTGCCGTGAATGGGAAAAAATATCCAGCAAGGCTCAAGAATTTCTTTATTTCTCATCAAAAGTATATGTTGTGACCACTCATTTGAACCGTCTCGCCGAGACGGTTCAAATGAGTGGTCACAACATATATTTTGGTTCAGAAATAAGGAAAATAGATAGAGAATAGTAGGTTAGTGCAGTGAATGGGAAACAATATCTGGCAAGGCTCAGGAAACGGGATGGGCGAGGCTCTGCCGAGCACATCCCGTTTCCTTGCCGCGCCAGATACTTTTTCCCATTCACGGCACTAACCTACTATTCTATTTATCCCGTCAACACCTACAAATGACTGTAAAATGCGAAAAATTGTATTGACTGGATATCAAAAATGTTTCACGGCACCGTGTTTCACGGCACATACGCACTGTGTTGACGGGATAAATGTATCATACATGGCGTAAAACGAAATGTGACTACTTTGTCCTGAGGTAATTAATGTGACGTCAGAAAAAAGTTGCGACGTCGTCACAATAATGAGCGACGTGACGTTCAAATCGCATTTAGTGAATGTGCTAAAAGTTGACTAAATTAGCCGATTTACATCGGAATTGCATAAAACAAATATCAGTATGTTCAGAAATGAGCTCTGCATCGGAAAACGTCAACAAGTAAACATGTCAACATTTGGCCATAAGGTATCTTTTCCCACGAAGCGGCTCATATAATATATCCGGATGTATCTGTGTAGACCCTGATCCATGTCCCCTCTTGCTCCTTTTGTACATGATTGTTATATATATAGTAAATCACGAAATACAACATTTGCCATTTACATAGTCCGGAAATATATGCCGGAAAATGAGGGTATTAGTAGGTCTGAATATAATAATGATGTTCTCCATTTAGTCCACGAATTTAACTATGATGTATGCATGTACATAATGATTTTTCATTTTATGCGGATATATACTGTTCGCCATTTGGAACGTGGATCTCTGTGATTGATACATGTACATATTATAATTCTATATGACCAGGATGTACACTTCCCAGTAGTCGGTCTGTAAATCTAAAAAATAGACGTGATCAGTGTAGCTTTTGTACAAATAGCACACTGACTGCTGTAGCCTGATAACGATATGTATGGCTTGCAAGGCGAGTGTTTCATTGATGGAATGGATAACTGTGCAGCACCTGATCAGATTGCGGATACACGGGCTGATATGGATCTCCACTGTTCGCAAAACCCATAAGCCCAATTTCTACAATCACAGCCACATAATGCCATGCACAGCGTACAATAGTGTATGTATAAGGTCGTTTTTGTCATGTGCCGATCTTTCCTTTCGCTTATCACAACACACAATTACTCGTAAAACAACAATTATAATTGAGATAACGGATTAGAGTGGCGCTAGAAAATGTACATCTTTCAATCTGCAACCACACTACGGGTTGGCCAAAAGCCCACACTGTATGTGAGCCATAAATCATTAATGACACACGTCTGTCTGTTTTTCGTATCCAAATCCATGTTGCGTTAACGATCGTTAAAGACGGGTGCAACCGCAGACAAGATATACAGTGTGTGCCATTTGGTACATGAATATCCGCGCAATCTGGTCAGAGCCTACAAGCTGGTCGTTATGGTCGCTTTGGCAGCAATAATCAATCCGAAATTAACTCAACTAAAATACTGTGTATTCATGTACTTAAATTATCGCCTAAACACGGTCACATGGTGGTGACGTTCCTGGAAGATCGATTAGGTGACAGTGAGAATCAAGTCAGGAAATGAATGTTGCAATTGGTTGTTTTGGAATGCAGAGGAGATGCATGTGCCCACCGTAACGTGTTGCAACCGGGCTGAGGTATGCTTGGTGCATGCATATCTGAATGTCATTCGATCGTAGTGAGTTAAGCGATTAGAACTTTGTATTGAGTCTTTGTTTGGACATGTTGGTACTGATCAGTTGCCATTGATTGGTGTCCGAATTTTAGCTTCCTGAAAATGGAGATGTGTGATCTCGTAATATTAAGGACACTATGTATGTACAAGTGTATTATATGCAGGGCCAGTTGGTTTTGCTTGTTTTTTGGTTGGTTTTTAACGGCCTATCAACAGTCATTTAAGTCCGGGTCAATGCGTTTAGTACTAAATCCCACATATTACCTGTACAAATGGGGGGGGGGGACTCCGTCGGCCTACTTCTTTACAGGGCTATATCCCAGGTATGGAAGGTGTAAGAGCCAATTCCCACCCTTAAATATAAGCCGAAACGAAATTACTTCATGAAAATACATGTCTTGTTTTCTTACTTCGGAACCAAACATAGTATTGTACTCCATCTTCAGTAACAGTTTACATGTTATGAAGATGTATATGTAGCATTATAGGAATGAATGGCCTTTTTGTGGAATTTATCGGGGTATAAACTTGGAAAAGTCGCGGGAATACTGGACGAAGGCCGGAAGGCCTCGTCCAGTATTCCCGCGACTTTTCCAAGTTTATATCCCCGATAAATTCAACAAAAAAGGCCATTCATTCCTTATAATTCCAGCATTTGAAATAAATTCATCAAGAAAATGTGTTTATTTTCCGTTTTCTTAAGAATTATTTTAACTGCGCCTCACGGTTACGGCAAGTAGTTCAGTGTGGGAGTTTACTGGGATATAAATTTTGGACAGAGACTTGCTATGGGCCAATCAAATGTTAGGGAATTGTGTAAATATTTTTGTGCTGGAATTATTTCGTAATAAATTGCACATTATTAATTATCACTCGCGCTATTAAGTACAACTATCAAATATTGCTGTTCATAGACAGTTCATCAATTGTCAATGCATAGACACATACGACATTTTATATTCACTCGCGTTATTTAATCCGAGTCATTCAACTTCTTTTCACATTACACATATAGTTATTATGTCTTATGCATTAACGTAATAATATTAAGTGTCACATATATAATATGTCGCTAACTTTATTAATACGCAAGTCCAGATAATAATTCCAATGACACTTTGACTATACAGATCATTCCGATAGTACATATTTTATACATGTAGATTGACGTCCATATTATGAATAATTCACTTATAAATTCAACTTATACATATATAATAATTGTTAAGGACACACTATAAATTATCACTGTTGTTGATGGTACTATTCTTCAAACAGTTATTCATTGCTAAAGGTACATGTCAACTCAGTAGGCACAAAATATTCTTTATATCAGAGACATCATCCGAGATATGTTCTGGTAAAACAAACATTCATTCACCATTACCCCACGTATTTATTGGCATTTTATATCAGACGCAAATTTCCACACTGATATCAGGGCGATAGCCGTAAAATCCTTAAAACGGATATTAATATCTGTTCTCTGTATATGTTTTATGTGCAATGATATTACTTTATAATCTGTCGAAAATAATAAAAAAAATAGCATGCCTCATTTGTATATGAAAATAGCCTGATACCACCGCGAGTCACCGCGAGTCACTATCAGTAAAACACATATTACTAAATGATTATATCTGAATAACGGTCTCTTTAATACATTCTGACAACTCTTGCATGTCGAACATTTTCCAGGGATCGTCTTCGTCAATACTTAGGAAGTTTCATATCTATCACACTAAATCAAGAAATGATGTACCGACTCTATTTCACCGACTCTCCGGACCCCCTGGACCAAGTTACTGAGGGACGATACCTAGGCCGATATCAAACAAGACACGTATTCACGTCTTTATTACTTAGATTACTTAGATAGCAATATCAATCATCCGGCAGTTGTGATAATCCTATATTAAAATATATACCGTTATCCATGATTGAATGATGAAAAACAGAGCCTACAAATTTAAATTCCCGTCATCTGTCAAAATGTACGCAGCCGATAAAGTAAACATACGCAATGCGCATGCCCAAAGGAACTGGTTTAATACGCGCGCGAGACATGGTATCTGACTGGAAACGGCGGTATCAGACTAGTAACAATGGCATCAGACTAGAAATGGCATTATCAGACTGTAAAACACGCCGTATCAGCATGGACTGTGTATGTTATTGCTGTAGGCAAATACGGGCAATTTCTAGGCAAAAATTAATATCTAAGTAATAACATGTATTCTACTGTGGATCTTACTTGTGAAAGTCATAATTAATAATTTGGGATTTGGATTTAGTGAATTCACAGAACATGTGGATATTGTATTTTATCACGTCAAAACAGTGCGTATGTGCCGTGAAACACGGTGTCGTGAAACATTTTTATCCTGTCAATACGACCTAATCACTGCGTATGAATATGTGCGGTGGCTGTGGTTATATCTTTGCATTTTAAAGCCATTTGTAGGTGTTGACGGGATAAATAGAATAATAGGTTAGTGCCGTGAATGGTAAAGCCTCGCCCATCCCGTTTCCTAAGCCTTGCCAGATAGTTTTTTCCAATTCACGGAACTAACCTACTATTCTCTATTAAAGTGACACATTAGCATTTTGTGCATTAGATAATTTATAATTTATCGGATTTGTTACTTTGGATTAGTCATAATATGGCTATTATTGAATTTATTCTAGGTCTTTCAAAGGTAAATTGTATTCTACATGTATGTTAAATCTATGCCTTTATAACTTCAATAAACCTTATTGAAAAAAAAAACAATTCTGGATTCATTCATTCTGTTATCAACACCTTTCTGTCTGACCAGGGTATACACTGTTTGCGGAAATGACCGTCAATGACCATATTGGTCACGGTAACATTCTCTCGTAACAATTGTTTTCTCAGCAAGAGGTGAATGACTGTGAGGCGAAGGGTGGCTGGTTGTGTGTATGCGATGGATAATTTAACAATTGGGATTCATCCCTACCTGAATCCCGACTGGAGACTTGGTTTGGCCCTCAGGTGCGTCTTTGGCATTTTTGTATGTGACAGTTGAATCTGGTTATATACCTTATATGAGGAATATGATTATATTCCTAATCCTATTACTTTTAGGGGAAGGGGCAAAGCGACTTTGGTGTGGTATGGACCTAGTAACATGTCAGGTTATTCTAATGTGAGGGCTGAATATAATTGTTCTGGATTTCAATATTCTGATTTTAGGATTTTCTCCCCAATGCAGCAGGTTAAATACGGGATCGAACCCATTGGTGCGGCCTTAAATGACCATGGAACTGTTCATATGCCGATAAACACCAATAGACAAACACACAAACACACTTTGTGAGGCGATACCACGGAAAAATGAACGTACTGTTTTGCTATATTCATTTACATGTGTAGCTGTGACTGGAGAAATGGGGCTTATGGGTTTTGCGACCAGTGTAGGTCCATATATCTGCACTGTTCGCCATTCCGTCAATGAATCATCCGTCATGATTCTAACAAAAAGTATAGATTGTTATCAGGCTACAGGCGTGTGATATAATATTATGCTCAAGAGCTACATTGGCCACAAATCCCATAAGCCCCATTTCTCCAGTCACAGCCACATATGTGTTTCATAGACCAAGAAGTGACAAACGGACAAACGAATATCCTAAGCGGTTTCTATGGATGTCATGCACAAAACAAAATGTAAAATACGTTCATATGCACTTAATGGTATTTGGCTGTATTATACAATTATATAGTCTAGAGTATACTCCCCAATGAATTACCGAGAAAACAACATTCCCAGCCGAATAAGAAAATCACAATACAGTACAGTACATATGGCGCTGCCTTGGAACGGCCAGTGAACAATACAATACACTACTTGTAGGGTGTTTGAACCTGGAAAGCGCGGCGCAGAAAACCTCCCGCTTAGCTCGCCAGCATTCCTCAAATGACAGAAACATATGTGGCACGATTAAAATAATGGACGAAAAAGACAAAATAATCACAACGAAAAACAACCACTGTATAAATCAAATAATAACTGTAAATATGAATTTCATAAAATAATGAAATATAGAGAATAGTAGGTTAGTGCCGTGAATGGGTAAAATATATCTGGCAAGGCTTAGGAAACGGGATGGGCGAGACTCTGTCGAGCACAACCTGTTTCCGTGCCGCGCCAGATAGTTTTCCCATTCACGGCACTAACCTACTATTCTATTTATCCCGTCAACACCTACAAATAGCTTTAAAATGAAAATAATAAACCCAGCCGCACCCTCAAAATCGGAAAATCGACTATGACAACCGCACATATTCATACGCAGTGATTAGGTCGTATTGACAGGATATCAAAAATTTTCACGGCACCGTGTTTCACGGCACATACGCACTGTGGTGACGGGATAAATAACGTTATCCCGTCAACACAGTGCGTATGTGCCGTGAAACACGGTGCCGTGAAACATTTATGATATCCAGTCAATACTATTTTTGCATTTTACAGCCATTTGTATGTGTTGACGGGATAAGTAGAATAGTAGGTTAGTGCAGTGAATGGGAAAAAATATCTGGCGCGGCACGGAAACGGGATGTGCTCGGCAGAGCCTCGCCCATCCCGTTTCCTGAGCCTTGCCAGATATGTTTACCCATTCACGGCACTAACCTACTATTCTCTATGTAAAGAACTCAAGCCACAAAGGGCTAACCTGTAGTACTATGACACCAGTGCAAGCCATAGTCATTGAAAATCATAGTAAACTCACAGCGCATCGCCATGATCATGATGCTTACTGAGGTTCAATTAACTACGGATACAAGAAATCTATTACACACTGTTATATATAGTTCCATATATTAGCAATAGGCATGTATTATCAACAATAACAACACAGCATCAACAGCAATGACACATATATCTACATAATTTCTGTTTGGCATGATATTTACTAATCTCAATTACAATTTATATTTGAGTGAATTTCTTAACACAAGAATTACCGAATACCGTCAGTATAATGACGCAACGTAAACAAGTCCGCGTTCTTTTCAACGAAAACAATGTTATTTTGCCCATCCTCTAGCATAGGACGTCACCCGATAGATATAATACCAGGCTAGTGCCATTGTACATGAAGTAAATGCACATGTATATCAGTATCTGCTCGGAAACGGTAGGAATTCCTCGACAGGCCTTGGAATTGCTACGCGTTTCCTAGCATTGCCTGATACACTTGATGTAAAACAACACTAAAATAATACTAGCCTGGCTATCTCTATGCATTGTGTTGACAAAATATGTTTTCTCTCTAAAACAAGGCTATATGACATATAAGCCCGCCCCACATACAACATGCTTTTGTGCGTGTGTGTGTGGAGGAGCGTGGTTCCATAATTCCGATTACTGCACATGTGGATAGAGACAGGCGTTTATAATCTGTCTGATTTAGCTGTCCATACTACATTCCATAGATAGCCTGATTACATACTCATACATGTATATTTAACTATTATCTTATGACTACTAAATATCGGCCATAATCAAGACTGTGTTTGTTTATCCGTAAGTTCTTGTATGACATTCCACGCAAACTTTACGTCGTCCGTGTTTGTCCGTGAAGCACATACGACGAAGCGCAGAAAGTAGACACCTTTACATATAGATGGGACAAGGTGGATACGGCCATCGTCGTTAATAGACTTCAGTAGCTTCTCGTTTCTGGAATTGTCGTCCTGAAAATAAAATGGGTATGTGTAACTGGAGAAACAGGAAATCTGTAACGCTGATGGAGGATGTACCACTCACACAAGTTTAATACAGCTTTTAAGTCACTTGACATTTGATCATGGGCACAATGGCCGCACGAATGGGACACAGAATGAAAATATGGATAATGGCTCTAAGCATATTGTTGTACTGTTTATTATACGTTACTCTCCGGGATCTCGTAAAACAATCTCTTTTGTAAAAACAACATGTTTAATTCCTGGAAGAAACCCCGTTATGTTTTACTTCTGAGCATTTGTCTCTCAAAGGGAAAGCAGAACCGAATATGACCCGGAGAGAATGTTATTCGCAATAGGCTCCAGTAAATATTACATTTCCTGTGACAAATGCGTGTCATTGAAAACCACAAGTACCTGTAACCGGAAGCAGACTAGCCCCATCACGACCTTGCCGATTATCTCAAACCGACTGTCCGTCTTCACTAGGTCTTCAAACTCGTGTGCAAGGCCAACGTCCTGCAAGACATTTATTTAACCAGGTGAGCTGATTATCGTGAAATAATCCACAAGTGATAGGGTCCTTTCGCTGAACAAACAAGTGCGTTTGTTTGTCGGTATGGTCCAATCGCGAGTTATTTCACAACAATCAGCTCCCCTTGTCGAAAACCGACATATGTATATCCTTTGATTGTTATTTTTGGCGTCCAGTCTTATACATATGTTACATAACATATGATATAAAAAATTATTGAATTTGTAGGTTTTGCGTCACATTGTTTAGTTTAAACTAAATAATTACACAACGCGACGTGTTGAGTTAAAATGAAGCAACTTGACGTCAAACTACAAACTCCGCCAATCATGAAGCCGAACGGTCGCAGCCCCGCAGTGGACGTTTTTTTTATTAATTCGTTCCCACGAAATAACAATTCGTTCCCTTAATTTAACAATTCGTTCCCACGAAGTAAACATTCGTTCCCACGGGAACGAATTGTTAATTCGTGCGAACGAATTGTTATATAGTGGGAACGAATTGTTAATTAGATGGAACGAATTGTTAAATTGAGGGAACGAATTGTCATTTCGTGGGACCCAATTGTTAATTAGATGGAACGAATTGTTAAATTGATGGAACAAATTGTTATTTAGTGGGAACGAATTAATAAAAAAAAATCCATGTCCCCTGCGGGGCTCCGTAGAACGGATTCTAACGGATTTATGATTATTCAAGTTCTATAACCTATGTATAAGTCCCGTCATACACCTACCTTCCTGATATATTCCTGCAGCCCAGTCTGTCCATAGAGCCGCAAGACGAACCAGAGCTTCAGGGAGCGGAACCGCCGACCCATGGGTATTTGCCAGTGCTGAAACCAGGGGTACACACAGAAGGTAATACTATGTGGCTATGCCTGGATAAATGGAGCATATGGGTTTTGTGACCAGTGTAGTCAAATATTAGACGTACATGCCCACTTAATAGGCACAACATGTTCTTTGTAGGAATTAAATAAGTGTATAATTGTGTAACTAATCCACAAGTTCTAAAAATTACGAGTGCCCGCTATACAGATATAATCATTTAGTAATATTTATTTTACTGATAGTGACGCGTGGTTGTATCAGGCTATTTCCATATGCAAATGAGGCATGAAATTCTATAATTATTTATACTAAATAAATGCGTCACCTGAAAAAATAATAGTTTCTACAGATTATAAAGTATGATCATTGTACATCAAAAAATAAATACAAATGATAAATAGTAATATCCGGTAACATTTTAAGGAAACACGGTTATCGCCCCTGATATCAGTGTGGAAATTTACTTCTGATATAAATTGTATAACAATGTCAACCAATACGTGGGGTAATGGTGAATGAATGTTTATTTTGCCAGAACATGTATCAGATGATGTCTCTGATATAAAAAGCATTGTGTGCCTACTGAGTGGGCATGTGCCTTTAAATAGTACACTCATGTAGCGTGATGACGATCTATATTGCTTGTTGGAGGCGTGGCGGGTGTTTCGTTATGGAATGGCAAAGCGTTCAGATCCTGATCAGACTGTGATGATGCACAAGCCGATCTGAATGTATATTGGTATCGAAAACAATAAGCCCATTTTCTCCAGTCAGGGCCACTTTTCCAATTGTCAATATCAAAGGGTGGAGATGACCAGGGGATCGAATCAACAATGGAAATTCACATTGCACATCTACAGGCCATAAGGAAGTTACATGCCAAATATGAAGTTTCCAACTATTACGGTTTTACTTCTTACAAAGCAAAATTGCGACATTCAAAGTCTACAAATGGGAGATAATATATAACCCTAGATTGAAGTCAATAATCGAGGTTTACTTCGCGCGTCTACCCACCATAAGGAAGCCACAGAACACATATCAAGTATCCAGCTATTACGGTTTAAATACAATAAATGGGCCGCGCCATACGAAAACCGGGCTTAATGACAACGTCATGAAAAGCGGTAAACGACGTCGGAAAAACGACGTTTCAAATTTTCTAGCGTCGCCGTAAAAGTTCATAGTTTGCCTTCCCATTTATTGGTGTCAGTTAACATTAAGTATGAACAGAAAACGGAAAATGATAACTTACTGAAACTTTCACTAATACGAGACGCGATACCTTGTACCTCGGTACACATTTTATGACGTCATGGCTTGACGTCACGTACTTGTGACGTCATTGAACGTGAATACATGTTTTACGTTATGGCCATGGTGTCGTGACAAAATATTATAGCAAGGATACTTGCACGAGTTCCTCGCGCTGTACATTGTCGCCTAACTGTCGTTCTTTGACATTTTTACTCTTTTTCGTCGGTTGTCCTTATGAATTCAAAATGGTGAACGCATAATTTAACTGGCTACATATCAGCGAAGTCTTCGCTTGCACTGCACTTTGATTCCTAAATAATCTTAAATATGAACAACCTAGTGTATGCCAACGATATTACCATATATTATCTTGGTAAATTGAGACTTTTGAACAATTATATCCAGTACTTAGCGAATGATATGCCATTTAATGCCACTCATTTTGTCATAAATGGAGGTAGATACGCAGCTATATAATGAAATAAATATCCGGGGTTTGTATTGAATTTAACATAAATACATTAACATATTAACTGGAAATGTGATGGTCATAAACTTGCTTTTGTAGTCGAAAGTGCTTGTGTAGTATCAAATCATCAGTTTATCACTTGACTGCATAATAATGTAGATCAGGCGATGGTAATGCGATCCTCAAGAAAGACACACGGCGACAATTATAAGGTATCACGCTACCAAATCTGCCCGGTATCGTGTTTTTTCACAAAGTTAATGTTATAAGCGGCCTACTGTCTACTTTAAAATATGTCGTCGCATACGAAATGTTAAATGATGTCGCTATTATTCCCCAAAATTATTTCAGACAGCAGCAAACAACAGGGAAACGCCTCACTCTGCCTTATTTGAAAATTATTTATACGAAATTACGTTACTTGGGCCGCAATCCAAAACATAACGTTACATTAGCAACTGCAACACGAGTCATAAACACTATTTTCATACTTTGTCTTGGCCTAATGGGAGACACTTGACCAGACTACCAGATATCCAAATTTGGTTGACATGCGATCAAAGATGACAAATCTATAGGACTTGTCCGGATCAACACCCATTGTATACTCCGTTGATAAAAACGTCGTAATTTCGACGTCATTGATCTAAAACGTCATATATGTTTTTACCACGTGTCATACAACTACTTCTAAAATGAAACATAATTGGGATACATTGATAATTTTGGCGGCATATGGCTTTTAAAATATGTAAAATTCAGAATACGCGAAAAAGTAAAAACTGAAAATGTTGTCATTAAGCCCGGTTTTCGCACATCGCGGCTCATATATTTTTGGCGTTCGTAGTTGTGCAAAAAGTACACACAAGATAATATTGACTTTGCCCAAGGTTACGTCACGTTTGTCAATTATTCACTAATAGTATAAAATTATACATACACTACTTAAAATCAACCTACATGGCAGGCTTATTCGTTTACTACTCCATTACGCTTAAACGTTCTTATTGACGTTGAAGTCGCCCGTTAATGTTAACGTCGTAATTGCGACGTCATTGAGCTAAAACGTCGTTTGTCCTTCTACCACGTGTTACAAAAATACATGTAACATGAAAAATAATTGAGATACATTGATATTTTTTGTGGTAAATGACTTTTAAAAGATGCGCTATTCAGAATATGCAAAAAAGTGAAAAATGAATTTTTTGTCATTAAGCCCGGTTTTCGCATGACGCGGCCCAAATATACTTCTTACAAGAAATGTGACGGACAGATGTAAACCGTGACGAAAACTCTAAACCCATTTCCCCCATCTTGTCAGACATAACATTGTCCAACTTCTACCCCGGCATTAGGTTCCGGGACGAACGGACGAACGGAACCACATGGGGTGACAAAAACACATTAACCATTATTTTCTCAAAAAGTTGGTATAATAAGACATCCTTTTGTCAGACACAACATTGTCTTACCTAACCAGAGTTTTCTGTATTTAACGCAGGGCGACTTACAGTAATCGCCCTGCGTTGACAGAAAATCCGGCTTATTATGTCTTACCCTGTAGTCCGGCATGACGTTTCCTTGGTTCTCATGTTTCAGGTATATTGGGTCAACTTCAAAGGCGCCGCTGATCAAACGGCTGTCTTTCACCCTGAACGTACAAGTAACAAGAGCTGTAGGAGAACAGCATAGCTCGACTACGAGGGTTGTCGATGTACACATAGCTTGACAAACAAGGTGGCCACGGCCTGCATAAAAACCTTAACCAAGGTTGACTAAAAACCTTAACCAAGGGAAATTAAGTAAGTAATTCAAGGTTAAATGTAGGTCAATGTCAGATATAGGTCAGGGGTTATTGATGTACATCACTAGGAGATGAAGTTTTCCAAGTCTGGTTGCTGTAGGCCCACGAGTATTCCATATACAAGCTTGACTAAAAACCTTAACCAAGGGGAATTAACTAAGTAATTCAAGAGGAAATGTAGGTCAAGGTCAAGTACAGATCTGGGGTTATTGATGTACATCCCTATGAGAAAAGGTTGTCCAAGTGTGGTGTCTGTATGCACAATAGTATTCCATGTACAAGCTTGACTAAAAACCTTAACCAAGGTTGACACAACAATTCTTATTCTACACACAATCATTCGTATATTAGCTTTCAGATTCGGTCATTTTGAGAAATCGTATTAACAATCTAAATGTTAATCCATCGCACGTGTATATATGCAATGTGGCACAGACTGCTGCGAGTTGCGGTATGTATCGTTTCACGAAACACTAGGTACATTACCAAGGTGTATGATCACGTGGCTACAACAAAAACAACAACAAGTATTGAAACTTCCAGAAGCCCTCCGATTCAAAGTACGTATTCATTTTATTTTGACCTTATTTCCTAACGGATTTTGATGAAATATGGCGCATTAAACGCGTCTTGTTCAGTTGCATTTGGTGTTCACGGTACTTTGGCCCAAACTTCTGTCGTTTCAACCCTTTCATCCATTGTTGTTGTTGTTGTAACCACGTGATCATGCACCTTGATTACACTACTAAGTACTTGGATATCCCAAGAGTGCCCAGCTTAAGTTAGGTTCTACTGTATATGCACGTGAGCGCTACAAGACGAACGTGTGGAGGCGTAATCATCATACATGGACAGCTAAATATCACAATAATATGTACAATATTCCAAAACATAAATGGCTGCAGTTTATGATCAGTGTAGATCCTGCTCAGCACACTGATGGATTATCATAAAGAGTCGAAGCTTTTGTTATTCTCATAATAAATGAACGTTTTCCAAACTCAATTAAATCTTACCACATTGTGGAGCAGTCGAAGTTCACTTGCATCCATTTGTGTGGGCCAAAGTTGAACGATTCTGCGCACTGAAACGGGAAAAGCAGTGGAAATATATATTTAGAAACAGCATGGTACACGTAATAGCAATATCAATCGTAGCATGACCTTACAGATCATAGTACAGGTGTTATATTATACACGTACATGTACTTTCGTTTCGTTTCGTCAATATTTTACCTAAAGTCGCGCAATATCGCACGCTGCTGAACTCTTGCATATATCCACATACAAATCAAATAAGGTATAAATATTTGTTTACAAACACGATTTTACAGTGGATTGATCAAAATAACGTTAACATTGGCAATGGCATCGCGATGCCAGGGCCATTTATGCATGCTTGTTGTCATAGAAAAAAGTATATACATATGTATATGTACTAGAACTGTCAGAGATGTATGCAGACTTGCCTCGGCATTTTAGCTATAATGCAAAACTATAATTACATTTCATTAAATTGCTTTACATTAGATAACGTGTAATATAGCGTAGCTGGTGTTTTCTAGCGTCGTTGTCTTCTTAATAAATCAACTCCGATCGTATAGTGTTTTTATGTAATTTATTAATTCACAATTACTAAATTATATACAAATCCATCAATATCTGAATACTTTAGCAAACTGGTCTAAACTGAAACCAACATCCAAAACTCAAAAGACTATATAACTAAAACCCAAAAACTAAGAACTCCCTCACTCGCTCGTGCACGCACCTATATACAGCCATGTCACATGGTAATCACATGATAGTCACATGACGCTCACACACAACACAAGCCAATCAAAATACTACTTTTTAGAGGTGCGCCCCCTACATGGGATGCAATTCTAATAATATCTACCAATAAAATGTGATACAATGATTCATAGTCACGTGTGGCTCGGTTTCCCCATATGTAATTGCTGCTGTCATCATATGTCATAATTAAACATTAATAATAGACACCTGCGTAAACAATTATAGCAGTTATTTTCAATGCTTACGATATATCGCTATCTGACATAAACAACTTGTCAATGACTTGTCCGAATAATATCAACCATGAACACCTGTGACAACAAAATGGATATTTATTTTAGTTGCTTACGCGAAACTAATCCCTAATGTCAATAACATATCTACACCCAGTCATTGTGTCAACCCTGAATAAACACAGACATGTCAAAAACGCATATGTAATCATTAAACAAACACGTGCCGACACCTACAAATCTATATCATTTTAAATATATACAAAATGGACAACCCGGGATGACGAATGATCATGTGAGTGTTATCACTCTAAAATATACATTAATTTCCAAGGGTGTTTTCTAACACCAGATGTCCTGACGAAATACACCTGTCAGAAACTTTATATGGAATTTTCTAATGTGTGAGCGCCACAAAGTTACAAATCGCCCCTTGCTAAAGAATTTTACTTAATTCACAAAAAAATAATAAAATTCTCAGCATAAAATGGAAGATACAAAGTACATATTTAAATCTCAATGACATGCACATATAGTTACAAGCATGCAACAATAATGCTAAGAAATATGCAATAATTAAAAAAACATGAATGTGTTTACCATCTTAGTACTATAAATTTCCTGCAGAGCGTATACATAAATTCCAGTATTAATTTAATCCAAACATTTTACAGATCACATAATGACCTAAACTGTATTGAGTAAACCAATATACATGTATGTATTGTTATTAATCGTAATAAGTCTCCACGGTCGTGTAGTCCCCGAATCATATACATTTTGTAGACACCACGAATGAATCCATGTCACCCTTAATCCAGTTGAAGGGGAAAGTTCATGCTGCCGTCCCCGTCGTAGAACACCTCGTCGTCTCCAATGCTGTCAGTGACGGATTTCGCGGGCGCAGTGATCGATGATCGAGTTATTAACGTTTTCTGAACCATTGTCTGTGACAATCTGTAAAGGACAACCAAATCTGGGGAAGATCTCCTCCATCAATAAATGTGCCACTGTATCCGCCGTCTTGTCTGGAACTGCGAAAGCATCTGGCCAACCGTTTTCTGAACCATTGTCTGTGACGATCTGTAAAGGACAACCAAATCTGGGGAAGATCTCCTCCATCAATAAATGTGCCACTGTATCCGCCGTCTTGTCTGGAACTGCGAAAGCCTCTGGCCAACCACTAAACCAATCAACTAAAGCAATGATGTACTTGTTACCAGACAAGGAGGTGGGATATGGTCCGGACAGGTCAAGAGATAGTTTTGCCATTGGATATGGTGGAACATCCGTTTCCTGCAAAGGTTGCCTAATTTTCTGTAGAGATCTTGTTTGATAGGTAGTACAACCAGAAACGTACAGGTACAATTCCTTGAACAAGTTTGGCCAAAAGTACTTTTGTCGGATAGAGTCAAATGTTTTCTGAACACCCATATGCCCATTTTCATCATGATACTGTTTTATCACGAGAGCCCTGAGATGCATAGGAACATATAATCTCAAAACAGGATCATTGTCTGAGTTTGTCATGTAATATAAGACATTATTAATGACTAGGTGCCGTTTTTGAACATCCTTGCTAGGTTCTCCATGGACAAGTGTAGTCTTCAGCTCCAAGAGTTCATCATCTTTACCTTGCTCAGCAACCATGTCTAGTCCCGATAAGCAGTCGCCTGGTTTCACCATGATGTCTTCGAAAGGAAGAACATCACAACTGCCAAATTCCTTCGGCTCAAACTGACTTGAATCAATTACGTTTATTTCGAATGTGTTATCATTCACGTCAATAATGATTTCTTCTGTTTCCATTGTACATGTATTTGTTTGCAATGTTCTACCAATATCTGAACATACATCATCCGACTTCCTTGATAACAGATCAGCACATGTGTTGGTGCTACCAGCTATGTATTCTATGCTGCAATTGTAACCTGCCGTAGACAAATCCCAAAGTTGAATCTTTTTATTCTGCATTGGGGAACCGAGAAGGTATTTTAACAGTTTGTGATCTGTCCTGATAACAAATTGAGCTCCGTGTAAGTAGTGGTCAAGTTTTTGTAATGCAAAATGTATTGCATATGCCTCTTTCTCAACAGTACTCCATTTGCCCTGTGTCTTACTCAGCTTATGTGATATATAATAGATGGGCTTCTCGTTGGAGACGTTTGGAAGGCCTTCCAAATCATTGTCAGAATCACACGCCAGTGTGAGGCAAGCACCAATACAGGTCACACTGGCATATGTGTACAAAGTGTATGCTTTATTTGAATCCGGATACGTCAATAACGGTACCACAGAAAGGCTATCTTTCAGATACTGGAATGCTTTGTCATGCCTTTCTGACCATTTAAAGTGAGCGTGCTTTCTTGTCACTGCTATCACAGGTTCAGCATTTTCTGAAAAGTTTTGAATAAACCGACGATAGTATGAACACAAGCCAATAAAAGACATGACTTCTCGTACACAGGTAGGTACTGGAAGCGTCTTAATAGCCTCCACCTTCTGTGGATCCGGTTTGATGCCGTTCTTGTCAATTATGAATCCAAGGTAGTGGGTCTCGGACTGTAAGAAGCTACATTTCTTCAGCTTCAGCCTCAAACCTTGTTCGCGCAGTCTGCCAAAGATGAAGTCCAAATGTTTCGTATGATCCTCCAAAGTCGGACTAAATACCAAAATATCATCAAGGTACGCTATCGCAAAGTCCCCAAGACCTTGCAGAACAACCGACATCAACTCCTGAAAAATAGCTGGAGCATTGGAAAGACCAAAAGGCATAACATTAAACTTCTCCTTGTCAGCTTCGTCCATCAGTACCTGCCAATATCCACTCTTCAAATCAAGGGAAGTAAAATACCCTGCTTTTCCCAACAATGCCAGAATATCATCAATCACTGGAAGAGGATAGGAATTCCTTTTTGTAACCTGATTCAACTTCCTAAAATCAACACAAAACCTCTTTGATCGGTCCTTTTTGTCAACTTTCACTACTGGAAAACTCCAAGGTGATCGAGATCTCCGTATGATATTGAAATCTATCATTTCATCTATTGCTACATCTATGACACGTCTATTATCAAGAGGGGTCCTATATGGTCTCAACTTAATTGAACTGTTACCCGTTTCTATTTTCATTTTCACAGTATGAGTAACTCGGAATCTTTACCAGCGAATAAATCCTTATTTCTCGAGATAAGATCTTGTATCAGATCTTTGGCCTCTTCTGACACATCTACATCGTTGAAATATGTATCATCATTAAATTTCCGATCTTTGACGACTGAGTTTACCACAGAAATATTATGACCATTTAAAGATTTGATTTTTGCCACTATACCGTGCCTAAATATCTTCACAGTTCTATTGGTCTTATTTACCACCATAATTGGAATAGTTCTATTCTTCCTCAAGTAATTAACTGAATTGATAACCGCTAAGCCCGGTTCCTTGGAAATGAAGCCTCGATCAACCGAAATAACATTGTAATCTACCCTTTCCGGAAGATCTAGATTTTTTCTTACTTTCCCGTAGCATATCGTAACTGTATTAGCCTTAAGCACAGTAGTGTATTTTGATCGTACCACCGAGGCGATGTGAATATCTTCTTCAAGATTAACATATGTTTTGTCTCCAACCCTTAGACATCCTAAATAGATCCTAACTCCATTTTGACGCAGCCAGTCACTACATAAAATCAAGTTTCGATTTATTCCACGCGCTACAAAAAAGGTGTGTTGCATCTCAGTACCACCGATACTAAAAGAGAGATTAACACTTCCATCATTCTTTAATGAGTCTCCACTGACTGAGTTTAGATTGACTTTCTTATTTTGTAACTAGGCTTTGTTTTTAATGAATCATATACTCGACGGTGCATCAAGGAAACTTCAGCCCCTGTATCCACATGTGTTCTAAACTTATCCTTACCAATTTTAATCATACATGCATTTGGACTACCTGCTGTATTAATGTTAAACGTTGGCAAATCTGACATGTTCTCATGATCACTCCTTACATCGGTTCCAACATGCAAGGAGTTCCAACATTTTATTTTCCTATATACTGGCCGTGCATTTTCTACTACGCTTACAACCTTACCATTCCTTCTTTCTTACATTTGAAACATCTGATTGGCGTGACATGATCTACCTCCATAGGCTCTTCCCTTCTTTCAGACCTACGCTCACACCTATTAGTCGTATATGAACACGAAAGATTTACTCGTGCTCGTAGGTTTTGTTCCTTAGTTGCAATTGCGATTGCCCCTTGCAAAGTAGCTGGGTCGTCCCGTAAAATTTTCATCGTCAGCTGGTCATTGTTTGTCAACCCGTCCACAAACGTCTCAATCAACTGTCGCTCAACAACACCATCCCCCTGACCTTGAAAAGCGTCCTCCGCTAGTGACAGAATTCTCTCTGTATATAACTGAATATTTTCGCCAGGTTTCCGTTTTACTGACCTTAACATACTGAAGGCATGCTGAGGATATGTTACATCTGAGAATCGTTTTGCTAATTTCCCCTTCAGCTGATCCCATGTGTTCTGAGGAAAAGCTTCCATATATATATGGATATAACCACTTACTTATACTTGACTGATATGCTACTAATTTTTTTTTGCTTCATTTGCATTTGTCAGTGTGCAGTATTTGTCTATTTGTTTAACCCAATCCCTAAAATTCTTAGCATTTCCATCAAAAGATTGCACAATTTGTGAAATACCCTGGGCGCCTAAAGCAGACAAGACATTGGCCATGTCTCTCGCTAATTGTTGAAAAGCCTGTCCAACACCAGCATCGCCACCAGCAGCCATGATTAAAAAATATGTACGGCTAGCCAATTGTTATAATTCAAAGAAAGAGTAACAGTTCCTACCTTAGTGAAGATTGTCTAGTTGACGTCGTCAATGTGTCCATGTACAAGTCCATCACTTTCTGAATACTTTAGCAAACTGGCCTAAACTCAAACCAACATCCAAAACTGTAAATAATATATAACTAAAGCCCAAAAACTAAGAACTCCCTCACTCGCTCGTGCACGCACTTATATACAGCCATGTCACATGGTAATCACATGATAGTCACATGACGCTCACACACAACACAAGCCAATCAAAATACTACTTTTTAGAGGTGCGCCCCCTACATTGGATGCACTTCTAATAATATCTACCAATAAAATGTGATACAATGATTCATAGTCACGTGTGGCTTGGTTTCCCCATATGTAATTGCTGCTGTCATCATATGTCATAATTAAACATTAATAATAGACACCTGCGTAAACAATTATAGCAGTTAGTTTCAATGCTTACGATATATCACTATCTGACATAAACAACATGTCAATGACTTTTCAGAATAATATCAACACCTGTGACAACAAAATGGATAGTTATTTTAGATGCTTACGCGAAACTAATCCCTAATGTCAATAACATATCAACACCCTGTCATTGTGTCAACCCTGAATAAACACAGACATTTCAAAAACACATATGCAATCATTAAACAAATATGTGCCGACACCTGCAAGTCTATATCATTTTAAATATATACAAAATGGACAACCCGGGATGACGAATGATCATGTGAGTGTTATCAGTTTAAAATATACATTAATTTCCAAGGGTGTTTTCTAACACCAGATGTCCTGACGAAATACACCTGTCAGAAACTTTATATGAAATTTTCTAATGTGTGAGCGCCACAATGTGACAGTAACGTGTTGCCTATACAGCGGGAAACGTGCAGCTCAATTTAAATCTATTGCATAAACCGGCGCCGGTTATTATAGACGAAACTGTGTCTATACCGTATCTTCCGCGTGTATATATAACTGAATGGGAATTAGTCAGGGATCAGGCGTCTATTTCGTCGTGAAACAAGCTATGCCGGCGTGGAGTGCAGCACCAGTTGTTGTTGTTGTAGGTTGTAGATCCCGCATGTGTAATGAGTACCAGGATAAATCACGTATCATTCCACTACTACCACTATCCGCTAATGAATTATTTACGAATGGGCTAAAAATGATTGTCAATAATGTAACGCAATGAAGGTACAACTGATAAATTACACAAATGATAGCCAAGAAAGTAACATATTGCATATAGTAATGCACACTGCCACAGTCATGTCACATAATCATATGAAACCCTCACCTCGACTCCATTCAGGAGATGGCGGAACTCGGGACAGATAAAGGCACTGCCGGCGTAGGCGGCGTCAATGTGCATCCAGACCCCTTCCCTCTGGCACACGGCCCCTAGTTCCAGGGTGTTGTCGAAGGAGCACACCGACGTAGTCCCCAGGGTGGCACAAACCTGCATGTCAATGTGAATGGTATCATGCTCATTATAACCTGCTCTCTTGTGTGCTAGCGAGTGCATAAAACTATTGTGACGGCATTTCTCACTGCAGATTGGTAATGTCCAGCTTATACTGGCGGGAAACAATAATGCTGCTATAAAAGTCACATGTTTGGCATATTAAATCAGTGTACAAAGTGTTCACTGGCGCTATGCACTCAATAGGGCTGATTAGAGGGTCGGATCTAAGCTGGGTTGCCTAAGTACAAATTTAGGATCATCTGGAAATTTCAATTGATGGATTTACATTTATTGAGCATAGGCTGCATAAATGTAAATCCAGTACTTGTTTACAAGAAAACATTGTTAATGTGAAATTTACAGGCTATCATAGTTTTGCACTTACGAACATTTTAGTCGTACGAAGCTTAGTGAAACGGGCCCCTGAACTCTTAGATTTAGGCTAGTTTAGGACAAATCCACTACACGATCGATGCGTTCTAATAAAGTATGTGTGCGGAACCACGTTGTTCTTCTTAGATAGCTTCCGGGGGACCAGGCGGCGGTCACAAGAACGTTACAATGGTACTGGGTCTGGTAAATAAATACAGCGTGGTACAGAGCTGTAGGACAATGGGACAATTGTCAAAAGTAAAACATATTCAAAACATTAAACATATTCATTGATTTTCAAACTGAGGAATAAAACTTCTGTACTGAAGTATACATATTTCACATACAACATAGACGCCTTACAAATATGGGTATGAGGCCGGCGGCCCTGTCCCACTCTATGGCCGCCGCCAGCGTGACCCCACGTAGGGCAAACGTGTCGTCCGTCTCCAGGCTCCTCATCTTGACCACCGCAATCAAGCCCGCCCGCTCCACAGACGAATGAGACTGAATTAAATAGTTACATCTTTTGTGTAATATCGACATAATTGTAAGGACCAGAAGTGGAAGAGAGTTCTTTATTTTCTTTATAAAAAATCAAATTAACGTTTATTTATTTAATTTCTATTTGTAGGAAACTCAATGGCACGACATCGCATTATATATGTACATGTACCCACTTTTACTCGAAGTTCAAAAGATAATTTCCAAGTTCCAAGTTTATGCCTGTTAAGGTTGATGTGTTACGCCTTACAAGAAACGCAATGGACGGACGGACTCGTCATTTCTGACGAAAACAAACGTAATATGTGTACATTTTATATTATATTATATTATACGACTTTCATTCTTAAACAAATCTGAATATGAGTGTAGTTTCTGATCGTCTATCGCATTCATGCAGCCTGATAATACTTCATTGTTCGATGAATTAAAGCTTAGTCGACTGAATGACAAACAGTGTATGCTGAAACTGCGCAACATAATTAACCCTTTCACCCCTCAGTAACTGATATGGATTATGTCATGTTAAATTTGACACTGTTCCATAATGCAGAAAAAGGGGTCATTTTGTAAAAAATAAACAATATCCACAAATGGTGCAGATCTTGATGAGACGGCTTGTTGCGAGCCGGCTCATTGTGATCTACACTGTTTGCAAACATTAGGAAAGATATTTCTAGCATTGAAATGGTTAAAACACCACGATCTAAACTTTATCTACCGACCTGATCCGAAGAGTAAGCGACGAATTTTGAAATAATGACGCCATCTTCCATGTCTGGGTTATCTTCCTTGACGGCGCGGATTGCACGTGTTCTGGCCGACAACAGCGCCATTAGTGTTGACTCACTTGCTGAGCTCTGAAAATGTCAATACATTTATGATTACCGTAACTGCAGTCGGTGTATTTTATGATAATCAAATGTCATCCGCGATCTATGCTGTTCGCTATTTATTTACTGCTATACATGTATTACCTATCCAATGATGCTCATAATGAGACTATTGGCAGATTTTTCGAACTGAATTTATGCTAGGTTTGTTTGTAACGGGTTGCCAGTGTTCGCTTGCTTGACCAATCGGCATATTTATTTGAATGCAAAATTAATGTACGTCTCACTAAATATAAGGGTTAATATGAGATGAACATTCATCAGCTACCTTGTCATTATAAACCATGTAAAGTAATATTACTGTTTGGAATACATGTACATGTATGTATGTAGCTACATGTATTTGATCTATATTAGCCTCTTATACTTATTGCATAGAATGCCGATGTACTATTTTAATACACTTGTAAAGTATTGTTATTAGGTACCATTTGCAGGCGCATTATTTATTTCATCGAGAACAATGCAGTAATAATGAACACAACATGTTATTGTACACATAATAATTTTTTTTCTGACATATAATACATACACATTTTCCACCTTACATGAACATATTTTCTATTGTCTGTTTCGTGGAATGCTGCCCAAAATTTATTGCTATCAAAACACGCCAAACTTATTTTTTTTTTCATAAAACTATCCAAAGCAGTTTTTTAGAAATGAGCCTCCTTTTTATTTCACGAAAATCCGTCAAATAATTAAGTTATTTAAAAAAAACTGCCACGGACGGCACTTGCCATACAAATGTCCGTCTGGTTTGCAAGAATTGACAATTTGACCGATTTTCAAAATGTCAAGAACAAATAAGCAACTATAAACATAATGGTTCGGAATGAGACTTACCTACTACACTTTCTGAACATTCTAAATTGTAATTACACATTTGTTTCTAGTTGTCAGTTAAAATAAATGTCCTAAATCTGTTCTGTTTTGAATGAACCGTCGGTGTTTTTTCGTGTGTCAAAACAAGATGGCGGTAATTCCGATGTGGACGAGTCCAATGGTTATGAGTAAGGGGTCTTCGCAATCGAATATTGTGAAATTAAGTTGGTCAGTAAATGTGACAAACTGGGCTGTATTTTTCAATGGTAATAAGTTTAAAATTATGGTTTTGTCTGAAATGTTGCCTGCTGTCATCGCTGTAGCCATTCAGATGGAACCAATGAAGGCAATTGAGAGCGCACAGGCGTTTGTAACACGAGTTCTTGTGAAAAAGCTTTTCAAAGGCCTTGTTTGTTGAAATCTATACTATAGATATGTAGATCTCTATGTTACACTAAATAAAAATTACGTTTTTATCTGATGTATATTTATTTTTATGCCACCGGGTTTCGAAGAAACGGGTGACATATAGTGTTTAGACCGTCCGTCTGTCTGTCCGTCTGTCCGTTTGTCACAGTTTCTCAAATATGCGTATTTTCGCATTGTTGTGAGTATTTCATACTCCCACTTCTGATAATCAATGCGTATTCTGTTAAAATAAGTGTGTACAATATGCCAATACGCACCTTATCTGGAGCGCTGGGTTGTGGGTTCAATCCCAGCACTAGGCAGGGAAAAATAGTTTTATAGTACATTGTATTTGAATTTCCATTCCACTGGAAGAGACTTGAAGTCGAGGTCACATCTCAACATGACCTTAGTTGTTGCTGGGACAGTAAACCCTTTTACCTTTTCATGCATTCTACACTCCATCAATGTTATGATAAACGGCACATTAAGACGTGTTAGATCCTTTCACCTTCACATATGCGCAGGGCTCCAGATAAGGAATTAGTAATTGAGTATTTTTTCTCCATCATTTCTGAAGCAATTGGGTTTTTCAAAGTTTTAATTGGGTAAAATAAAATCACACTACTCTTCACACATCAACAGACAGCAATTATTGAATAGTTTTCTACTAAATGAAATACCAAGATGTGTTTTCATGGAAAAATATGAAAATATGCTATATTTGTGTATCCAGACAGTGATCTCCGGCAGTTAGCACACTGCGGAGATCAAATGATTTCGCCGCATCCGTGCAATAAATACATGCAATAAATATGTATTTATTGCACTACCCACTCAAACACACCCGCATCATGTCCTCAGTTCATTCGTACAGCAGCTTGCCCAAGCTAGTTTGACAAGGAAAGGAATGCTCCCTAATACTGCAGTAATTCGCTTAGGCATACACACGGCTAAAATAGACTACATACTCATGGGCGGATCATGGCGGAGCTATTCCCGTCGCATGCATGCCTTCCCGCCCTCGTTTCGGTTTTGATAAAATCCACGTTTTTATTGAACAATATTTGCGGAAAAAGTTACATTTTCAGTAAATAACTTCGAAAGTTTACAACATTTGCATAGCAAATATTATTCCGCATTTGCTGTGAATCTTTGGTGATTCTGGTGTGGCGAGCACCCTGTAATCATATCAGGATTATTCTCTGATTTCAGGGCTGAATATATATTTTCCTTATTGTAAATATTCAGTTCTGATATTGGGACACCCCCCCCCCCCCCCGTCATTTGTAGTTAATATATGGGATTTAGAACTAAACCCATTGACCGGACCTTAAATGACCTTTGCTGTTGATAGGTCGTTAAACCCCAACAAACGAACAAATATAGTGTATTAATCATGGACTGTCAGCTAACAATACAGTTTAATTGGAAATTAACTTGTTATGTCTTGTTTGCTTATTTACTATTGTTTGCTGGTAACAGTTAAACAGGTACTCCCTATAGTAGGCTGGCGATGATAGGAGACAGAGTCTTATGGTAAAGAAGAAACTCATTCAGTCATCTACAGGATTTACTTTCAGGTTACTAATTACAAGTGCACAACTTAAAAATAATACATTATCGATTCTGTTCGAAAACGGCATTGTGATATGGTGTAGAGTTTCTGTTATATGGTGTAGACACGGTATATATGTTGACACAAACACGTTATCATAGTCATAGGTATTTTGAGAATGATCGTCGTAAATCTTATTCATTTCTCCGTCTGTACATACCAGATACATTGCTGATAATGTTCTGTAAGCTGTAACATATTGAATTAAACTGACACTTACTGCTGTCGTCCCGCGACGCCATCTTGTCAGCATGTATATACCTTGTCTACACCATAGTACGGAAACTCTAAACCATATCACAATACCGATTTATATTATTTCACCAAAAAAAATCACATACATTTTTTTATTTACTTGTACATGTACTGCGAAAATGTAAAATTATACCAAACAAACATATCTCCCCTGTTTATCACAGTTTCTGATAGCTGAGCATGTAGCTAGCCAATTTGAATCTGCAGGCCCGGTTGACGACTTCCAGCAACGTTGGTGTGAGTAAGTATGCTAGGTGGGTCTGGGGGCATGCCCCCCCCCCTTAAAAATATCGAAACTAGAAGGTAAATGATGCAATCTGGCAGATTTTTTTTCCATTTTCTCGAACATTTTGCAGGCCCGGGCCTGCAGTGCCTTAATGCAGCTACGCGCCTGATGTACTTGCTATATAACTGAATATAACGATTGTTTTTGGGAATGTGATGAAATATAAATATATATATTATTCCATTTACTGTGCCTTACGAGAAAAAACACATATATTAGATATTAGATAAATATTTGAGACATCATCTGAGACACAGTCACATTAAAGGGTAAACAAAGAAGAAACCAATTCAGCCCTCCACACGAGTTACTTTGGTGACTTACAGGTGCTTTCTAACAGCAGCTAGCATTGAACATATAAGTATTTGGATGTATGACACAGTTTTTGTTTAACATGTTTTTGCAGAAAATAAATTGATGATTCTGTTGCCACAAATTCAGAGAAGTTTTTCCAGGCTTCCACGAATTGGCCATAATTTGTTCAAATTTCACAAGCTCAGTATAATACATTACTGTTTATGTAACAAATTTCTAATGATTGCATCTGAAAGTTAACAGTGTTCATAAAAACAATTTCCACGCCAAAATCAAATTTGCAGTACGCTTACTGCTTCGACAAAAAAAAATCGCAGGTTCTCCCCTCCTGCGAAATGGACTTGCTTCGAGGCCAGCCGCCTTCACTGAATTCCAGCCAATCAGCGCTCAGTTGTCATCTGTTGTCACGAGTAACAACAAAGATTGGAGATATTTGACCGACATCATCTTCTATTATCACCAAATTCCAGAACTTTACTAATGGAATTGATATATAAACACCGACTAATGGAAGCAGGATGCCTATATTTTTCAGAATGGTAAGATTTGTTCACATAAAGCCGATGTTATTGCCGATATTTTGATGATGAAATCCAGGAAGCTGTTCGACAATAGGAAAATGTCGAAAACTGCTCAGCGCGTGATATTTTAACATGGGAGACCCCCATTCACTTTATCATTTCGGGCTATTACTTCATTCTAGGACCGAATTTCGAAAAACAAAAAAGATGGCTCATTGCTAAATTTTGCTGAAAAATGATTATATGTAAAAAAAAATGGGAGTTTTAGGGTGTTTAAATAGGTTAAAAATTTGGGCAGGTTAACGTGAAACAGACAGTAGTTCATATCTATAGTATATGTTCAAGATGACGTCCTTTTTGTGAGATGACAACGTCTAAACGTTCCCTAAAATTTCTGATGATAGATTCACACGTTCCTGTAGTGATTTTCCTCATTTCCCTGCGAATGGCCGTTTTCATCTAGGTTGTTTGGTAAGGGGTTGTAAACTCTGTCTTTTAAATATCCCCAGAGATAGAAGTCAAGAGGGCTCAGGTCCGGAGAATGGGGCGGCCACTCATTTTTCGTCTTGAATGAAACAAAGTTGTCTCCGAATTTCTGTTCAAGCCACGCAATGACGCGTAGTGCTGTGTGCGGGGTTGAACCGTCTTGCTGAAACTACATGCTACTGATGTCTATTCCTTTCCTGCGTAAGGCCGGCATAAATTTACTCCTTAGGATATTCAAATAACGTTCGCTGTTGATTGTTTCAACATCCCCAAACTCATCCTCGAAGAAGAATGGTCCGATTATTCCCTTAGCACTTATTGCTGCCCATACGGTAAGTTTCTCAATATAAATGTTTGGTTTTTCACTGCCCCAATAACGACAGTTTTTCTTGTTTACCTGCGCATTCAAATAAAAATGAGCTTCATCCGAGAATCATAGCACATCTGTGATTTCGAGATGTTCCTTCATCCAATTAGCAAACCGTAGTCTACTTGAAATATCCGAGTCTTTAAGGTGCTGCATAATTGATATGGTGTATGGAGTCAACTTCAAATCATACCTTAGCATTCTGTGAACACTTGCACGACTAGGATTGTTGGTAATGTCACCCATTATATTTCTAACAGATCTCTGTGGTGTTTCTTCAATCACATGCCTGACTTCTTCGATACTCTCTGAACTTCTGACAGATTTTGGCCTTCCACTATTGCCGTGTCGTCCATCGAGAACTGATCCAGTATTGCTCAAACCGCTGCACTGTTCTATGTACTTGCAACTTTGTAAGCCTCTCCTGGTCAGGATGTCTTCTCTGCATCTCCCTTATTACTGTTATCGGTGAAAAACTGGAATAATACAGCTTAACAACTTCGGCGGTCATTGTTTGTGGCGACGCCATCTTGGATAAACAATCAGTTACGTCATGACGTCATCATGACGTCATGACGTCAACATTTTCCCGTAATTTCTGAGCAAGCAACACTTTATTATATCATCTTCAGTTTGATATATGAAACATCAAAATTGATTCATAGATACAATTTTAACAGCCACTTGTAATGGTATCAGATATTCAGAGACACCCTTTTAATTTTAAGAAACAACAATGTACATTAACACCAATCTTCGTACATATTTTTGTCTTATGGACCCGTGGGGCCCCTGAGCATCCAATGATTCATGCATAATTGCTTTGTAAATGTGAAGGGATATATGCATACTATACATGTGAACATTTTCTTCTTACTTTTCCTACACAGTGCATGTAGTTGCCATGTCGGCCATCTTAGTGTGTACAAGCCATCGGCCAGCTTTACCTCTTATTGCGTTTGACACATACGACTACTAATATGACAAACACATGAATAACATTTGGTGCAATATGATGGGGATACATCAGGCTACAGCGTGCGTGCTATGCCTTGTGTTCATCAACATTTATATACAAAGTATGCTATCTGAAGGGTTTGTTGACCCTTTGTTAAAATGTTTGAGATCTCAGTAAAGACTGTGTAACAGTAAGAACAATACACAGTGCTGTAGATATATACATATATTACCATACATACTGCATTGATTCCAGTGACTTGTAAGCAGTTATCTGAGTGTATTGTCACTACTGTCTACTTGCCTGCTATGCGAGTAAATACGGCTTTTACCTGTGTCAGATGTACTTCTAAAAATAGACAGTGCATCAGTTTGAATTTTTACACATCGAACAACTGTCTATTGCATATTTTGTGAGTGATGGTAGACATGCTCAGATATTTAGCGCTTTGTGTAGTCTGCTGAAACAATATTTATAGGACGTTTATATATTTGAGACGTATTGCACCAAATTGTATTAGATTTGCTGCCATCGTATTGGATGCACGTGTCAAACGCTCCAAGTAATGAAACTGTCCGATGGCATGTACAAACTAAAATGGCGGAGATGGCAACATGTAATTTGCAATTTGTACCTAAGAACATGTGCGATTTTTCATCAAATATATTTACAGAAACTTTGATATTTTCCATAAATGACGTCGACAGATGACGAGATTTCTTAGCAATTGCGGAATTACATGCAACTTAATGCTCTGTGTAATACATTGTATACTATAAGACGAAGAGGGTCAGATATACTTTATATAGATATTCAGTCAAATTTATGATTCTACTACATTTGAAATTAAAGGTCATATTCTGTATAGTCAGTCATTAACGGGTAATTAGACTGACCACGTGTTTATATTACATATGTATGAGACAAGGCATGTGCAATTTGTACCTAAGAACATGTGCGATTTTTCATCAAATATATTTACAGAAACTTTGATATTTTCCATAAATGACGTCGACAGATGACGAAATTTCTTAGCAATTGCGGAATTACATGCTCGTCAACTTCCGACATCACTTACGGAAAACATGGTACATTTTGCAAATAATTTTCATGAGATGTCGCACATGTTCGTAGGTACAAAATCACATAGCTGGTCTCATATACCATAATATTACCTGTATGACGCCTCCGCCCGTGCCGCCGCTGGAGGCGAGGAAATGGGCGGGAAGGTCGAGCATTTTGCCGAGCCAGTCCATCGTGACTACCTCCAGCTCTGTACACGCCGGACTCGACGCCTGCAACATACACGTGGCTGTGACTGGAGAAACGGGGCTTATGGGATGTGTGGTCAGTGTAGCATGTGATCAAACAACACACCCTGTAGCATGATCTATATTGCTTGTTAGATGTATGATGGGTGTTTCATTGATGAAATAGCGAACAGTGCAGATCCTGATCAGACTGTGCGGATGCACAAGCTGATCTTCGTCTACACTGATTGTATTAAAGGAATACGTTGACGATTTGTGGGGATTTAGTCAATTAGGAAACATAATTTCTTAGAATTAATGTTTACGACTTCGAATGCTGACATTCAAATGTAAGTATCCGACAAACGAATTTTTTATGACCAAGAACATGTCACGATTCTTATTCTTACAATATCCATTGATGTATCTCAACTGTTTTGTGAAATGCTTATTATCCCGTCAACACAGTGCGTATGTGTCGTGAAACACGGTGCCGTGAAACATTTTTGATACCCAGTCAATACTATTTTTGCATTTTACAGCCATTTGTAGGTGTTGACGGGATAAATAGAATAGTAGGTTAGTGCCGTGAATGGGAAAAAATATCTGGCGCGGCACGGAAACGGGATGTGCTCGGCAGAGCCTCGTGCATCCCGTTTCCTGAGCCTTGCCAGATATTTTTTCCCATTCACGGCACTAACCTACTATTCTCTATTTTGTAGGTACCATCTGAGAAATAGCCGGTTTAATATTGTATTTATCAAACGAGTTTACGGATTCCATAAGAAGCGATGCATTGAGTTTAACACACAGGTACCAGAAAAAAATCACATTATTCTAATAATAATTATCAGTTAAAACTATAACTGATACCGACATGCGATTTGTTTTTAAATCATATATGGTTTAACATATATGTTAGATTATATTCATTGCATAAGTATAGTATTATACAATAAAGCTGTACTAACACCCAAACATGTTTTTACATTTACATATTTAATGTATTACACGAGTGCATCGGGCTTTGAACTTTGGACAGAAGTGGCCTAAAAACAGAATTCATTTAATGGGTTCTTGCCACCCAACTGCTAATACACTATATTATTACACTGTATTAATTATAAGTATGCAATAAATACAATTACCCACAGGAATGGTGATAGGATGGTGTAATAATCTGTTTTAGACATGTAGAAAACAAAAACATTTGTCGTCATTGTGTAGTCACTGTATATAATTAAAGCACTGAAAGTACAGAACTATGTTATCTCCACAAACTCTTATCACTTGTGGAACTAGAGACTTAAAGTTGCATATTTTCTCAATCATCATCCAGAGGCAAATGTACTGTGATGGTGCAAACGTATTCCCATACATACGTTTTCTCTAGAATAAATTAATGTTTGAAACTAGCAGAAAAAAAGTGTGCGAAACGGGCGGCTAACTGTTCACTGCTACCTAACTGTGAGAACTAAACATAATAGTTGCTGTATTCAGCACAAAATGTCTTGATTTGTATTTTCCAGAATTGAACTGATAAACTGAGCACACCACTGTGAAAACTAGAGTGAATAGTGCATGTAGAGTTTTAGATACAAAGCAAGACATACCAAAACGCCATAGGATAAGTTGGCACACGGCACTATTTTATTGGTCGTACTCGCCGTTTAGGCGCAGCACAATCAATGGCTGCCCCCATAGAAATTTACGTGACACAATATGCTATCTCAAGGGAGATAACATATAAAAACAGTGACTACACAATGACGACAAATGTGCAGTTACCCAGCTGAATCCGATACAGGATATCCCCCCGGACAGAATGTCGGCTACCAGGGATGGCGTGGAGCAGCCCGCGGGATAGTAGGCATGGAAGTTTGGACTCTGCCAGTGTGTCACCTGTACACAACAGTCACAACAGATCATGCACAAACATAATGCAACATCATCTTACTACAACAACATCATCATACAACAACAATAACAACAACAACACAATCAGTATACAACGACAACAAACATAATCACAATGATCATGATGATGACCAGAGTTTGTCGATGTGACGTCAACGTGTAGATAATAGATGATTTCTACCGTGTGTAATAAGTTAGCATTAGTAGTTGCACAAAACTATACAAATTACCCAAAAACCAACGAAATCCAACCAAATCTATCCAAAATCAACCAAAATAGTTGGACCTGTGATACAAAAAATGCCTATTACAAAATATCCATTACCCCACCCACTTGGTCTCATACAGTACTATCTTCTAATATAGAAGATAGTACTGTATGAGGCCAAGTGGGTGGGGTAATGGATTTTGTGTAATGGCATTTATTTGTGTCACAGGTCCGAGTCTTCCACCTGTGTACGGGAGTAGATTGCAAGAGTTACTGATCGCAACCAGGAAACATCTGACTGAAACAGAAACAAGGGTGTTTACAACAAAACATAAAGAAAGGAACAAGACAGTTTACGACAACGACGAGTAGGCCTATCATCGCGACTGCATACTCTGTAAATTAACAGAAAAATGTAATTACTACATGACAACAAAAGCAACAACAACTGAAAAACAGAAACAATTGATATTTACAACACAACATATTTAAAGAGAAACAAAAACGAATATGTACAACAACGAATTGCAGGCATGTTGAAACCTATATGTCACAGAAACGAATATATCACACGTGTGATATATTCGTGCGAATACGTTACACATGTCGGTGAATACTGGCCGTATTCGGCCGAATACATCACAAACCGAAAAAAATCTCACACAAATATTGTTCTCTTTTTGGTATAAACGTATATGTCACACAATCGCAAATTTCAAACTTGACCGAATATGGTCATATCATTATCAAATCGAATGTATCGACAAGACGATCATTTTGGAGCATTTGTCGTCGAAATCTGATCATTACATAATCCAAGATGACCGCCAAAAGGTCATTATTTTATTAGAGATTGCAAACGTCTTATTTTCATGAACCGCCGGGCTGATATTGGACAAACTTTACAGGTATAGTCCGTGGGTGAAGATTTTTCATATTTGTTAAAATGGAGATCATCGCATAATCCAAAATGGCCGCCGTAAAAAAGTATGTCAAATTCTTAAAAAAACTTCTTCTCACGAACCGCCAAACGGATTTCGATGACAGTGGTAGGAATGATCGATAGTTAACGCTGTTTCAGATTTGTTCAAATGGTGGCCCCTGGGTCAAGAAAGGGCGGGCCGGAGGGGTCAAGTAGGGGTAAAATTTCATATTTTATCGTTTATGGTCATGTCATATATCAACTCATAGGTATCGACAAGACGATCACTCTGGAGCATTTTTGGTCGACATCGGGTGATTACATAATTTAAGATGACCGCCGGCCGAAAGTTTATTAGTGATTTTAAGCGTCTTTTCCTTGTGCATCAGACTGTCTGTTATACCGTTTATCATTTATTCATATTTGTTCTGCATCACATTTGTTAATGCTGTTTTATAAGCATTATACTGTTTACATTGTTCTCAATTTTTATGTTTCAAGCCAACTATTATTATGGTGGACAGAACAATTGTGATGGTATATATACATGTAATAGACAGTCTGGACCATTTCTGACTTACTTTATAATTTGGATAATAATTTCAGGTGAGCGAAGCAGGCCCATTTCGGCCTCTTGTTATATTACTTTTTAATCTCCATGTCTGTGATATAGAGTATATCGCATGAAATGTAAACTTCTATGATAATAGTAACTAAATATAAAATATTATGGTACAAATTGTTAACCGATGGTCAGTTTCGCCTGTTCAATATTTACATGTCCAATACACTTTACATTTACATATGCATGTATAATAATGATCCAATCATTGGGTGTTCTACTTAGATGATTAAAATGAGATCAGCTTTAGATTTTAAAAGCATATTTTATCATCAGTCAATGTATATACCCTCCAGGGAAGTAGCGGGGCTTTATCTGGGCATACTGGGCATACTCCGGGGCTTTAACCGCCGATGATGTCCCGCACTGCGGTGACATTACAGGTTCTTTAACTGTTGCTAAAATGTGCTGCGACGTTCACCAACCAAATGGCCCTGCACTGCGGGGCATTTTACCGGGACATTTACTGGATTTAACAGCATAATTATGTAAAGCCCCTCTATTTCTCGGGGGGTGCGATGCGGGGGGGGGGGGGGGGGTGTTGGAGCGGGTATTTAGTACTATTTACATAGATATTATGGCATCATTTTCTGACATATTTTACCTTCGACTGCATGCATGCCCCTTTAACCTTTAAACTGTGACCTTGCGGAATGCATCATCACTATCATAAGCTGGGTGTCATTCAAAACTTACATAATGCTTATTCGGCTTTACGTAAATATAAAAATACAAAAGGCATGACCTAATGTATTTATGTAAGACCGTGAAAAAGGCACTCACACTCAGCCTTTTTCACGGTCTTACATACCGGCTTCGTGCGATAGGAGAATGAACTAGCTAGGTTAAATTAACCGCCTCATTGCCTCCTTCAATCATTTAATGCACACATTTCGACTGTATGGCAGATATTAGTAAATTCGGAAACAAACGTTGGCCAGTTGCCCTGCCATTTTTGGGCTCAAATGCCCGGGTTTGGAAGGTCCTCGAGCCAGTTCCTATCCTTAAATATGAGATAATAAAAGCACTCGTATTTTTTAGAACTGGTGGAATATTGACACAATTATATACTTATTTAATTCATATAAAGAATAGTTTGTGCCTACTGAGTGGTCATGTACCTTTAACAAACAACACATATTTCTTAACAGGGAGTTATGTTTTGATCTATAATAAGTAACTTTAATCTTCAGATACGCAAAGTGCATGCTACGAAGCGTGCCGCCATTTGTACACCAATACATGTACATCGCGCGATAGTCAAGTAAGCTTAATTTGCCATTATATGAGATATGTGGCTGTGACTGGAGGAATGGGGCTTATGGGTTTTGCGACCAGTGATGTGATGTATTGGAGTGTAACGGCATATCAACAGCTAAGGTAATTTAAGGTAGGATCAACGGGTTGTTGCAGTGGGGGTTGGGGGATCCCAAAATCAGAACGGAATATTTACATAAATTTTTTTTTTATATTCAGCTCTGGAATTAGAATAACCTGACATAGTGGCAGGTCCATACCACACCAAAGTCACTTGACCCCTTTCTTCCCCTAAAGTAATATGATTACGTCTACTCGTATTATTCATATACGGCGTGTAACAAGATTCAACTCTCACATACAATAATGTTAACGTTAATGTTGAATCCCGATCGCTGAATAGTAATGTCCGTTAGCAGTTTAAGGAAACACGGTTATCGCCCCTGATATCAGTGTGGACATTTACGTCTGATATAAAAGGTACAATAATGTCAATCAATACGTGGGGTAATGGTGAATGAATGTTTATTTTGCCTTTAAATTACCCATCGCATGCTCCCACCTGCCATCCACTTTGCGACCAGTGTAGATCCCGATCAGCATGTGCATCCGCACAGTCTGATCAGGATCTGCACTGTTCGCCATTTCATCAATGAAACACCCGTCCTGCGTCTAACAGGCATTCAATTATCAGGCTACAGGAGTGTGCACTGTGATCAGCAGGGAAACTGGTTAAGAATGGCATACGCCCTATTTCTCCGGGTATGGAAGGTATTCGAGCCAATTCCCACCCTTAAATATAAGCCGAATCGAGTTGAGCTATCATGTTAAATGACAAAAGATGTGTTTCATACTTATGTATTTGTGTTTGTTTTCTTCTTAAAGATGGATTCCCTATACTTAAGTAAAATACATGTTTACAGAAATTAAGAGGGTACATAATTAGGTAATTATTCTACTTGTATTTAACATCAAAAGTGTCCGTTTTTTGACGAGCCCGCTTGCGGAAAGCGAGACATAGTGATCACAATGACATCCGGGTGTCCGTGCGTGCGTGTGTCCGTACGTCCGAAATCTGCGTTAATGTTTTTAAAAATACCATCAAATGCCTCGGCGGGCTCGACATGCGGGCCACGGGCCATCTGGTTACATAATATCAACTAATATTTGCATACCGTTTTTAGTCACTCTGGACATTTTATGTATATGTGAAGACAGTGTGATTAATTTTAATTATGTAAATCAATATGTGCAGTAACTTCATATAAAGTATAATTAATAGTGTACACTGGGCGAATCAATATTGATTTTTGATAATATTTTAAGAACAAAACACGGTTAAATATCCGCCCTGCCCTCAACATTTTTTATTTCCGTCTTACAAATATTATGAAATACTGTCAATAAGTGTACCAATAACAATCAAACGCTATGTGTGTATATTTGTGATATATATATATGTTGAAATAATAAAATATAGTCGCCACAATGCACCCTGATGTGAGCGACCTCATCAGAATTTACATATTATATACATAGAGCAATGAGTGGAACAAAATAGGAACGAGACGGCGGGGCCCGCATGTCGCGCCCGCTGAGGCGTACGGCCGCCAACGTGCCGACTATATGGCGCTGTCGGCAAGCCAGCGCGACAAAAAGTCGCACCATTCGAATTAATGGTGACGACAAAATTATTACGAGACGATATTATTTTGAACAGTATAGTTCTGTCATTGCTGGTGTGAGTGTGTCACACATGTTCAGGAGAATGAACTGTCCAAATATTAAAGCAATCCTTCAAGTAATATTGAAGATATGACATGATGGAGAAACTGGGACAAACTTTTCGACGTAAAAAAATGGCTAAGTATTTAATCTGCATTTCAAAGGTCACAAAGGTCAAGGTCGTGTTACTGGTGACATAGGGGCATACAAACGTTTAACACAGTTTTATGTAAAATGTAATAATATTCCTTTTAACCCATTCAACACCACATACCTATATACTGGAGTTTGCAAAGAGTGTAGATCCAGATGAGCCGGCTCGTAACGAGCCGTCTTATCAGGATCTGCACTGTTTGTGACAAAATTTCTATTTTCTTTTTACTGCCAATATCTGAAAACAAAATGTAAAATGTTTTAAATTTATAATGATCATCTCATGGTTAATGGAATAGTCTGAAATATAACATGGAAGATTCCATCTCAGTTACTTGGTGTTGAAAGGGTGATAATGAATACCAGTGCAGGAGGCAACTACTAAACTAAGCAGAGCAATATACGCCCGATGGTAGCTTTGAATGACACATTGACATTTAACATATTCGTTTAACAAGAGTTGTTTGTCAAACATATAAGCCCCCCCCCCCCCCACCCCCTTCTCAAAAAGACACGCAGTGGTGCCACAATGTGCATAGTGACCTCAAAATCAAACGTTTGAGCATCCTAGCACCAACTGTTCTGAGTTATTGAGCCGAACTCGTTTTATTGTCCAAGGTCATCCCGTGACCTTGACATTTGACCTACTGACCTCAAATCAACAGGGGTCATCTGCTGGTCATGACTAACTTGAAAACCAATACTGGGCATTCTAGGTCATGGCGTTCTCGAGTTATAGAGCGGCAACTGTTTTATTGTCTAAAATCGCCGCGATTTTGACCTTTGACACACTGTAGTCAAGTCAAATTGGTCATACACTGGTCGTTACTCACCTGCATACCAAGTTTGAGGATCCTATGTCAAGATTATTTTGAGCGCAAACCAAATCGCTAACAGACGGACAGACGATAAGCGCCATAACATGATACGCCCCTAGTGCTGTCTGAAATCAGCTGAAATAGCTCAGTGGGTACAGCATCGGACTCCGGGTCGGGAGACCCAGGGTTATAATCCCGCCACTGGTCGATTCGGCGTGTCCTTGGGCAAGACAAGACACATTCGTGATAGCCTAGTCCTATCGGACGGGGACTTAAATAGTCGGTATCGACATGCAAGGTCATCGAGCCAGTGCCGTCGTTAAATCAAAGCATTTACATTTACCTTGTCAAATAACCTGGCGAATATGCCTGCTCTATTCTGTTTTATTTTATCGCACTATTATCCCCCATTCGAATGTTCATGTGACATATTCGTCTGGACAATATTTTATTAATTTTTGTTCGAGTTTTTGCAACATGTGACACATTCGTTTTTGTTGCAAGGGGTAGTGATGCCAAACGTAAACGTCACACATTTGTGTGATGTATTCGTACGTATTCTTCACCATTTGTGACGTATTCGCACGAATATATCACACACTTGTGATATATTCGTTTCTGTGACATATAGTATTCAACATAGGTATATCATTGCGACTGCATACTCTGTAAAATGACAGACAACCATAGTTACTACGTGACAACAAAATTCAAAGTAACAACACAACGTCGTTGCTATGACAACAGCGAAACAACAGTATGTCTGCCGTTACCCAGGCGAAGCCGATACAGCCAATGGCGTCGGAGAGAATATCGGCCACAATGGCGGGGTAAGAGTTTCCGGTCGGGTAGTAGGCGTGGAACTGCGGACTGTGCCAATGCGTTACCTAACAACGGGTATAAAATGGCTACTGGAAATCAGAACCGGTGCGTAACAATTGGGTGATGAAATACCGTTCCGCGCCGCCCGTTACAAAAGGTTTTCACGTCATAGAATGCACCAGTTTCCAGATGAGATGCCTCTCAGCTATACTTAGAGCTGTTGCATAAACGCATTTCCGTCTAGTAACCGGCGCAAATTTTTTGCGCCGGTTTCCAGACGAAATTGTGTTTATGCAGTATCTTCTGCACATAGCGGAATGAGAATTCGTCAGGAATCCGGCGCCTATTTCACTGTGAAACATATTACGCCGGCGCGGAATGCAACAAAAATGCAATGGAAGTACATATAACACTTCTTGAAGGCGAACTCCATTCTCATACTAGACATCACACAGTTTGATGCTGAGCTGTGGTCTACTCAGCCTTGACCAATCAAACATCACACAGAAAATGATCAACTGGCCACACATGTCGTACGGTACTTTTTCTCAGCCGGTAGTCCCGGTCTCAAAACGATTCCTGTATTAATCTGAGACACGCCATGCGATTTTGTACCTTTAATTTAATTTCATTAAATACGTTTGCAAAATTTACACTATTTTTCATAAATAAAGTCAAAAGTTGGCAAAGTTTTAAGAGTGCATCCGGAATTATTATTACTATTGCGGAAAATATTGTAAAATAACCCAAGATGGCCGCTGAAATAATGAAAATGGCATATCGGCCAAATGGAAGAATGCACACACTCCGTGCTGGTCAAAACGGTAAGTAGTTACATTTATTCATGATAGTGCTTGTTTATTATTTCAATGTTAAGGATCTTTACTTGTGATCACTTCAAAATACTTGGGTACTCGTACATATCCATAATAACTTCGTGTCTTAGAATAATTAGTTTAAACATAAACAACGGACATACTATTCACCGTCATGTACATATACATATAGCTAACTGTCCACTTGCTTCAAGGGAGTAGCAGTAATTTAGTTCAATTAGTATGTGTCTCATTAACATATGATACAGTATAGGGTTAACTGTATTGTAACATAGGGTTGTAATGTAGGGTTAACTGTATTGTAATATATGGTTAACTGTATTGCAATTTTCAGATTTGCGGCGTATATCAGAAAATAGAAGGTCGGAATTTATTTTAATGGCGACGTCCTAGCGGAGCCATTAAACATGTTTTCCGACCTTTCATTGTTTGATATACGCCGCAAATTTCAAAATGACAATGCGGTTAACCTATTTCTAATGCACTCCTTTACTACGGGCGTAGGAATACATATTTAAATAATTTGCGACCGTTCATCAATAATGATATGACCATCATGATGCCAATCAGATTTCGTGATATTTATAGAGTGCATAAAATGTAAATGCTTTGATTTAACGACGGCACTGGCTCGATGACATTGCATGTCGGGACCGACTATTTAAGTCCCCATCCAATAGGACTAGGCTAGCACGAAGTTGTCTTGCCCAAGGACACGTCGAATCGACCATTCGCAGCGGTCGATGTGGGAATCGAACCCGGGGTCTCCCGGTTCACAGTCCGACGCTCTACCTACTGAGATATGCCGACCATAGAGTGCATTATAATTACTATTACCATGTTAAAGGTCATTATGTTTTGGACATATTTCGTGAAACATACATTAAAGGTACATGTCCATTCAGTAGGCACAAACTGTTATTTATATCAGAGATATCATCTGAGACATTTTCTGGCAAAATAAACATTAATTCACCATTACCCCACGTATTGATTGGCAATATTATACATTTTATAACAGACGTAAATATGCGCACTGCTATCAGGGGCGATAACCGGTGTTTCCTTGCAATGTTAACGGACATTACTATTTATTCTCTGTGTTTATTTTTTGATGTCCAATGATCATACTTTATAATCTGTCGAAAATAATAATTTTTCAGGTGACTCATTTAATTAGTATAAATAATTAAAAAAATATCATGCCTCATTTGCATATGAAAATAGCCTGATACCACCGCGCGTCACTATCAGTACAATACCTATTACTATATGATAATATCTGTATAGCTGGCACTCGTAATTTTTATAACTGGTGGAATAGTGACACAATTATACTTATTTAATTCCTATAAAGAACAGTTTGTGCCTACTGGGTGGGCATGTACAATGTACCTTTACTATTAAATGCATACATGTACACATGCACACTGGCGCTAATCTTACCAGTATTTGTAAATTTCATTATTTCAAAATACATGAATATTGTACTTGAAATCAAGCAATTTGGTTGGCAAAGCCTGAGCTGTACAAGCTTCGACAATCCAAATGCTGGATTTTATGTTGACATAAATGTTCAGAAACGTTGATAAAGGTTAACGCAGGCGATTGCGTGTGTGCATGCTTGTTTGTTTCTTTGTTTGGTATTGTTGTTTCTTACATAATTCCGGAAATACAAAGTATCTAGAACTCACGCCAGGCATAATGACGCGTTCGATGTCTTTGAACACGTCCTCCCAGCTATCGGCGGTTTCCGGCGCGTGGTCGGGAATTAGGTCTCGCAAATAGCCCGGCTTCACTTCCGGTAGAACCCGCCTGCACCGGATGTTCTCTAAATAGTCTGCCACGTAATCGATCATTTCCCGCCCACGGCGCTTAAATTCTTCCTCATCCATCTCGCTGTATATTGATACAATGTACAGTAACACCTCTCTAAACTGGACGCACAAAAACTCAGTTACTCATATACCAGATTCGCAGTGGAGCTCTCTAAACCGAACACCCGGGGAACCTCACAGGGTGTCCGGTTGAGAGATGTTACAATGTTATATACATGATTTGCAGTGGAACATCTATAAACCGAACACCCTGGGAACCTCCCAAGGTGTCCGGTTTAGAGATGTTCCAATGTTATGTACATGATTTACAGTGGAACCTCTCTAAACCGGACACCATGGGAACCTCCAAGGGTGTCCGGTGTAGAGAGGTTTTCACTGGACAAGTTGTACATGTTTGAATAACTCTTTGTTGCGTTTGCACCTACCCATGCATTTGACACACGGGGATGAGGAAATAGGTGGGTGGCCAAAGCATGGCAGCGATTTAATGTTATTCTAGGTATGCTAATAAAACGAACTACATGTACATGTTATTTATTGTATTATGCTATATATTATGTACGAGTGTTTGAATTATTGGGGGTGTAGGTGCTTGTGGGGGAGTGGAAGGGGTACAAAACCAAATTCGTGGCAAATGGTTGCCGTATGTTAGATAACAAATGCCGGCCCGGGTGCCCATATCCTATGACTGTTCTTTGATTTTCAAAATAGAGAATAGAGAATAAGAAATCCAAAGGAGGCACATTAACCCACGTACAGAAGAAACTAACGCAATACAGTGGAACTTCTCTAAACCGAGAAGATCCCCAGTTTGTCCGGCTTAGAGAGGTTCCATTGTAAAACATACAGATGACCACCTCAGGACACGCGTGTGTGCTTTGCGATCACGAACATACATTATCATCGGAGATAAATAACAATGAACCCGTTCAGAATTGAGCAAAACTAACATAATTATATCTGTGTCCGGTTTAGAGAGGTTCGACTGTATGATAAGCACAGAGCACAGAACAGCGGTTGCGATGGAGCCTTCAACGACGCGTCACAAGCATGCACTCCACGGTGTGCGGTCTCAAAAGGAAAGCAACACGTACATATGTATAACTAGATGGCCGCGGCCTGCATGTCGCGCCTTGTGGCGAGGCATGGACACTAAAAAAAAAGATATAGTATAACGAAAAACTTTAACCAAAAAACTTAACCAAAAAACTTAACCAAAAACTTCAAAGTAATTTGACCTTGACATTGGGCACAGGGGCCGCACGGGAGGGGGGTAGAATGAAAATATAGATGATGATAAACACCCATGTGAAGTTTCAAGGTAATGGGCAAAGCAGTTGCAGAGATATAGTATAACGAAAAACCTTAACCAAAAAACTTAACCAAAAACTTTAACCAAAGAACTCAACCAAAAACTTTAACCAAAAAACTTAACCAAACAACTTAACCAAAAACTTTAACCGGACACACGTACGTACGTACGTACGTACGTACGTACGTACGTACGTACGTACGCCAAAGTGCCGACTATATCGCGCTTTCCGCAAGCGGGCGCGACAAAAAGTAAATCAAAGGCAATGAAAGCCTCACAGCAACTATTCCCCAATGAACCATGATGAACTATAAAAAACAAATCGCAATGAAGTACAATACACGAAGGCACGACGACAATGATGTCTTGGAACAGCCAGCGAACAAAACAGTCCGCGGTTGTAGGGTTGAACTTAGTTAGCGCGGCACCACATCCTCTCGCTTAAATCGCCATAATAACACTTTAAGCTTTTTTTAGGTTAAAGTCGGTTACAATGGGGACATTATATTGTAAGTTTTTTTGAGTCGTTCGGTTTTTTCATGCGGGCCAAGTATTTTATTGTCACAGATTTTTGAGTCGTTCTCCCTTTCCAATAACACACCAGCGTGGAAGCCACGAGGGAAATTTTGTTGTCGGTAAACTGGTGGTATTTTAAATTAAATAATGGACAGCAGTTAACAAATATTTTATATATATCATTATGAATGTTTGCTACTGCTTTTGTGTCGGTTATATTTTTGGAAGTTTGCAATTGTTCCGTTTATTCGGGGGTTCTGGGAAGCATATTTTTGTTGTTGTTGTTTTTGTCTGTGACTGGCAAGCAGCCGCTGATTTTTGTTTGTACTTACGTATAGGTAATGTTAATGAAGTTATGAAATATGTTCAAGGATGTGTGTATACAGGCATAACATATAAAATGGTGTTGGTGTTTTTTTGTTGGTGTCCCCCTCCGCCCCCCCCCCCCCCCCCACCCCCCCCCCCCCCCCCCCCCCCCCCACTAGTGCCCCTCGGTAATATCTTGTAGGTCACCAGAAACTATATTAAATAAATATATGTTCTCTTTGTGCATATTTTAGTTCATCCGGAAGATATAACGGTCACTCGTCGCCAGGTACTTGAGATTTTGCTTTCGTCGATAGTTTCCGTAAGTATTTAGGTCGTGTTGAATCGCATCATGGCTTAGTTTATGTTTTTAGTGGCCCATTTTAACAAGAAAAAGCATATGAACCAGACTATTTATGTGAGCTATTAGCTTATGCCGGGTATGGAAGGTGTCCGAGCCAATTCCCATCCTTAAATATGAGACGAATGAATGAATTATGCAGTTTTACTTGTCTTTCACTGCTGCAATTGAGTAACTAGGAATGATGGCTCATTTTTATGTTATGTGCTAGGCTGTGAATAAATATAGTGTTTGTGTATGTCATAAAAAAACAAAAAACAAACTAATGTTTGCGCTTAACAAATTAATTGTTTTACCATCTAACCCAATTTTAGAACATATATTTTTTCATTATTGGTTGTTTTGAATTTGATGGTACATTGTTTTTATGATTGGTTCGTTGTTATTGAAATATTGTTGTATTGCATTTGTGGTTGCCCATAACCAAATTAATTGAATTTGGTTGGTATCCTACTTTTTGACTGCCAGAGTATCATTACAGGCAATTGCTTTTTATTGTTTTGAATTTGATGGTACATTGTTTTTTATGATTGGTTCTTTGTTATTGAAATATTGTTGATTGCGTTTGTGGTTGCCCATAACCAAATTAATTGAATTTGGTTGGTATCCTACTTTTTGACTGCCAGAGTATCATTACAGGGAACCTCCAGATTATCGGACAAAATGGCTGTTTTGTTACGATATTTTTCTTAAAATAGCAGCTACGGGCATAAAATTTTCACAGAACAATCGTCGGTTCTTGCTTTCTCAACGCATGGAAACTATTTAGCAAACTGTGCCATCTTTCTCACTTAAAATTGGGTCAGATCATCAGTCGTAAAATTGCCCCAAAATTAACATCGACAATCAATTATCCGGACAAATGTATAACCGTCTTATAACTTGTATTCTCACCTTAAAATCATAATTTTATCGCCTGAAAACCAGTATAAACAGCATTGTGTTGTTTTGCAGAAAACACAATCACCATTCGCTTCTTGGAAAACATCGTATTTTTTTTTTTTTTTTAGCTTATATTTAACGGCGGCACTGGCTCTAGGACCTTGCATGCCGTCTCCCAAGAATGGGAGAAAGAACGGAGGTAGAGAATTTTGAGAGAAGCCGGTAATTCGTATTTACAGAGCAACTACGAATTATCGGTACCCATTTACAGCTGGGTGAACTGGAGCAGTGTGGATAAAGTGTCTTGCTCAAAGACACAACGCACGCCGCTAGTCAGGCTCGAACCCACGATCCTTGGATCAGTAGTCCGACACACTAACCATTACGCCACGGCGCTCCACTACATCGTATTTATAGAATGTATTGTATTTATAGAACAACTCTGCAATGACGTAATGGGCGCACTCGATTGAGCTCTTCATAATTTGGTGGAAATTCCGCGGTAATGATCGTTTCGTACACTGGTGTTTTCGCACCTGTCGATTTTATCCACGAATGAATATGGGTGTGAAATGGTGTGTAATGGCTTGGGTCCGAAATGGCTTGGGGCGATTTGGCCTTGTAACAATTATTATATGTTTTTGAATAAGTAGCTCTTCGTTCTTTTTCTATCATGATACATTTTCGCATTCCTTCCTATCTGCTCTGTATTGTACATTGTGTATTAAACAGTCTGAAAATGATATTGGAGGAATGCATCGTATCGTCTGCATACTTCACACAACAGAGTATTGAAACACTCTATAGGGGCCTCAAATTATGCGCATGCGCAGTGACAGATACAAGCCCCCGCGCGACGTTTCACGTTGTAAACAATTTGTGGACATAGTGGGGGAATGTTTTCGGCAAATTTTACTAAAATGTTTACCTTGGCGATATATTATTCACACTGGCATGGAAACAGCAAGCACCTGAGTGACTTAGATGTGTCCGTTGCAAAATCAGATTAAATGAATGCGTTTAATTAACAGCTATTTTGATTTGTCCGATAAATTGATTGTCCGGATAATTGGTAGGACCCCTGTACAGGCAATTGTTTTTTTTATTGGGGAAGTGAAATTTATTTTGTTACATTGTTGCATCGGGCATCTTGATTGTGGTTGTTGCATACATAATTAATACAATTTAAGTTTGTGGTTTCTTGTTGCTTGTGTTGTTTGTGGTTGCCCATAACCAAATTAATTGCATTTGGTTGGTATCCTATTTGTTGACAGCTAGAGGATCATTACAGTCATTTTTTAATATCGTTATTGTGGGAAGTGAAAATTATTGTGTTGTTTTATGTCAAGTTGTCAATTGGGGATATTATTTGTAATTAATTATTGTTGCTATTGGGAAGTAAAGGTATTGGTGTTGACAATTTTTGGCACACTTTTTATTATATATGTATATATTGTATAAAGTTTGTTGGTATTGTCTTTAGCAGGATGCCTAAGGCTAAACGTAAGACGCGGCACATGAGCCATAAGACGGATGGGACATTGGCAACAGAGGAGGTGGAAGGTCAGCCGGCCTGTTCGTCGTCACTGTCGATGGAGGATGTAGAAGCGATAGCCACTCGGGTCGCTCGACAAGTGATGACGCCATGTATGGCTGAATTGGAGGGCTCTCCAATTGAAGCCAATGTGTGCGGTTTAACGAATGATGAAAGTGAAAATATTAATCCTTCAATCCCAAGCTTCCACAATACGCTTGGGTATCATGTACCTCAGTTGCTGAGGCAAAACATTATTAATGGCGGCTATGTCGATTTGGCTATGCTTGTTTTTGCTCCTGCGGCTGGGCACATAGATTAAAAATATGTGTCTTTCGAACAAGGGCAATTGGTATTAAAAAGCAAAAACGTGGCAAAATCTGTATCAACAATACAGCAGTGGACAGATGTTTTCATCATTTTTACAAGTATATACACAGAGGTGCATGGCGACGAGGTGCCAGGTTTGTTAAAATACATGTTTAACATCAGACTGGGGGCAAGTAGGGTACATGGGATTGGTTGGAAAGTGTATGATGAGCAATTTCGGATTAGGAAATCCAGGGATCTTACACTGCAGTGGGGTACAGTTGATCAGGAATTGTGGTTACTTTACATGAATGGGTCGAATTCACCGATGAACAAACGCACATGCCTTTTTGTAACAAACACCCTTGTAGTTGAAGTCATAGCATTTATTGTTCTTTAACGGCATAGACAACCTATGCCGTTAAAGAACAATAATGCTACGACTTCAACTACAAGGGTGTTTGTTACAAAAAGGCATGTGCGTTTGTTCATCGTTGCATGGTGTGTGATGCATCGCATTCAGCTAAGAACTGTTCTGGTCGACGCTATTCTGGTATGTCTAATTATGTTCCCAGATTCTCTGCCCCCAGGGCACATGTGCCAGGCCCCAGGATGTTGCAGCGGGCAAGCAGGCCGCCTTACCTTCCCAGAGGGCCATCTGTATTTGGAAACTCTCGCTAATTCTCCAGTTAATTGTTAAATCTTTTTCACATTTTGCATCATTTTTTCCGGATCATGCTACGGCAGCTGAATTGATCGAAGGTATCACATATGGTTTTGGACTTCACTATCAGGGGCCGAGAACAAAGACTGACTGTATAAATTTAAAATCTGTTGTGGAGAACCCAGTTGAGGCCTATAAACATATACACAAAGAAATCGTAGCTGGGAGGGTGGTTGGTCCTTTTGATGCGATTCCCATTTATAATTTACGGGTGTCGCCAATTGGCTTGGTGCCAAAGAAGGTCGGTTCATGGCGTATGATTCACCATTTGTCTTATCCAAAAGGAAACAGCGTGAATGATTTTATTGATCCAAAGTTATGTACTGTATAATATTCGTCCATTGATAGTGTGATGGATATGATTGCAAACATGCCGCCTGGTGTATTATTAGGTAAAATGGACATCAGCAACGCTTTTAGGTTAATTAGAATACATCCATCTGATTTTGAACTGCTGGGTTTCAAGTTGTTAGGGAAATACTTTGTAGATAAGGCGCTACCAATGGGGTGTGCTCTGGCATGTTCGTTATTTGAAAAATTTGCGACATTTCTGGAGTGGGTGGTCAAGCTTAAATCGAGGAAAGAAGGTATTGCCCATTATCTAGATGATTACATTTTTATGGGGGCCCCAGAGTCAAATGATTGTCAGTATTTGATGGACTGTTTTGCAGAGGTTTGTTCAGAACTAGGTATTCCGATTGCTGAGAAGAAAACAGTTGGGCCGTCACCGGTTATTGTCTTCTTGGGGTTGGAGTTAAATACCATAAAAATGCAAGTCCAAATACCGCAGGAAAATCTTTCAAAGCTAAAAAATACATTGCTCACAATTATGGTTAAAAAGAAAGCAACTTTGAAGGAATTCCAATCTTTATTAGTTCTGTTGAATTTTTGTTCTCGAGCTATACCATCGGCTCGTGCTTTCAACCGTCGTTTCTATGATGCGATAAGTGGTCTGACAAAACCTACACAGCATTTGCGTATCACAGCAGCTATTAAGGAGGACATCAGGATGTGGTTATTTTTTCTGGACTGTTTTAACGGTTATTGTAGCTTCCCAGATCGCGACTGGTTATTTGACAATCAGCTTCATCTTTCTACGGATAGTGCTGTGTCATTGCAGTTAGGTTGTGCAGCATACTTTGAGCCTCATTGGATTTATTTTCGCTGGCCCCAGCAATGGGCTGATTCGGACATAATGCGTGACATTACATTCCTTGAACTTGTTCCCATTGTACTGGCTTTTCATATATGGTAATCGTTTTTGAGGTCAAAAAAGATTGTTTTGCACGTAGACAACCAGGCGCTTGTTTCTATAATAAACAAGAAGTCGGCCAAATCAAAACGTATCATGTTCTTATTGAGACATTTAGTTCTGCATGCTATGCTTAACGATATCCAATTAAGGGCTCTTCATGTTGAAGGGGTAGCTAATGGCATTGCCGATTCTCTTTCTCGTCTGCAGTGAGACAGATTTCGTCGGTTGGCGCCGCTGGCAGATCAGATGCCCACACTAGTTCCATAGTCATTCCGACAGCTAATCTCAAACAGGAATCTGACCGATTGCTAGCGGGGTCACTTTCACAAAGTACAAGAGAGGCTTATAATAATGGGGTGCGAATGTTTGAAGTATTCAGGAGCACATACACTTGTCCGGGTTTGTGGCCTCCGCCATTACAACAGGTTTCAGATTTCATAGCAAGCTTGTCATTGCGAGGTATTTCGCCAAATACAGCACGGCTATATGTATCTAGCATTTCATTTCGTTGCAAGGTGCTCAATGTTCCCGATACGAATCAGAATTTTATTGTTCGAAAAGTGTTAACGGGGATGGGGCGTCTACACAAAAGGTTAGATAGTAGGATCCCAATAACAATTGAGGTATTGTCTCCCTTGATTGGGTCACTTTCAAAGGTGTGTTATTCAGCTTATGAAGCTAAATTATTTGCAGCTTTATTTTCTGTTGCTTTCTTTGTTTTTTTTCCGCATTGGGGAGCTAGTGGTTTCAAAACCAGGGTTATTGGGACATGTTATCAAAGTGGGCAACGTTAAGTTTTCAAGTGATCATTGTGGTGTGAGCTTGTCCCTCACTACCTCCAAAACAGATCAAATGGCAAGCGGGGCAACAGTTTCACTCACAGCTACAGGTGGGCCTTGTTGTCCTGTTTCTCTTCTGAGTCAATACATGAAAGTGAGACCAGTCACAATAGCAGGGCCACTTTTTTGTCATTTCGGGGGTGTGCCAGTGTCACGTTATCAGTTTAATGTAGTTTTGCGGGGGGCACTAGGGGCAGTTGGAATTAACCCTGTTGGCTTTAAGTCTCACTCATTTCGCATTGGGGCTGCGACAGCTGCTTCAAAAAAAGGCTTTTCGGTCAGTAACATCAAGTCGTTTGGACGCTGGGAGTCAGGGGCATTCAAATCTTACATTAGGATACCTACCAGATCTTTTGAGTCAATAGGTTGACTGTCGGTTGCTAAACTGTTGGAGTTCTTCAGTTGTTTGGGGATTCGAAATAGTGCGGGTACATGATTTTCTTTGGGAGGTTGCATGATTTTATTTTTGTGCTATATTCATACATGCATATTATCATATTGTATTTTCCACTGTATGCAACTAACAAGTCAGTTAAGAATTTTAGTTGCAAGAGACATCAGCATCTGGATTATTGGATCTACAATAGTGAGAAGGGCCTTTGTCCATGCGAGAGCGGGTGCTGAGTGTTCCTGCCTGTCGCTCGGCAGGCACAGGGCGCGTTTGTGGTGGCAGGGTAAGGGAGGAATGAGGTGGGACCAAATGAGTCGAACAATCAAATTTTTACTGACCATCGAGGACAAACCTGATATGATTGTTTTCCACAGTGGGGGCAATGATATTGGGCAAGTTCCATCAGCCAAGCTGAGATCAGCTATTTTAATTGATTTGTCACTCAAACGATACACAATTAGGCAGTAGAAACAAACGATTACCCTATTGGACGAAAAAGACAAATTAAGCACAACGAAAAACAACCACAGTATATAGAAATGAAGCAAAATATAATACTGTAAATATAGCTATAAGAAAAGAAGTAAATATGAAGACACAAAACTAAGTCCCCGTCACACGACAATATATAATAACATATAGCTACTAAGACAGTAACTTCCTAACAAATAAGCACTTCAAAGTAACAGAAAAAGAAAATATAACTACAAGTTAAAAGAAGTAAATATGACGACAGAAAAGTTAAACCCCCATCACACAACAATATATTATAACATATAGCTACTAAGACAGTAACTTTCTAACATATATATATATCCTAATAATTGTATGGAATTGGACAGACAAGAAACACACACCTACTCTTAATTTTACAAAGCTTAAAAGTTACGTCACCGTAACATTGTGGGTGGGTGGGTGGATGGTTGCAATTTCAAGTCATTGTCACGGTAAATAATGAACCGTTATGAAAGACGGAATTAGCCAATACAGCTCCATGAATATTTCCTTCCCAGAGGCGCAGATTCGATTCTATTCGGATTATATTTAAGGGTGGGAATTGGCTCGAACGCCTTCCATATCCGCCTTTGGGCAGATCCTAACCCGAATTTTATATTTTATTTTACGCCCTGCGTTACAGACTGAACATTCGGGTTAGGCAAATCCGTTAAGTTATACATTCACCAAAATGTTACCTGTTCGTACGTCTGTCTTATTTCGTTGTCACTGTATCCGATATCCGTATACGCTTCTAGTTGCAGTCACTGTTTAACGCACTTAAACGTAATTAAAACTGTATTAGCTAGTGATATATAAGTACATGGGATATGTCAAACAACAATGCAAATATAAATATTTTATCATGGCCAGATAATGTGTTCATACATATATCCGTTTTTCAATAATTTCAACATATGCATCAGATACATGTAGGTTAATCAAATGTAACTCAAATGTAAGCATTGAGATACGTATTGGCCTGGCGTTGAGAAAATGTACCTTACGACGTCAGCGACCAGCGTAGACCCAGCCCAGCCTTCACACCATACACAATCGCCTGCGTTATTATTGATGATCAACGTTTCTGAACATATATTGGCAAATGCCAGCTCGCAATCAAGCAAATTGATTGTCTGACCCTGAGTTATAGCATATCGCAGTCTTAGCCAATCAAGTCGCTTGATTTCAATTACAATATTAAAATATTTTGAAATTTGAAATAAAAAAAAGATTGGCAAGATTGACGCAGTCGGTAGTGTACGACGTGTTCGATCAGTGTATCCAGACCAGGCTGTGCATCCGTGCAGTCCGATCTGGGATACGCTGGTCATCAATCAATCAATCACTGTTTACGATTTACTGTCATCATCAAAACAATTTGATGATTACCTCACAGTGAGAATCGAAGCCGCCCAATAAGTTTAATTATTGCTAATGTTATAAGGTATATTTTCTCTGTCGGCGGTCATTTAATCCACGCGTATGTGTGCGTACTATGAACACGTATCACTCACTACCTGCACATGTGTGAAAAGCTTCTGAATACTCTTTTTACGGAATCGCGTAAGTTTGACGGCTTGTACGCTTAAAGTTTAAACTGTCGCAACAATTAAAGAAACGAACAGTATGCCTTGTAATCAACAACAGCGCATGTCACGAGTTTGATAGACGGGAGGTTCAAGTGCGATATGTGTCGTATTCATGTCCGTAAGGTACGGTGTCCTGTTAGGGCCACGTTACATTCTCGCGTTCTCGCTCTCTCTCGACTTATACACTTGCAAAATACGAGTATGGTATTAAGGTCTGAAACAGAAACTTAGTATATCGTTTACCGAGATTTTACATACATGTATGTACAGTAGATATGCGATAGTATATGGATAAAATGCTATGTAATGCTAGTGTGAAAGTTCAAAAACATACATGTAGTCGTAAACGTTACAGTACACGTTAAATAGCGTCTCCCCTTGCTTTATACGCGTATATGTTTCTGATTTAATTTCATTTAGGTGTGTCAGATTGAATTGAGTGAATACAATTTAGTATTTGGTAAACTCTTGTATGTATCAGTAGCGAAGGAATTGTATTACACACACTGTGATAACCACCGTGACTCATCAAAACTGTGAACATATATCATGTGAGAGAGGAAAGGTGCCCGCTCACCCAATCTATAACCAATCTTCAAACACGGCTTATACTAATTACGTTCAGTTCTCTATTGCTTCACATGTTCGCTTCTACGTGGTACATGTATGTTATAGGCTACATGTATCATACATGGCGTAAAACGAAATGTGACTACTTTGTCCTGAGGTAATTAATGTGACGTCAGAAAAAAGTTGCGACGTCGTCACAATAATGAGCGACGTGACGTTCAAATCGCATTCAGTGAATGTGCTAAAAGTTGACTAAATTAGCCGATTTACATCGGAATTGCATAAAACAAATATCAGTATGTTCAGAAATGAGCTCTGCATCGGAAAACGTCAAAAAGTAAACATGTCAACATTTGGCCATAAGGTACCTTTTCCCACGAAGCGGCTCATATAATATATCCGGATGTATCTGTGTAGACCCTGATCCATGTCCCCTCTTGCTCCTTGTGTACATGATTGTTATATATAGTAAATCACGAAATACAACATTTGCCATTTACATAGTCCGGAAATATATGCAGGAAAATGAGGGTATTAGTCGGTCTGAATATAATAATGATGTTCTCCATTTAGTCCACGAATTTAACTATGATGTATGCATGTACATAATGATTTTTCAGTTTTTCCGGATATATACTGTTCGCCATTTGGAAGGTGGATCTCTGTGATTGATACATGTACATATTAGAATTCTATATGACCAGGATGTACACTTTCCAGTAGTCGGTCTGTAAATCTAAAAAATAGACGTGATCAGTGTAGCTTCTGTACAAATAGCACACTGACTGCTGTATCCTGATAACGATATGTATGGCTTGCAAGGCGAGTGTTTCATTGATGGAATGGATAACTGTGCAACATCAGATTGCGGATAGACGGGCTGATATGGATCTCCACTGTTCACAAAACCCATAAGCCCAATTTCTACAATCACAGCCATGCACAGCGTACAATAGTGTATAAGGTCGTTTTTGTCATGTGCCGATCTTTCCTTTCGCTTATCACAACACACAATTACTCGTAAAACAACAATTATAATTGAGATAACGGATTAGAGTGGCGCGAGAAAATGTACATCTTTCAATCTGCAACCACACTATGGGTTGGCCAAAAGCCCACACTGTATGTGAGCCATAAATCATTAATGACACACGTCTGTCTGTTTTTCGTATCCAAATCCATGTTGCGTTAACGATCGTTAAAGACGGGTGCAACCGCAGACAAGATATACAGTGTGTGCCATTTGGTACATGAATATCCGCGCAATCTGGTCAGAGCCTACAAGCTGGTCGTTATGGTCGCTTTGGCAGCAATAATCAATCCGAAATTAACTCAACTAAAATACTGTATAGTCATGTACTTAAATTATCGCCTGTACACCGTCACATGGTGGTGACGTTCCTGGAAGATCGACTAGGTGACAGTGAGAATCAAGTCAGGAAATGAATGTTGCAATTGGTTGTTTTGGAATGCAGAGGAGATGCATGTGCCCACCGTAACGTGTTACAACCAGGCTGAGGTATGCCTGGTGCATGCATATCTGAATGTCATTCGATCGTAGTGAGTTATGCGATTAGAACTTTTGTATCGAGTCTTTGTTAGGACATGGACATGTTGGTACTGATCAGTTGCCATTGATTGGTGTCCGAATTTTAGCTCCCTGAAAATGGAGATATGTGATCTCGTAATATTAAGGACACTATGTATTGTTGTAAATCACAAGTTGATATCACAGGCCTACCTTTATGGCCACTATTGGGCAGGTTTTATGGCTCTCGTGAAAGTTCACTTCTGGTCAAGATGGCGGGTCAAATCAGTTCTCCTTGGTGGTCCTTAATTGCGCAACGGGTCCAGTAACGGGAAGGGGCGAGAGAGTGTCTCGTCATCTTCTGACATCCTTCACGCTAAGGCAACCCAGTGTCAGTCTAAGTGTCGAACGTATTTCATTAAATACCACACTCTCCCCGGTTTTCTAAACAGCAGCGTACTCCTTCGTTTGAGCACCAGCCACATATGTAGAGTACGGCATTTCAAATAGGGTGCCCTAGTGGCACTCCATGAGGTGCGGAATCATTTCCATAGTTGGAGTGGCCAAACAATGAATTAAAGACGGTTCTCTTTATGTTTAGAAACACGTCGTTATTAAGCCACATCTGTGATTTAGTTCCGCCTGTATACGTTCGACATCATTGCAGAGGCCAATTAGTCTTGTCGGCCATACAAGTGACGCCCATTGCTGGTAGTCTCCCCCACAATGAGCGACATTGGCTCTCTTCTTATCTGGGCGACCAAGCTAGCTACCTCACCGATATATGCGGGGGTAGTCGTTCTAAGTCCAGCCACCATAGGCATATATGGAGAGTCGGTCTCGATCAGCAGACGATCCAGTGGCACCCTCCGCATCGCCTCCCTCTGGACAGAGTCAAAGTGGATGACTTTTCCTGCAAAGCTGAAGTAGCTATTAGGAAAGGCATTTCTCCACGTGTTGATCCTCTTTTATGTCCCCCACAAAGCAATGTAGGTGGATCTGTTGGTCCCGGGTGCAATTCTGGCGAACTAGCTCGAAACAGTCGGCGTATGCACTCCTTGCTTAATAGTCTTTTGTCGCCCCTTTGACATGAAGTATCAGTACTTGTTTAGGTTTTGCCCACTGCAGTACGACATCCAGGGTCCTTCTCTGTTCTTCCCACAAGGAGCGATCCACACTGTAATCTAGACCTACTTCACCAAGGCCTGCGACATTCGGGTGCTTGAGCAGTGTCTTCATTTGTTTCAGACCTTCTTGCCCTGCTCGCTGTACCTTCTTGGGGTGAAGGCCGACAGCTATTGCCCATCGTGGATCCGAGACTATCGGAAATCTTGACCAACTTTCCGGGTCACAGAACACCAACACGCCACCCTCCAGATTAGCCTTATTCTGGGGCGCAACCTCAGTATGTTGGTTTACAATGGTGTCTATATCGGTTGTCTCGACTCGTAGTTTGTCCGCTAACCGATCTAGATGAAAATGGCTGTCAAACAACCGAACCTCAGTCCCAGATGGTCGAACCGCTTTTTCTTTTCTTTGGGGACTGGGTTGAGGCCGTACAACTCCAACAGATAAGGGGGCTCCTGTGTCCACAACCTTGGCATACGTCATACGGCTCGGTGATAGCACCACGGGGGCCGCGGGTGTCCGGCCGCCTTCCGTGTGTGTCCGGGTAAGCTGCTTAAGATTTGCGGTGGAAGTCCCTGCTGTTGACGCCAACATCTGCAATCTTCGTTGGACCGTAGTGTCCAACGGTGGTGGTATGCCGTGTCCTTCCCTCCTTTCAGTCGCTTCATCCACTTCAAGTAGGATTTCTTCTTCGCTCGCGCGAAGAGATGTCAGCGACTTTACGGAGCTAATGGTGTCGTCCTCATAGTCCATCATCAGCTCTGTTTCGGACTCGTTCCAATGAGGACGGGGCTGTTTTAGCCTCAGCGTCAGTACGAATGGGGCATCACTTGGAGAAGAGAACGTCCACCTCCGAGACGGGGCTGCTTCGGCCACATCGTCTTTGGATTTCGAGACATCAGTTGATGGAGTTTCGTAGTCTTCCGGCAATCGATACGCCGAGGATGACTCTGTTGTTGAAGACGGGGCTCCCTTAGCCACATCGTCTCTGGTCTTGGGAAATTCCCTCGGTGTTGTCGGGTTTCCCTCTGGCAATATCCCTTCAGAGGACTGAATAGTCGAAGACGGGGCTGTTTTAGCCACTTCGTCGCTTAGTCCTCCTCCACATCTAGCCGATGCCGAGGTCAGCCGTCCTTTTCGGCTGCGCCGAGTCTTTTTGTTTAGCGTACTCGGCGTTGTCCAGCTGTAACCGAAACGGCGATGCATTACGGCTGGCTCATCACCTGTGATCCGGCTCATCAGGAACGACATCACTCGCCAATATATGAGACATGCTGGCGAGTTCATCGGCTCAAACGTATAAGACTGGGGTATCGACCACCCTGCTGTAGTACACAATTTGTCCATAGCCCGGCGAGTCCTATCTGACACTGTGGTGGCCGGGTCCAGGATCAGATTACGGTTGGCAAACTGCAACAATTTCACCGGATCTGCTTCCGGGTCTATGACCATTTCAGATAGAGTCTGTAAGCCCAGTAGGCGACGATTCTGAAACCGGAAGCTTTGTAGCATTTCTTCAGTTTCGCCGTCGTGAAATACTGCAGGCACGTGCTCCTGCAGAGCATGCCGCTTTACTGTCCGGGTCTTAACCTCACAGTCATCAAATGGACATGACTGTCTGTGCACACGTTTTGCGCCGACATAATCATCCGGAATATTGGCCCTTCTTTTAAGTGGGGGTCGTAACTTCTCCGTGCGGTCAGTCTCTTGAGTGGACGGGGCCTCGTCCGAAACGGCCAACACCTCGTCCGAGCAGTCCAACGTATCCCCTCGTACCACTCTCTGGTCGCCCGTAACTCAAACCTCCAACGATGTCTTGCGCACTGTTTGGGGGTCGTTGTCCAGGTCTTCTGTCTGGTTGCCCAGGTGCCTCGCTAAAACCGCTAAACAGTGGCACACTGGTGCAACGTCCGTTTGCGTGGACTGGGTACACGACCTTGGGCAAGGCTCAGGTTTGTGTGCCTTGATGTCGGTCCTTTGCGGACCTTCTTCGCTCTGGTGACCGTGTTAGGTCACGTGAAGTGACACCACATCATCCACATCTGCTACAAACTCTGACCAATTACGGTGTGCCCTCTGACAGTAATTGCATCCCTGGCAGGGCAATTCCTGCAATTTGAGTCCCAGTTTGTAATGGTTGCATTCGAGTGCAGTTCCAGGTTTTCGTGATAATGCGTCCGCATTACCATGGTGCTTCCCCGGACGGTGCTCAATGACCAAGTCGTATAGACTCAGCTCCTCAATCCATCTAGCTAACTGTCCCTGGAGATCTCTACAAGTTAACAGCCATCTCTAGCTGTTGTGGTCCGTTCTCACTTTGAACCGTCTCCCCAGCAAGTAATGTCGGTACTGCCTCGTAAATCGCACCACTGCTAGCAATTCCTTCCTGGTAGTACATTATCTCCTCTGCTCCGCTGCCAATGACAAGCTCCTAAATGCTATCACTCTCTCAACACCTCCCTGTACCTGTAGCAGCTCTGCTCCTATAGCACAATCTGAGGCGTCAGTGTCCAGAATGAACGGATCAACCCCGTTCGGTAGAGCCAAAATTAGTGCGGCCGTTAGTGTCAATTTAATGGCTTCATACGCCTGTTGCTGCTCCTCACCCCACTCAAATTTCTTCTTCCCGGTTATTGAGTACAGAGGGACAGCCAGTTTTGCCAAGTCCTTAAGAAACATCCTGTGGTAGTTCACTAGCCCCAGAAATTGTTCCACCTCCTTGGTGCTCTTGGGCCTTGGCCACTCTGTCACGGCCTTTATGTGTTCCTCACTGAGTTCCAACCCATTGGTACCTACCTCACTGAGTTCCAACCCATTGGTACCTATCTTCCTACCTAGAAATACCACTTGTTCCTGGAACAACTCGCAATTCTTTGGCTTCAACTTTAGAAATTCTAGTAGAATCTTCCAATTCAAGCCCCTCAAGACTAAGTTCATTACTCTACAGTACGTTGCTGGGGCGTTGCACAAGCCAAATCCCATGCGAATGAACTCAAAAAGTCCATATTCGGTCAGGAATGCGGTCTTCTTTCTGTCTGATTTCTTTATCTGGACTTGCCAGTAAGCGGAATTGGCATCTAATTTTGAGTACAAGGAATTTCCGGCAAGTGTATCTATGCATTCTTCAATCAACGGCAGTGGAAACACGTCTTTGGTGGTGACATTGCTTAGGCCACGGTAGTCCACGCACCATCTTACTGATCCGTCAGGTTTCCTTACCAATACAGGAGATGCGGCCCATTCCGATGTAGACGGTTGAATCACCTTGGCTTTCAGCATACGTTCCAGGTTAGCACTTTCTTCGTCTGTGAAGCAGCACGGTGTCCGTCGCATTCTTTGCTTAATGGGTCTAGCATCACCGGTTTCTATGTGGTGCTCCAATGCCGTGAAATTTCCTAGATCAAAGTCGTCTATAGAAAACACATCCTGATATTCTATAAGCAAACTAGTCAGTTGCTCACGTTCCAATGCTTCTAGATTTTGCTTTGCTCGTTCTACAAGCTCGACTAAATGATCAGGAACTCGCTTTTCGGACCTTTGTTCATCATGTTTTACTTTATAGATACCGGCTCGCTCTTCAAGTTCAACTGAATGATCCGGAACTTGCGTGTCGAACCGTTGTTGGTCATGTTTTACTTTATAGATACCGGCTCGCTCTTTAAGCTCAACTGAATGATCAGGAACTTGCGTGTCGAACCGTTGTACGTCAGTTTTGACTTTATAGACACCGGTCTCGGTGCAATCTTCATCTCCCGGCACCAGACCAGTGATTTCATAAGCTTTCCCCACCACCTGTTTCCGCTTAAGCACAACATTGTGCTCCGTGGTGTTAACTACACACACCTTCAAGTGCGCGTCTGAATGAACTGTTCGTGCAATCAGTGCCGGTGGGTTGTGAATCGGTTCTACCATGAATTGAGACATCTTGGAGTCTGTAGAACATTTGACCATCTTGACTGTATTAGGTGGTACAACCGTCTTAGACCAAACTACCACTTTTGAAACCTTAGTCCTAGACGAGCCTACGATGTCCATCTTAATTGTCTCACCTTCTAATTGCAACTCAGCTTTTGGCAAATTTGTGCTGATCTGGTTTTGACGCATGAAATCCAGTCCAAGGAGCATGTCATCCTCTATGGGTGCGACATAAATCTCTACATCGTATTGTACTTTGCCAAGTTTCAATTTTATTGGACCAATAATGACACCTGATAATTTCATGTGCCTGCCTGCGGTTTGCAATGACACTTTCTTGATTATCGCAGGTTTCTCTTGGAACCGGTTGTATACCCTGTCGGATATAATCGTTACTTGCACCGCGGTGTCTACCACGGCATCTAATTCGATTTCTTCGATCTTGACCGGCACTTTGATCATAGAGGATGATCGTAGCTGATTAATCATAATCGCATCTCTGGAAACTTCTGGTTCCTCGTTTCCAGGGGTAGAATCAGCGATCAGTAGACGACTTATACCATCTGTAATGTCACTGACACTACAATCCGGTTGCTTATCTACCTCTTTCTTCACCTCTATTGCATCACCACGGTCGTTCAGGCCTAGTTTCCTACGGGTCGAATGTAGGCCTACTGGTCCGACCCGCTGTCGTTTAAATCCTCATCCGACTCGGCATCGCTCTCTTCTTCACCTTCCGAGATTGCAGATATTCTTTTCCGTAAGTTCTTCCTCCGGCACTCATTACTGTAGTGACCGAGACCGTTGCAAGAATAACAACGAATATCTTTTTTGTCAGCCACTGGTTTACCTTTTTGCAATGTCTGTGCTAGACCTTCAATCTGCTTGGTTAGGTCCGCTATACCTTTATTCATTGTTGTATCTATATTGCTAACAGCCTTCTCCACTACCTCTACTCTTTTCTCCAGCTCTCTATATCTATTGAGTGGCTCAAACCGAACTTACTTTTCTGTTGTCACTGAGTTATCTGGCTTTGGTTCTTGAATCTGCTTCTTTGGTATGAATGTTCTTGAGATTTGAGCATAATGCTCACTGTCGGGAGTTTTCTTCTCGACTGAATTCGACGGAGCATGTATCATATGCATCTTCAGTTTTTACTGATTTTACGTCTCGTTTGTTGCGGCCATACATTATCCGGTCGGTGTGCTGGTACCATCGGACTTTGTCTATCGCTTCTTCCATGGTTCTCGGTCTGAGGTTAATTGTGTAATGGCCGGCTGCTTTATCAGTTAGGCCCTGACAAAATCTGAAGATGGCATGTCGATATATTTGTGCATCTTTCAGATCTGAGTTATGCTTTGGTTGCCATACTCACCACGCGGTCAGCCCATTCGACGATATTTTCTTTCGGTGACTGAGTTGCATAGCTGAAATACATCTGCGCAGTTTCCGGAAGATCTTCGATATGGAATCGTCCCTCTATTTTGTTCAGTAGATCAAAATAATCTATGTCGGGCTCTCTCGATATGGTTCTGGTGAATAAGTCACTTGCTTGGCCTTCAAAACACAAGCATAAATGATTTCGCCTTTCTTTACTTGTCCACTTTTGGTTCTCTGCGAAAACATTACATTTGGTTATGAATGCTGACCAACTCCCCTTCCCATCAAATAATAAGGTTCTTGGCATAGTTACATTGACCTTATTTCGGACTGCATCATTGTACGTTCTCCCCCCTTCACGTCTAGGATTCACATAGTCGTCTTCATCACAGGACGATGTTTCTGAGTGATCCATGTACATTCTTTCTGGTAAACCAGGATACTGTCTATTGGATGCCCGTCCTGTGTCGTATCGACTGGATTCTCGTGTTTTTGGACGCATACTCGATCGGCTTTGCGGCATTTTCCAAGACATATCGTCTGAAAATGTATTTGCACCTCCGCGTTGTTGTAGTTTCATATAATCATCATTCGCCGGCTTTTTCAAAGACATAGTGTCTGAAATAGCATTGGCATTCTGTGCCTGTCCTGATTTTGACTGTGACATGGCCATCTTTCTATCTGTGGATGCCAGCTCTTTCGAAGACATTTTGTCCAAAAAAGCATCAGGCTGTCCTTGTCGCTTGAGTCAGTCTTTGGGAACTGTGACCTCATTCTATCCTTAGGCAGCTTCCTCCAAGACATCATGTCTGAAGAAGCGTAAGCGCCTTCTGAACCATGCGGATATACTGGCCCCATACTACTAGGCAGCTTCTTCGAAGACATCATGTCTGAAGAAGCGTCAGTGCCTTCACAATGACAATCATCTGTTTGTGAAATTCCCGGACCAGCATTCTGTCTGGATGCCACGGCTCTTAGGAGGTTATTCAGGACATCTAATGCATTACTGTAAGTTGATCTCATTCTTCTTATTCTTTCTGTTTCCTCTGTGAGCCTTTGTTTTTCTTCTCTAACTCTGTCAGTTTCTTCTAGTAACCCCTGATGATCTTCATCCATTTGTTTAAGAATTGCATTATACTTCTGCATTTTTTCTTCGGTTTCTCTGAGTCGTTGCTCATTCATTTCTAGTTGAGCATTTCCTTGGTTGCCTCCATTACCTTCATTGTCACCATGGTCCTCGCACTGTTCCGCTCTCTCCGCCTGTTGTTTGTCGCTGGACATGGTTGAATCTTCTACAAGTGGCGAAAAATCAATATTGTCCGCCAAATCTCCGACGTTTCGGATATTCAACGTCAAAAATTTCTCGCGCGAAATGTTATCTTCTTTCTCGCGTATTGACAAAATACGCTTTGTATATACCGGTCCCACTCCCGGTAACTTCTCAATAAGCTCGCGAGCGCTACAGAAGTTTATTCGGAGAATATCTCGCCTCGCTTCTTCGTCGATGCACTCATTCATAAGCATGGTGCACTTGTGTGTGTGTGGATGGACACCGGGTCAGCGAAAGCAGTACGTGATACCTCAATAATTAATTTAATTTTCAAAAATTTATAATTAGAAAATTCGGCCAAAAGATTTAATTAAAATAAAAAAATAAAATGAAATAACCAAATATCCAAATAAATCTGCACTAGTTTAATATTTAATTACAGATATAATATGTGGTTACTAAAAATTAAATTAAATAATGACTACATGTATAAGAAATTAATCAAAATATTCCACCGCACTATGAATTTCGACGAAAATTTCAAATAAAAAATATCGAAGAAAAAATAAACGTAGAATGTTATTTTCGCTAAAGAAATGTAATTTAATCCCAGTTAATGAAACAAACCCCAAATATATGTCTAAAATCTTTAACGGAACAACATATACACACTAAAAGTTTTACCGTACACAAAATTACCAAAACTAAATGAAGTTAAATCGCCGAAAACCGTGAAAATTTATTTCAATAAGTTGGTTATTCATACCGTAAAACTAAGAAATGCCAAAAGAAAGACTACAATTAATTTACTAAAAAGGCCGTTAAATTATGTAGAAATATTTAATGAAAATTACAATTTAATTCATCAAAACTATTTTTGAAAGATTTTTAGAAGAATATTTTGTGAAAATAAACACTAAAACAAAGTGAAGTATGACCAACCTCTCCTAAGCTAGTAGAATAATAGCTTCTTAGTGTACAATGTTGTTGACAGGTAATTCTGAAACAAATTATAATAATATTACTACAAATTCACAAACAAAATTAATAAAATTTTCTAATATTACCTGTGCGTGTATTTATTAACTATATAATTAATAATATCTTCCAAAATTATCAATAAATTAATCAATAATTGTCGTTATTGCCGAAAATTGCTAATTTTACAAAGAAATTCTAAGTCAAATGTAAATACACAAGTTTTGATGACGTCACGCGTTAAAATTTGGACGAGACGGAAGTCGAACTATACAGGGATCCTCCACATTATCGGAAAAAATGGCGGTTTTTTAACGATATTTTTCTTAAAATAGCAGCTACGGGCATAAACTTTTCACAGAACAATCGTCGGTTCTTGCTTTCTCAACGCATGTAAACTATTTAGCAAACTGTGCCATCTTTCTCGCTTAAAATCGGGTCAGATCATCAGTCGTAAGATTGCCCCAAAATTAACATCGAAAATCAGTTATCCGGACAAACATATAGACTAATCGTCTTATAACTTCTGTTCTCACGTTGAAATCATAATGTTATCGCCTGTAAACCAGTGTAAACAGCATTGTGTATTTCTGCAGAAAAATCAGTCACCCTTCGTTTCTTAGAAAACACCGTATTTATAGAATGTATTGTATTTATAGAACAATGACGTAATTGGGCGCACTCGATTGAGCCCCCGCATGACTTTTGTCGTTGTAAACAACTTCTGCACAGAGTTGGGAATGTGCTTAGCAAATGTTACTAACATGTTTACCGTGCCGACATATTCTTCACACTGGCATGGAAAAAGCATGCACATGCATGACTTAGATGCATTCGTTGCAAAATCGGATCAAAAGAATTCGCTTAATTAACAGGTATTTTCATTTGTCCGATAAACTGATTGTCCGGATAATTGGTACAGTTCTTTAGGGTATAGCGGATTTTAGGGTATAGCGGATAGGTATATACTTTTTCACACAATATTTTTTTTATATTGTACATTTAAAATAAATAAAATATTACCGTTAGGAACAGTGATCCATCCCCCACACAATGACATGTTTACTTTGATATAGGTGTTTCCTTGCCGTGTGTAAAGCTTCAAGAAACACCATGACGGAAGTTTACACCAGGTAAAGCGAAAGTAAGTTGCTCCAGAGTAATTTCACTGAAAATGTATAAACAGTTAGTTTGGAAGAAACAAACTCTGTGAATAATATGATGTGTAATCATGTCCTCTATAACTGGAAAGAAGCTTGGTTCATAAATCACACCATGTCACTGAACACAGACGTCAATAATAACGCACGTGCTTCCGGCAGTAACGGATCATCCTAATTTGCGTACAAATCATATTTGCGGGGATCGTCTGAAAATCAATATGACCTGTGAACAATATATCAAATGGGTTTGTTATGCCACCGGAGACGGGTGGCACACAGTGTTCGGACCGTCCGTCGATCCGTTCGTCCGTCTGTGTGTCCGTCCGTCCGTATGTCAGTCAGTAGTATATAGGGAGTCAGTTCGTTACCGCGAAGTGTGGGGGAAGAATTGAAAGCAGTGGGTAGCCCCATAGGTACCAAAAATAGTAAAATTTCCTGTTAATTTAAAGCGAAATAAATACAACCCACAGTAAAACAAAATGATACCACTAAAGTTTGTAAAATGTGTCCCCGATTTGCAGCGGTTTCGGCTACCCAACGAAATAGTAAGTCGATTTGCAAGGGTTTCGGCTACCTGTTTCAGCTACCCAACGAAATAGTAAGTCGATATACGCGGGAGGTCTCCCATATAGAAAGCGGAGATTTGGTCGAGGCTACCAAGGTTTCGGCTACTTTTGGAAATCGAGAAGTGGACAACATCGGGAGGCCACTTTGCGAACTATAGAATCCGCTTCGGTGTAGAATGGGGGGAGCCTAGCACTACACCCAACAAGAAGAAATCCAGATGGTTTGTCCGGTGGCAGTTCCCAATAGGGGAGGGTTCGGATACTTTTTTTCCAAAATGGCTACTGCATGTAGAACGGGTCGCGACTACCAGAGTGCTGGTGTACGGAGTCGCTAGTTTCGTTTTTCCCATTCGGCGTACCGGACTGTTTTGCGGAGTGCACGAACTGGGCGTCGGGGTCTTGTTTGTTCTTCCAGAGTCTACAAGCCTCTAGAGACACGAATGGGAGCAGTGGTTTGCAAACCGCGTACACCACCGCAAATACCCCCAGCAACCACTTCGCATTCTCTACGGTTCTCCAGATGTCGTGCACCTCCCGCTCGTCTTTCTTCGGACACTCGGAATCGGCATCGCCGGAAATCGCGTCCAACAGCCTGCGTTCCAGCGCGTCCAACCGGTTCTCCAAACGTCTCTCCATGTCGAACAGGCGCGTCGATTCTTCGAACGAGCTGGTGTTTCGCGCATCTTCTAGTAGAGCCGTGGGGAACTCGGTAGGGGGGCCAGGCGCGGTCACCCTGTGTACTACGGGGGTAGGGGTTTCTTGTTGTTCTGGGTTTCTTGTTCTTCGGGTTTTTCTACTAAGTTCCGCATCGACGGCGTCCCATATTCTTCGAAGGCGAGTGGTACCGATTCCAAATTTCTTCTTCGTATTGTCTGCAGACTCTAAATACCCCGAAGATTACGGATATCTTCTATATCTTGTTCGGACAAATCTCGTTTTGGTGGCATATTGTTTTGTAGGCAACAGCTATATAAATATATTTTGCCCAATGTTCAACATGATTTGCCTAGGTAAAACCAGGCATACTAGCACCACAACTAGGCATACTAGTACCACAACTAGGCTTACTCGTTACCAGGCCTAGGCTTACTCGTACCACGACTAGGCATACTAGTACCACAACTAGGCTTACTCGTACCACGACTAGGCATACTAGTACCACAACTAGGCATACTAGTAACACAACTAGGCATACTAGTAACACAACTAGGCATACTAGGTTAGCCCTGAGTTAGATTGCAGTTACATTCAAAATTTATATCTGGATTATCTAGAGAAAATTGGCCAAAACCTATAGAAAGCGCATATTTTGTCGAGGCTACCAAGGTTTCGGCTACCTTTTTTAGTAGCTGCACCACCGGTTTCTACATTGTATATAGGTGTTGAAAACAAAAATATGCGCTTTCTTCAAATATGTATTGGATTTATTCGACTGTGGCTCTAGCAGGTTTGCTTGGTGCTGTGTTCAAATTATCCTAATAGAAAGCCCCCCTGTAATTACCCCTCGTACTATGTCTCTGCCGGAGATATGGATTAATTCGCCATCTTTTCCATGTAGGTTTTTTTTCAAACTGTTTTATAATGCTTTCAACAAGTGGGCTCATCAGGTTTTCGTTTTGTAGTGGCTTCTAGCTCCCTCGTGTAACTTTTTTAGACGTTCTATAATTCCGTCTTGGAGACCTAAAATATCCTCATAGCAAGCCTCATCAAATTTTGTTTTTACGTCTTCTTCTTTTTTAAGATTTATATTTATTTTCAATTGTGAATTAATGTTAGACATTTATATATATATATATATATAAAACCATGCCTAAATCGGTTATTACGCAGGAAGCGCTGATAGATATTTTACAGTCCCGTGGAATTGTTCCTGCCTATGAAGTTAGAAAGAAGCACCATATTGGTCCCAAACGCCTTACAGATCTGTGGAAATATGATAAATTTATCATGGGACTTTCTAGAGATAATTGGCCAAAACCCCCGGAAACCCGTGATAAGCCCCCCGTTGGAAGACCTAAGGTGTGTATGATACCTTCAAAAATTTAACAGGCTGCATAATTTTATTTCATGAAAGTTTAAAGGGGTTCTGTATGTATCCCATCTTCTAAAACCCTTCTCTTGTCATAGTAAGCGGACAGTACTAATTTATTTTGGGTATATGTTTTCATAACACCATTTCTCATTCTAAACCCTCTGTTTGTTCCTCTATCCGTTCCAACCTGGTGCAGGGCCTCCATATACCTTCTCCATGTAAGATTATTTTGCCTGGCATATAACCCCTTTGCTGAATGTTTTAGTTCATTATTTTTAAATTTTTCAACCAAATAGCATTTACTGGATAGAGCTATTGCACGATCTCCTTGGAACTCTGTTTTGAATAGCCCTGGTTCTCTATTACTCCATTTATCCCACGCTAGCCATTCTTTTTTTATGTGTTTTGAAATCGTCTAGCATTTCTGGTTTTATCATTCCATCTAACTCTCCACCCTTCATGCTAACCCCCATATACAAACTATCCGTATCCATCTGTATTAGCTCAAAATCTGCTCTATCTACGTATTTATCCATAAAATCATAACAAAATTCTAACATTCTTAGTTTTGCATATTGGTATACAGCAATCCCACAGTGAAATGGACGAGTCATATTGGCATTTACTTTTCTTGAGGATATTTCGTAAGAATCTCCTATTTCCTCTAAATCATCGAAATACGCTGATCTTAAAGCTTTGTCCACACATTTTCATCTTTTGTATACGTTGTGTTGAGGTGTTTTTCGGGGGATTCTATAATTTTCCCACAACATGAGTTACCTAATAGTTTCATTATATCTGCAATTGGGGACTTGGAGCTATCAACATCTCCGGATCTCCTGGCTGAAGTAACTTCTTTAACAAACCATTCAAAGGGCTTACCTGCTGTATAATTTATTACTCTGTAAATCCCTGTAATTTCTAAACCATGCTTCAAATACCATTTTAATAATGGGGCAAATAGTAATACTTTTTTAGCAGACATTGCACCTACTAGTTTTCTGCCATCTCCTCTTGCACGGTTAGTTTCTTGTAAATACTGTAACATCTTCTCTGGAACTTCCTCCTCCTCTACAATCCTATTTATAAATATTGGGGACATTTCCGAAAACTTCTCTTTTAAACTGCTGGGAACCTCTATATATACTTCATCAAAGCCAAACCACTTACCATTTATAACCGCCTTGGGAAAACTTATTTATTTTAATAGGGTCGTGAGGGCTGCATTTCCTCGTTGGTTATGTTTCCCTTCGCCACATGGCATATGTTTGCTTAATGTTGATAAAGATAGGGCGTTTGCATCAAAACCAAGTACGGCTTCGCAAAGCTTTCCATTTCCATCTGGGGCTGACCTAATTCTCGTAACACCTACTTCAGTGTATCTTGTAAACACAATTGATGGACCTCCAACTAATGCTCCTTTTAACATTTCATATATTTCCTCAGTGGGGGCATACAGTGGCGGACATATCGCGTCTGCTATCTTACTATCTTTGGCTTGGTAAGGTTTTATATGGTTTTTTATCGTTCCTCTGAGAATATATTGTAAAGCAACTCCTGGTAGGGTAACTGCATCTTTAAACATATCTATACCTTTTGTTTGATAAAATTTTGTCATTTTTCCGATAGCTTCTAAAAAGGGGCCAACATCCAAGTTGTTATAGTATTTTAACCAGTCTTTGAAAGACTTCATATTTAATCTGTTATAAATGTTGTTGCACTCTTCCAACTGTTTTTTGGTTATCATTTTATTTGGAGTTAATTTATTCGTCCAATTTTTAAGCGGTGGTAGCCCCTCATAAGATAGTTTATCGGGAGAATCAAACCATTCATAGGGGAAGAAGGATTTTTCACCTTCGCATCCATAAGCCTTAACCCATCTATCGTAATCGATACCAGGGGCAAGATACAATTTTACATCTAAAAACCTAAATTCTGGTGTGAATAGAAAAATGGTTGTATTGGCTTTCTTTCCTACTAGTACCTTAGAGGTTTTATCCGTTAAAATATCAACTAAATGCTTCTTTATTAAATTAAGATCGTAATTACTGGAATTGAACCCAATTACTGGAACTTGTGAAATCCAACGGGTGATTTCTCGTTGCTGAGAAGTGTAAAGATACTCCATGTCTGCAGGGTACCCATATGTATTGCTACTCCCCACGGCCTCTCGGATATTATCTCCCCTCCTCTTTCCATCTTCCATAAATAGGGTTACTAAATGTTTTGGAGAAGTATCGCATATGTGAGTTATACTGTTGGATAGAGTATCTCCTATACTAACACTTATTGGGACATGTTCATTTATAAACTCTAGATCTTTAGTTGGGTTACGCTTTTCTTTACTTCCGTCTAAATATGCTTCAAAATCGTATACAATATGATATGGGTAAATCACTGTAGGAGGCTTTTCGAGTTCCTTTATATCCTCAGGTTTACAAATTGCATCATACTCGCATTCAAAAATAGTTACTAATTTGCACTTACCCTCAATTGCTTCGTCTCTCTCGTTGGATCTTCTAAGCTTATTTTTATAATCTTTGCAATGTTTGGGACACCCGTGTCAATAACATCCGTGAAATTGATAAACCGTATCAGTCATAGGGCAATACCCATCCACTGGGGCTCCCGCAATTATTCTTTCAACTGGGTTTTGGGTAGAAAGCTCTTTCGAACGCTGATACTGGTCGATCTATTTTGTCCCCTTGACACGATACTTTGGTTAATCCCTTCATACATGTCAATGCGTGCCGGGTTAAATTACTGACCTTTGTGAAACGTTGTTTACAGTCAAAACAACAATAATTGTTTTCAGAGGTTTTATTCATATCTGTAATAAGGAAGGCGTGATCGTTATAGATGCCTATTTTCATCTTTTTATTACCAATCTTGTCGTAATGAGCCGCTACTTTTCTTAAATACCATGTTCCCTCTTCTGTAGGTTCGTATGCATCAATGCCTATTTCAAAACACTCTTATATTTTCTTGATATCTCCAAATAGTATGGGGCATTCGGGTTTCGATAACTTATGGGTTTTACAAAACTGTAAATATTGCTGCTGGAGCTCTTTGGTCAATGTTAAACATCTATCGGCCCTAAGCTTCGAAGTGTGGAGCGCCAAGCATCTGAACAAACAAAGATCATCATTGAAACTATCCAGGGGCTTCATCCCTTTCTTATATCGCAACCACTCCGGCATTCGACCCCCTGCCACTTTTCCAGATTTCATTCCGGTATCTCCTTTAGGAATTTTATTTAAAGACGCTGTTCCATAAACTATTTTAACACTAACCCCCATCCATCTTACAAACCTCCATTTTGTACTTGGCCTATCTATTTTATCTATGTTTAATCTATGCTCTTCTTGTTTATTAATCCACTCTTCAACCTCATCGTAACCCCTAAACCACGGACTTCCGGATAAATTTTTATAAAATACCAACGTTGTCGGCTTTCCGCTTGCGTCTCTCTCCTCTTGGTGAATTAATTTGTAAGAAAAAGAGAATCTTAGGTAAAAACTGTTGGTTAACAAAGGCTCTAACTCGCCCATTATCCTTTTGCTGTTATTTATTTGAAGTTTTCTTTTCAGGGTTATTGTAGTTATCCTATGCCCTTTTACTATTTCTTTTTCTTTTTGTTTATAATCTTCTAATATTTCGCTACCTTCCTCTATTAACTGTTGTAATAAACGCACTTTCTGCACTCGTTTTTGAGGTTTGCCGATGTTCCTGCTTCTAAGACTGAGGGAAGCCTCATCAGCTATATTCTGTGCTATCTTTTCTATATTCTTTTTTTCCACCCCCTTAAATACCCCCCGAGACATTGCACGAGCCATTCTTTTCATAAATTCCTCATTTGTTTCCTTATTAATTAGTGTAGTTAACCCCCTTTCCCTTAACCTGTTTGAAAAAGGTGTACCCATTCTTATTAATTCTGACCTTAATTCCCGATTCCTAGGAGAAGAACTTTTAGATGGATTTACACCCCTTTTATCGCTAATCCTTGTACGAGTTAACTTAGGGCGAGGCGCTCTCGTAACTTTTTTACGTATATCTGTCATTTTTCTAATCATGGAAATGTATTGTTTTATATAAATACCTGTATGGCTTATGTTCAATAGGGTGTTTTTCATTTTTGACAATTAATTAATTATAACACCTCATACTACAGTATAGAAGACACATATTTTGTCGGGGCCAGGGGGCTTTCTGCTAGTTTTCTCGTGTTCAATAGGGTGTTTTTAATTTTTGACAATTAATTATAACACCTCATACTACAGTATACAAGAAACCCCAGAACAACAAGAAACCCCTACCCCCGTAGTACACAGGGTGACCGCGCGTGGCCCCCCTACCGAGTTCCCCACGGCTCTGCGCGAAACACCAGCTCGTTCGAAGAATCGACGCGCCTGTTCGACATGGAGAGACGTTTGGAGAACCGGTTGGACGCGCTGGAACGCAGGCTGTTGGACGCGATTTCCGGCGATGCCGATTCCGAGTGTCCGAAGAAAGACGAGCGGGAGGTGCACGACATCTGGAGAACCGTAGAGACTGCGAAGTGGTAGCTGGGGGTATTTGCGGTGGTGTACGAGGTTTGCAAACCACTGCTCCCATTCGTGTCTCTAGAGGCTTGTAGACTCTGGAAGAACAAACCATCCCGACCCCGACGCCCAGTTCGTGCACTCCGCAAAACAGTCCGGTACGCCGAATGGGAAAAACGAAACTAGCGACTCCGTACACCAGCACTCTGGTAGTCGCGACCCGTTCTACATGCAGTAGCCATTTTGGAAAAAAAGTATCCGAACCCTCCCCTATTGGGAACTGCCACCGGACAAACCATCTGGATTTCTTCTTGTTGGGTGTAGTGCGAGGCTCCCCCCATTCTACACCGAAGCGGATTCTATAGTTCGCACAGTGGCCTCCCGATGTTGTCCACTTCTCGATTTCCAAAAGTAGCCGAAACCTTGGTAGCCTCGACCAAATCTCCGCTTTCTATATGGGAGACCTCCCGCGTATATCGACTTACTATTTCCTTGGGTAGCTGAAACAGGTAGCCGAAACCCTTGCAAATCGACTTACTATTTCGTTGGGTAGCCGAAACCGCTGCAAATCGGGGACACATTTTACAAACTTTGGTGGTATCATTTTGTTTTAATGTGGGTTGTATTTATTTCGCTTTAAATTAACAGGAAATTTTACTATTTTTGGTACCTATGGGGCTACCCACTGCTTTCAATTCTTCCCCCACACTTCGCGGTAACGAACTGACTCCCTATATACTACTCAGTCAGTCCGTCACACGTTTTGGTTAACCAGGTCGTAACAGTTTCTCAAACTGGCCATAGCATCTATAAGTATACCAGCCTGACATGGCGTTGTTTACATGCTTTGTTTATATAAACATTGGTGTATAAATAAACATGGAATTCCTGTAGGTATTTCCCTGTTTATTATGGCGCGTCGCTAGTCATGATCGATATATTGCGATTGACAAAACAGTTGCTCATACTGGAGCAGGGGGTAAACTGGCGGCCAACGGTGGCACTTGATTTTAATTTTGCACTGCATGCGTTCGATCCTCACTTTGGCCATTATATATATATTATTTTTTTTTTTAAATATTGTTTTTGTGTTTTCTTTTTCTTTTTAATGCATCTTTATTACATGTAACAACAATTGACATGGTAATTATGAACCACATGCATCCACGTTTTTTTATGTATTTGTTTATTATCTGAAGTGAGAGGTTTATTTTTCGACATGGTGTTGTCCGTAACATATTTGCATTTGTAGTGAGTCGAGGTGGACTTTCACAATAACACACGAATGTGCAGAATGCATTTCACAATGATTAGGTTCAAAGTGAAGTGTTTTATAATGTTGTGTAAAAGTAAATGCACGACTGTTTCGGGATGTGTGCGTTACCTCTGGCGCCAAAATAGTAAAAGCGAGAGACAAATGTATGCCTTTGGCAGGATTCGAACTCACGATCGCCCCATCACCAAACAGCAGATCTACCCACTAGAGCACTAAGCGATGTTACTATTATTAGCAATTATATCAAATGTTAATGCGTTTGCGCTGGAAAACAAATACCATGTCTACACCATATGACGTAAACTATTTAAAAATAGCACGTGTTTACAATAATATTTACAATAATAACGCGTCAGCTCAAAGCGGTACACCTCTACATACGTTGCTTTTATTATTATACATGTATGTAGCTTCATTCTATCTTCATGAAAGAGGGGGTGTTTCATTGTAGAGAGATCAACACCACAGGGATTGAACATTCTAATTGACATTGACAACTACAATTTTAAAATTTGTGAATATTTATTTTAAAGGCATTAATTTTCTAAATAAAAATAATACTGGTCAGGCCCGTAGCCAGGATGAGGTAGACGAGGCAGCCGCCTTGTCTCAGATTTTGCGGGGTTTTTTTATGATTTTTTACACTCGATCGTTTTGCGGTATGTTTGAATTTCTGTAAAAAGTTGAGGCGAACTGTCGGCGCATGCTGGGTTGTTGACTTAGTGTTTTTTTTTCACTCGACGCCAATATACATTGTTGCTGGAAAAAATAACAATAGCACATGTGTGCCCACCTCCCCTCGACATTTTTTTTCTGGGGTGACTTTGTTTTTTTGTTTACTTCCAACCTCAATGTTGCTGGAAAAAATAACAAAAGCTCATGTGTGCCCACCTCCTCTCGCCAATTTTTTTCTGGGGTGTTGACTTTGTTTTTATTTCTCTTCAAGCCTGAATGTTGCTGGAAAAAATAACAAAAGCACAGGTGTTCCCACCTCCCTTCGCCAATTCTTTTTCTGGGGTGTTGACTTTGCTTTATTTTCACTACGCCAATGTTGCTGGAAAAATATGCGATTTCAGGGCATTATATGTAATGCCGTATCCGGTGGTTCATGTTCATGATCAGTTTTTTTTTATCAGATTTTGGCGCTAAACAAAAAATATGTGGCAAACAGTGCAGATCCTGATGAGCCAGCTCGTTACGAGCCGGCTCATCTGGATGTACACTGTTTGTCAATACCATTATACATGCATGTGAGGTTTAAAGGGTTAATATTACATGTATACTCAACAAAACTAGAAACGTCCCTGTTTTATAGCCGGTGTAGCTCTGTCTATGTATGTACCACATGTTCAAAGTACATGTATTTTAAACCGTGGCGATGTTCAGAATACGATCGTGTAGAGTTTAGCCGATACACACGGTTTACATAGCGGCCAGTGACCGGAACGTTGATTTCCACATTTTGCACGTGCACGCTATACTTGTCATCGATAAGGTGATTCAGTTCATGTCGTACCATTCATGCGATAGGGGCTATTCGGAAAATTAAAAAACTTTTTTAATTTTTCACTGTTTTCGATATGCCACGGCTTTCCGAAAACGAGCGAAATCAGGCAATTGGGATGCTTGCGGTGGGATGGCCGCCAGGGCGGTCGCGCCTCGGTTTGGTTGCTGTCGGAAGACGATTGATCGTCTTGCAGCCCGGTACCAGCAGACTGGGCTGTTCACGACCGGCAGCGACCTGGTAGGCCTCGTGTAACGACGGCTAGAGCCGATCGTTACATTACGTTGACGCACTTACGTCAACGTCGATTGGCAGCCACAGTCACTGCTAGGCGATACGGTGTCTCAGGGCAGACCATTCGCAACCGGTTACGTCGTAACGCCCAACCAATCCGGGCACGCCGCCCGTACACTGGTCAGATAATGACCAGGCGTAAAAATGAAAGATTCACCGATTGTTGCATTGTTGAGAAGAACAGGTTTGGGGGAGGGAGCGTAATGGTCTGGGTGGGATCATGGGAAACCGGAAGACAGATTTGGTTGTTGTACAGGGCAACATCAATGCACAACGTTATGTTGCAGATGTGCTAAATGCACATGCCTTACCATTTATCCGTCAGCATGGTCCTGGTGTGACATTGATGCACGACAATGCCCGCCCTCACGTAGCCAGGGTCACCACTCAATACTTACAGCAAAACAACGTCGACGTCATGCCATGGCCCGCCGGTCTCCCGGATCTCAATCCCATTGAGCACATATGGGATGAGCTGGGCCGCAAACCACGAGCTAACCATCAGATTGACAATGTTCGCGATCTTACACGGGCGTTACAACGGGAATGGAGGAATTTGCCCATCGCACTGGTATTGCGTTACGTCACGTCGATGCGGCGTAGGATCATTGCATGCATTCATGCAAATGGTGGCCACACTCGGTACTAACGAGATTTACTGAATTTGCCACATTACTTATTGAAATTCCATCTCTAAACATTAAGTAACACATTTCTGAGTTTTTGTGATTTTTGATTTTGACCCCTACCGCCCTTGGCCGGTTATCTCTCGAATATTTAACAAGATATCCAAATGCAATTTATTGGCTTTGATACAGAAATGAATGAACTTGTTTTTCCATTTTGATTTTTAAAAGTAACCCTTTTGGTTTTTGATGAACCTTTCCTTAAACATGGAGGGACGTTTCTAGTTTTGCTCAGTATACATTCGTGAAGTTATAGTCTGATTTATTAATTACTAATTACAAGGTGATGGTGTATATTGATGGACCAGCCCGTCGGTGCCGCGCGGTTTTGCGGGGCTCCGACGGGCGGGTCCATCAATAGACACCATCACCAATTACAGTTAATATACGGTTTACCACTACCTCGGCCCAACCCTTCATAGGACTTGAATCATTGTCGGGACTCAAATATAAAACATGTGTATCAAATAGTGCAGATCCTGATGAGACGGCTCGTTAAGAGCCGACTCATCTGGATGTACACTGTTTGCCAACATCACTATATAGGCATGTAAGGTTAAAATGGTTTATATTACATATACATTTGTGATATTATAGTCTATGATTTATTAATTACTAATTACAGGGTGATGGTGTATATTGATGGACCAGCCCGTCGGTGCCTCGCGGATTGACGGAATGAGCCAATCTGATTGGTTCATTCCATCATTTTGCGGGGGTCCGACGGGCGGGTCCATCAATGAACACCATCACCAATCACAGTTAATACACTGTTTACGGCCATCACCTCGGCCCAACCCTTCACAGGACTCGAATCATTGCCGGGACTAATAGAAAATGTGTGGCAAACAGTGCAGATCCTGATGAGACGTTTTGATCATTAAGAGCCGCCTCATCTGCATGTACACTGTTTGCCACTACCACTATACATGACTGTGAGGTTAAAAGGGTAATGTTACATGTACATTTGTGAAGTTATTCTCTATGATTTATTAATTAATAATTACAGTTAATACACGGTTTACCACCATGTATGTATTCAGTATGTGTCGCCGGGAATCGGCGCACCACTGCCCCACCCCCACTGCCCCCCCCCCACCCCGCATCACTCTATATTTTAATTCAGTCTCATAACGACATTTATGTTTGTATGCCAAATTATGGCACCACCCATCACATTGCTTCAAGAAAATATTGAGATGAAAAAAAAGTTTAAGCAGTGTAAATATTTATTTTTTTTCAGTTACACATGTACACATTACATGATGAAACAGATTTAATCAGTGTTAATGTGATATGCATGTAAGCATGTTTCCTAGTCATTTACAAAACAAATACATGATTTGGAATGTTTTGGGACACCCCCTCAGCAACTGTCGCACACGTATCCGATAAACACCAAAGCTATCCGTTACTGAATAATTCAGTGCGTTAGGTAAACAAGGAATTATGCGAGGAAAACATTGGAATAAACTAAAAAAGTAACCCAATTTGGAAAGAAGACACTTTTTCCTGTCTATTGGTACCAGGTACTTGTCCAAATGTTCTACTTTAAAGACGTATGCAGCAATAATCTTCTTAGCTATCCGCTAAACACTAAAGAACTGTATGACCCCTGTATTGGTGATTGCACCGAGGAAATAATTATTTCCAAGAAAAATTTAAAATCTCAAAAGTTGGAAAAGTTACACAATTTTATCGAAAACGGGTGTCAATTGTTGTCAATTAATTTAGAAATATCTAATATACATGTAAAATGGGCGAGAAAAGGCTAATTCTGGTGAAATATGTTTTTTATCAACAAATACTACGGAGCTGACAAATAACGATAACTTAAAACAAGAAAATTAGGGATTTCCCAAAAGGATACGCAATACTAGTCTTCGGAGCCGACGACGCCAAATGTTGTAAATCACAAGTTGATATCACAGGCCTACCTTTATGGCCACTATTGGGCAGGTTTTATGGCTCTCGTGAAAGTTCACTTCTGGTCAAGATGGCGTGTCAAATCAGTTCTCCTTGGTGGTCCTTAATTGCGCAACGGGTCCAGTAACGGGAAGGGGCGAGATAGTGTCTCCTCATCTTCTGACATCCTTCACGCTAAGGCAACCCAGTGTCAGTCTCAGTGTCGAACGTATTTCCATAAATACCACAGTATGTACAAGTGTATTATATGCAGGGCCAGTTGGTTTTGCTTGTTTGTTTGTTGGGGTTTAACGGCCTATCAACAGCTAAGGTCATTTAAGGCCGGGTCAATGCGTTTAGTACTAAATCCCACATATTAACTGTACAAATGGGGGGGGGGACTCCGTCGGCCTACTTCTTTACCGGGCTATATCCCAGGTATGGAAGGTGTACGAGCCAATTCCCACCCTTAAATATAAGCCGAAACGAAATTACTTCATGAAAATACATGTCTTGTTTTCTTACTTCGGAACCAAACATAGTATTGTACTCCATCTTCAGTAACAGTTTACATGTTATACAGATGTATATGGAGCATTATAGGAATGAATGGCCTTTTTGTGGAATTTATCGGGGTATAAACTTGGAAAAGTCGCAGGAATACTGGACGAAGGCCGGAAGGCCTCGTCCAGTATTCCCGCGACTTTTCCAAGTTTATATCCCCGATAAATTCAACAAAAAAGGCCATTCATTCCATATAATTCCAGCATTTGAAATAAATTCATCAAGAAAATGTGTTTATTTTCCGTTTTCTTAAGAATTATTTTAACTGCGCCTCACGGTTACGGAAAGTAGTTCGGTGTGGGAGTTTACTGGGATATAAATTTTGGACAGAGACTTGCTACGGGCCAATCAAATGTTAGGGAATTGTGTAAATATTTTTGTGCTGGAATTATTTCGTAATAAATTGCATATTATTAATTATCACTCGCGCTATTAAGCACAACTATCAAATATTGCTGTTCATAGACAGTTCATCAATTGTCAATGTATAGACACATACGACATTTTATATTCACTCGCGTTATTTAATCCGAGTCATTCAACTTCTATTCACATTACACATATAGTTATTATGTCTTATGCCTTAACGTAATAAGATTAAGTGTCACATATATAATATGTCGCTAACTTTATTAATACGCAAGTCCAGATAATAATTCCAATGACACTTTGACTATACAGGTCATTCCGATAGTACATACTTTATACATGTAGATTGACGTCCATATTATGAATAATTCACTTATAAATTCAACTAATACATATATAATAATTGTTAAGGACACACTATAAATTATCACTGTTGTTGATGGTACTATTCTTCAAACAGTTATTCATTGCTAAAGGTACATGTCAACTCAGTAGGCACAAAATGTTCTTTATATCAGAGACATCATCTGAGATATGTTCTGGTAAAATAAACATTCATTCACCATTACCCCACGTATTGATTGGCATTAGTATACCTTTTATATCAGACGCAAATTTCCACACTGATATCAGGGCGATAACCGTAAAATCCTTAAAACGGATATTAATATCTATTCTCTGTATATGTTTTATGTGCAATGATATTACTTTATAATCTGTCGAAAATAATAAAAAAAATAGCATGCCTCATTTGTATATGAAAATAGCCTGATACCACCGCGAGTCACTATCAGTAAAACACATATTACTAAATGATTATATCTGAATAACGGTCTCTTTAATACATTCTGGCAACTCTTGCATGTCGAACATTTTCCAGGGATCTTCTTCGTCAATACTTAGGAAGTTTCATATCTATCACACTCAATCAAGAAATGATGTACCGATCGACTCTATTTCACCGACTCTATTTCACCACTATCACAAACATATTCTGTGCAGGTTTTCCTTCAAGTGACAGTATCCCATTCCTAATTGGGTGATTATGGAGAACCGGAGCATCCAGAGAACTGTTCTCACCCACGGATGATCTGTATTGATGAAGAGTCCTGCCTGTCTCCACAATGTCCCAGCGGCACAGCTATTTCTTGATTGTTGCCTCTCTTCCACCTCTCTTGATATCTGATAGTGTGGCAATGTCAGATGTTGATTCCTGCAGAAGTTCCGCATCCTTTGCATCATGTGTATCGACAATTTCATTACCGGCTATATTAACATGATTAGCGTGACCTAGGCTCCACGATATCTGCAAGTCATGATGTTTATTCTTTAAATTTTCCATGATGCATTTTATTATATCTAGTTGATTTGTATGATGTCTCCTGCCACCCTAAGATCAATATTCCCGCTACCGACTGAAAATCAGTGAAGATATGACGGTTTTTTTTGTAGGCGTTTGATATACATCTTCAAGGTAGAATTTGGCAGCTATTAGTACTGCCACTAATTCTGCAAGCTGTATGACACCATATTTCTGCACTGGCTGTTTAATTCCAATATGTTCAGTCTGCCCGGGAATAAATATGCAGGCTCCAGCTCCACAAGGTCCTGGGTTCTGAGGACACGAGCCATCTGTAAAAGCCAGTATACAGTCATCGGCATTAGTCTATGTTAGTCGTGCTACCACGTCTCAGGCTAATTATGCTTGATGATGAGATCTGAACTTGGATGAGCCAATGGCGCTCCAGTAATCAGGGAGTGTTCTTGTTGGATGTGGACCAATTTCGTAAACAAACTCCTCTTCAAAAGTGTGTGTGGTCACTTCAGTCAGTGCAGTTAATTCACTTAGCTGAATCTCTAGTTTTCCAATTGGTAACAAGTATCTTTCTTTATCCCGTCAACACAGTGCGTATGTGTCGTGAAACACGGTGCCGTGAACCATTTTTGATATCCTGTCAATACGACCTAATCACTGCGTATGAATATGTGCGGTGACTGGGGTTATTTTTTGCATTTAAAAGCCATTTGTAGGTGTTGACGGGACAAACAGAATAGTAGGTTAGTGTCGTGAATGGGAAATATATCTGGCGCGGTACGGAAACGGAATGTGCTCGGCAATGCCTCGCCCATCCCGTTTCTTAAGCCTTGCCAGATATGTTTTCCCATTCACGTCACTAACCTACTATTCTCTATGTATCTTCTACATCCTTCCAATTCGTCCAGTGCTGACTGCCATACAGATGCGGCATACTCCAATTGTGGCAGACCGTCGCCTTATAAAGTTGTAACTATCTGGCCGAGTTTATTTCATTAACAACTTTTACTTGTGACATCACCGATAAAGTCTTCATTCATCGTCTCTCCAGCTTTGAGATGTGTCGATCATCTGCTAGTCTATGTATAATCCCAATAGTTTTGGGTTGGCAGTATAAGGAATTATAAAATTGTTGATGCAGATGTCCTGTTCTCTTGCTAATAAGGTAGCCTTTCTATCCTTGGAAAAACAGCATACACCAGTCTTTTCCACATTGAGATTCAGCCTCCATCTATTGCACCATCTATTCGATAGCGAATAGCTGATACGCACGCTGGTTTGGGACTGCACTGGTTTCGTACGTGGTAATGTACAAGGTGTATGATCACGTGGTACTAACAACAACAACAAGTACTGAAACTTCCATAATTCATCTGATTCAAAGTACGTATTATTTTATATTGTCCTTATTACGTAACCGATTTTGATGAAATATGGCGTATCAAACGCGACTTGTTAAGCTGCATTTAGTGGTCTCTGTATTTTCGCCCAAACCTCTGTCGTTTTTGCGAAGAATCGATTTCCGTGTCTCCAAGGAAATCGATTATTTGCAAAAACGACATAGGTCTGTGCCAAACTCCCTGGAGGGGGGGGGGGGGGTGCGGGTAGGGAAGGGGGGGTCCGGACCCCGTGGACCAAGTTACCGAGGGACGATACCTAGGCCGATATCAAACAAGACACGTATTAACGTCTTTATTACTTAGATTACTTAGATAGCAATATCAATCATCCGGCAGTTGTGATAATCCTATATTAAAATATATACCGTTATCCATGATTGAATGATGAAAAACAGAGCCTACAAATTTAAATTCCCGTCATCTGTCAAAATGTACGCAGCCGATAAAGTAAACATACGCAATGCGCATGCCCAAATGAACTGGTTTAATACGCGCGCGAGACATGGTATCGGACTGGAAACGGCGGTATCAGACTAGTAACAATGGCATCAGACTAGAAATGGCAGTATCAGACTAGATTTTCAGTATCAGACTGTAAAACACGCCGTATCAGCATGGACTGTGTATGTTATTGCTGTAGGCAAATACGGGCAATTTATAGGCAAAAATTGATATCTATTAAGTAATAACATGTATTCTACTGTGGATCTTACTTGTGAAAGTCATAATTAATAATTTGGGATTTGGATTTAGTGAATTCACAGAACATGTGGATATTGTATTTTATCACGTCAAAACAGTGCGTATGTGCCGTGAAACACGGTGCCGTGAAACATTTTTGATATCCTGTCAATACGACCTAATCACTGCGTATGAATATGTGCGGTGGCTGTGGTTATATCTTTGCATTTTAAAGCCATTTGTAGGTGTTGACGGGATAAATAGAATAATAGGTTAGTGCCGTGAATGGTAAAAACATATCTGGCGCGGCACGGTAACGGGATGTGCTCGGCAGAGTCTAGCCCATCCCGTTTGCTAAGCCTTGCCAGATATGTTTTCCCATTCACGGCACTAACCTACTATTCTCTATTAAAGTGGCATTTTGTGCATTAGACAGTTTATAATTTATCGGATTTGTTACTTTGAATTAGTCATAATATGGCTATTATTGAATTTATTCTAGGACTTTCATAGGTAAATTGTATTCTACATGTATGTTAAATCTATGCCTTTATAACTTCAATAAACCTTATTGAAAAAAACAATGCTGGATTCATTCATTCAGTTATCGACACCTTTCTGTCTGACCAGGGTATACACTGTTTGCGGAAATGACTGTCAGTGACCATACTGGTTACGGTAACATTCGCTCGTAACACTTGTTTTCTCAGCAAGAGGTGAATGACTTTGTGAGGCGAGGCGTGGCTGGTTGTGTGTATGCGATGGGTAATTTAACAATTGGGATTCATCCCTACCGGAATCCCGACTGGAGACTTGGTTTTGCCCTCATGTACGTGTTTGGCATTCTTGTATGTGACAGTTGAATCTGGTTATATACCTTATATGAGGAATATGATTATTCATAATCCTATTACTTTTAGGGAAGGGGCCAAGCGACTTTGGTGTGGTATGGACCTGGCACCATGTCAGGTTATTCTAATGTGAGGGGTGAATATATTTTTTCTCGATTTAAATATTCTGATTTTAGGATTTTCTCCCCAATGCAGCAGGTTAAATACGGGATCGAACCCATTGGTCCGGCCTTAAATGACCATGGAACTGTTCATATGCCATTAAACACCAATAGACAAACACACAAACACACTTTGTGAGGCGATACCACGGAAAAATCAACGTACAGTTTTGCTATATCCATTTACATATGTAGCTGTGACTGGAGAAATGGGGCTTATGGGTTTTGCGACCAGTGTAGGTCCATATATCTGCACTGTTCGCCATTCCGTCAATGAATCACCCGTCATGATTCTAACAAAAAGTATAGATTGTTAACAGGCGACAGGTGTGTGCTATATTATGCTCAAGAGCTACATTGGCCACAAATCCCATAAACCCCATTTCTCCAGTCACAGCCACATATGTGTTTCATAGACCAAGAAGTGACAAACGGACAAACGAATATCCTAAGCGGTTTCTATGGATGTCATGCACAAAACAAAATGTAAAATGCGTTCATCTGCACATAATGGTATTTGGCTGTATTATACAATTATATAGTCTAGAGTATACTCCCCAATGAATTACCGAGAAAACAACATTCCCAGCCGAATAAGAAAATCACAATAAAGTACAGTACACGAAAACATGGCAGCAAGGGTGCCGACTTGGAACGGCCAGTAAACAATACAATCCTCTACTAGTAGGGTGTTTGAACCTGGAAAGCGCGGCAATATAACATATAACATATACGGCAATCAAACACGATTAATATAATTAACGAAAAATAATCACAACGAAAAACAACCACTGTATAAATCAAATGCAAGATAATATATTGTATTGTAACTGTAAATATACATTTCATAAAAGAAGGAAATATAACGGTACAGAACTCGAGGCACAAAGGAAGGGACGAAATGGCTAACTTGTAGTACTATGACGGGTTTTTTGTCACCAGTACAAGCCATAGTCATAGAAAATCATAGTAAACTCACAGCACGTCGCCATGCTCATGATGCTTACTGAGGTTCAATTAACTACGGATAAAAGAAATATATTGCATAATGTTATATATAGTTACATATATTAGGCATCACGGGACGGTTGAAAATAGCCAAAATTGACTGCTTTTCTGACGACGGCGGGTGACAATCAACGCCTCTCACAATCAGTTAAGGCGGCCCTGCGGCAAATATTGAAAAATACTCGCAAATGAAGTACAAATCGCGCACCACAATACAAATGCAGTAACCGTATCAGATGTGTTTAATTATTTGTTTACAAAGTTACCCCACCCACCTATTATTGGACAGAAATTTCAACACGACTGAATGTGTTGGAATTGTTTTCATGAAAACATAAGGCACATAGACTTTGTTATGTCTTGTTCTATCACTTGTAACACCACACCTTTTCCTGAAAATGATTGTAAAGCGGGGTCATAACCACCTCAAATTTTCACTACAAATGCCCTCCAAAGTCAAGAAATATTCATAAACCTATTTTTCTAGACACACTGGTGTAACTTGCAGGGTCGGTAGTGAAGTATATAGAAAATCGTCCACCCCCGTTGTAAAGGTAGCCGCCCACTGTCCCGTGAGACCTTAGCAATAGGCATGTATTATAAACAATAACAACACAGCATCAACAGCAATAACACATATATCTACACAATTTCTGTTTGACATGATATTTACTAATCTCAATTAAAATCTATATTTCAGTGAATTTCTTAACACAAGAATTACCCAATAACGTCAGTATAATGACGCAACGTAAACAAGTCCGCGTTCTTTTCAACGAAAACCATGTTATTTTGCCCATCCTCTAGCATAGAATGTCACCCGATATACCAGGCTAGTGTCATTGGATATGAAGTACATGTATATCAGTATCGGCTCGGAAACGGTAGGAATTCCTCGACAGGCCTCGGAATTGCTACGCGTTTCCTAGCATTGCCTGATAAACATGATGTAAAACAACACTAAAATAATACTAGCCTGGTTATGTCTATTCATTGTGTTGAGACAAACAAAAAATGTTTTCTCTAAAACAAAGCTATATGACATATAAGCCCGCCCCACATACAAAATCCTTTTTGTGTGTGTGTGTGTGGAGGAGCGTGGTTCCATAATTCCGATTACTGCACATGTGGATAGAGACAGGCGTTTATAATCTGTCTGATTTAGCTGTCCATAATACATTCCATAGATAGCCTGATTACATACTCATACATGTATAGTTAACTATTATCTTATGACTACTAAATATCGGCCATAATCAAGACTTTGTCTGTTTATCTGTAAGTTCTTGTATAACATTCCAAGCAAACTTTACATCGTCCGTGTTTGTCCGTGAAGCACATACGGCGAAGCGCAGAAAGTAGACACCTTTACATATAGATGGGACAAGATGGATACGGCCATCGTCGTTAATAGACTTCAGTAGCTTCTCGTTTCTGGAATTGTCGTCCTGAAAATAAAATGGGTAATATTATGTGTAACTGGAGAGACAGGAAATCAGTAACGCTGATGGAGGATGTACCACTCACGCAATTTAAATACAGCTTTTAAGTCACTTGACATTTGATCATGGGCACAATGGCCACATGAATGGGACATAGAATGAAAATATGGATGATGGCTAATAAGCATATTGTTGTATTGTTTATTATACGTTACTCTCCGGGATCTCGTAAAACAACCTCTTTTGTAATAACAACATGTTGAATTCCTTGAAAAAACCCCGTTATGTTTTACTTCTGAGCATTTGTCTCTCAAAAGGAAAGCAGAACCGAATATGACCAAGAGACAGCGTTATTCGCAAGAGGCTCCAGTGAATATTACATTTCCTGTGACAAATGCGCGTCATTAAAAACCATAAGTACAACATACCTGTAACCGGAAGCAGACTAGCCCCATCACGACCTTGCCGATTATCTCAAAACGACTGTCCGTCTTCACTAGGTCTTTAAACTCGTGTGCAAGGCCAACGTCCTGCAAAATATTGATTTAACCAGGTGAGCTGATTATCGAGAAATAATCCACAAGTGATAGGGTCCTTTCGCTGAACAAACAAGTGCGTTTGTTTGTCGGTATGGTCCAATCGCGAGTTATTTCACAACAATCAGCTCACCTTGTCGAAAACCGACATATGTATCTCCTTTGATTATTAATTTTGGCGTCCAGTCTTATAAATATGTTACAGAATATATGACATTAGAACTAGCTGAATTTGTGGGTTTTGTGTCACATTGTTTAGTTTAAACTAAGTAATTAAACAACGCGACGTGTTGAATTAAAATGAAGCAATGTGACGTCAAACTACAAACTCCGCCAATCATGAAGCCGAACGGTAAGGAGCCCCACAGGCGACGCGTACTTAACATTCCTTTTTTTATTAATTCGTTCCAAAGTCGATGGAACGAATTGTTAAATTGAGGGAACGAATTGTCATTTCGTGGGACCCAATTGTTAATTCGAGGGAACGCATTGTTAATTCGAGAAAGGAATTGTTAAATTGAGGGAACGAATTGTCATTTCGTGGGACCGAATTGGTAATTCGAGGGAACGAATTGTTAATTCGAGGGAACGAATTGTTAAATTGAGGGAACAACTTGTTATTTCGTGGGAACGGATTCCACAGAACGGATTCTAACGGATTTATGATTATTCAAGTTCTATAACCTATGTATAAGTCCCGTCATGCACATACCCTCCTTATATATTCCTGTAGCCCAGTCTGTCCATAGAGCCGCAAGACGAACCAGAGCTTCAGGGAGCGGAACCGCCGACCCAGGGGTATATGCCAGTGCTGAAACCAGGGGTACACACAGAAGGTAATACTATGTGGCTGTGGCTGGAGAAATGGAGCATATGTGTTTTGTGATCAGTGTAGCTCAATATTAAATAGAACACTCATGTAGCATGATGGCGATCTATATTGCTTGTTGGAGGCGTGACTGGTGTTTCGTTATGGAATGGCAAAGCGTTCAGATCCTGATCAGACTGTGCGGATGCACAAGCTGATCTGGATGTATTTTCTCCAGTCAGTGCAACTTTTCCAATTGTCAATGCCAAAAGGGTGGAGATAATCGACCAGGTGATCCAATCTGCTGTTTTTTTTTATTTAAATTGATTCAAAATTGACGGCTGCGCCATTCGTTTCTTAGGACATCGTGTTTTCTAGCATTGACATCGTACATGATTTATGACTTGTTATGCTAACATGGACAGTTACATCGTTCGATGGTTTGCTATGAGATATCCACAAGTGACAGGTGTCGATCAAAAAAAAAAAAGAGTTAGTGTTGAGCAATTTCAAGTGCATGTATTGTTTGTTTATAACATGTTTCCAGAGCGTTATCCCAAGTGCTACGAAACATGTTTCCCAGTTGTTGTTTCTATATGGATGATTGGTGGTTAGGGGAAAATCCATTACCAGGTGATCGAATCAACAATGGAAATTCACATTGCACATCTACAGGCCATAAGGAAGTCACATGCCAAATATGAAGTGTCCGACTATTACGGTTTTACTTCTTACAAGGCAAAATTGCGAAATTCAAAGTCCACAAGTGGGAGATAATCTATAACCCTAGAGTAAAATAAATAATCGAAGTTTAATTCGCGCGTCTACCCACCATAAGAAAGCAACATAACAAATATCAAGTATCCAGCTTTTACGGTTTAAATACAATTTATTTCTTACAAGAAATGTGACACATTAGCCAATAGTTTCTCAAAAAGTTAGTATAATAGCTCATCCTTTTGTCAGACAAATAGCGTTTTCTGTTTTTAACCCGTTTACCCCTAAGTAACTGGAATGGATTTTGACATGTTAATTTTGCAATCCAATTGTCACAAAATGATTTTCAGACTAGTCCATTTATGAAAAGGGGGTATTTTTTTATTTCAAAAATATGAACATTACTTTCAAAAAGTGCAAATCCTGATGAGACGGCTCGTTACGAGCCGGCTCATTTGGATCTGTACTGTTTGCATAAACCGATACAGCTGGCTTTCGGGTTCAAAGGGTTAACTCAGGGCGACTTACAGCGTTGACAGAAAATCCGGCTTATTATGTCTTACCCTGTAGTCCGGCATGACGTTTCCTTGGTTCTCATGTTTCAGGTATATTGGGTCCACTTCAAAGGCGCCGCTGATCAAACGGCTGTCTTTCACCCTGAACGTACAAATACAAATTCAGGTAATGATGCATCACGGGGGCGGATCTTGGGGGCGGGATTCCGGGGTTGCACCCCCCCCCCCCCCCACCACCCCCCGCCTCGTTCATCCACGGAGTTTACATCGATCACAGTTTACCGTCAGTTGGAGTCTGAATTTCTGGACATATATATTTGACCCCCTAGCATACTCGCTTCACACCGTGGAGCTCGAAAATAGGACTAGCACCCCCCCCCCCCCCCCCCCGCGTTCCCCAAATGTTGGATCCGCACCTGTATCATGACACAACAATTCTTATCCTACACACAATTATTCGTGTTATTATTAGCTTTCAGATTCGGTCACTTTGAGAAATCATATTAACAATCTAAATGTTTATCCATCGCACGTGTATATATGCAATGTGGCACAGACTGCTACGAGTCGCGGTATGTATCGTTTCACGAAACACAAGGTACATTACCAAGGTGTATGATCACGTGGTTACAACAACAACAAATATTGAAACTTCCAGAAGCCCTCCGATTTAAAGAACGCATTCATTTTATTTTGACCTTATTTTGTAACGGATTTTGATGAAATATGGCGCATCAAACGCGTGTTGTTCAGCTGTATTTGGTGGTCACGGTACTTTGGCCCAATATTCTGTCGTTTTTGCGAATACTCGATTTCCGTGTCGACTGACACGGAAATCGAATCTTCGCATAAACGACATAAGTATTGCAGAATTCCCGGGACCACCAAATGCAGCTCATGAAGACGCGTTTGCTGCGCCATATTTCATCAAAATCCGTTGCCTATTAAGGAAAATATCAAATAAAACTTGCTTTTGAGTTGCCGCGCTTTCAACCCTTTCATCCATTGTTGTTGTTGTTGTAACCACGTGATCATGGACCTTGATTACACTACTAAGTACTTGGAGACCCCAAGAGTGCCCAGCTTAGATAGGTTCTATTGTATTGTATGCACGTGAGCGCTCCAAGACGAACGTGTGGAGGTGTAATCACCATACATAGACAGCTAAATGTAGAACCTTGTTAGCACACTGATGCATTATCATAAAAAGCTGAAGCTTATGTAATACTCAACAAAATTAACATTTTTCAAACTCAATTAAATCTCACCACATTGTGGAGCAATCGAAAGTTCACTCGCAGCCATTTGTGTGGGTTGAAGTTGAACGATTCTGCGTACTGAAACGGGAAAAGCAGTTGAAATATACATTTAGAATAGGGGCGCCGGAATCATCATAAGCTTGGTCCGGCGAATCTAGTGGGTGCACCCGCTACCCACCCAAAGTGTATGTTGTTACCACTCAGTTGAACCGTCTCGCCGAGACGGTTCACCTGAGTGGTAACAACATACACTTCTGATGAGAAATGAGAACAATTGCTGAACAAATATTTACATTCCGGTTCTTTTTTATATATATATATGGGTCGCGCCATACGAAAACCGGGCTTAATGACAACGTCGTGAAAAGCGGTAAACGACATCGGAAAAAACCACGATTCATATTGTCTAACGTCGCCGTAAAAGTTTACATTTTGCCCTCCCATTTACGTTTATTGGTGTTTATTGGTGTCAGTTAACATTAAGTGTGAACAGAAAACGGAAAATGATAACTTATTGAAACGTTATAACACATATTATGACGTCATGACGTGACATCACGCACTTGTGACGTCACTGAACGTGAACGTGAATCCATGTTTGACGTTATGGCCATGGTGTCGTGACAAAATATTATAGCAAGGATACTTGCACGAGTTCCTCGCAGCATCAATGACTTACAAATGCTTGAGCCGCTGTACATTGTCGCCTAACTGTCGTTCTTTGACATTGTCACTCTTTTTCGTCGGTTGTCCTCATGAATTCAAAATGGTGAACGCATAATTTAACTGGCTACATATCAGCGAAGTCTGCACTTACACTGCACTTTGATCCCTAAATAATATTAAATATGAACACCCTAGTGTATGTCAACGATATTACTATCTAATATCTTGGCAAATTGAGACTTTTGAACAATTACAGCCAGTACTTAGCGAATGATATGTCATTTAATACCACTCATTTTATCATAAACGGAGGTAGACACGAAGCTATATAATGATATATCCGGGGTTTGTATTGAATTTGGCAAAACAAATGCATCAAAATCTCTCTAATATATTCAGAATCAGTGATTTCAATGCAGCTTCTTGATTGTTTGTGTATAAGCAATACATAATGCACAAAACACACAGTGAGGTCGGCGGAGTTTTCGAAAAGTACTGAAATTAATTGGAAATTTGATGGTCACAAACTTGCTTTTCACACGATTTGTAGTATCAAATCATCAGCTTGTCACTTGATTGCATAATAATGTATGTCTGAATCAGGCGATGGTAATGCGATCCTCAAGAAAGACACCTGGCAACAATTATAAGGTATCACGCTACCAAATCTGCCCGACGTCGTGTTTTGTCACAAAGTTAATGTTATAAGCCGCCTACTGCAGATGTACACGTGCACTGTCTACAAACAAATACTCCATTTGCAACAATTCCATGCACATCCTTACGATATAATATTGGAATAGAAAACAATTAACGTGCAAATTACGTGTGGGCACAATCATATGATCCGGCGACGAAGGGTGGGGATTGGGGATTCGGTGACAAGCGCCCCTTGGGAATAGTTCATCCCTGAATGCCAATCGGTGTGTCTGAAATGTATTTCATATTGAAATGAAACGAAAAAGAAATTGAAAGTTTTTACGTGATCTTTTTAACACTTCTTTATATCTATGTTGGTCTGTAGTAATTAAAATAACACCACTTTATCATGATATGAAAGTCATTCGTCACTCATATGAAACCCTCACCTCGACTCCATTCAGGTGATGGCGGAACTCGGGACAGATAAAGGCACTGCCTGCGTAGGCGGCGTCAATGTGCATCCAGACCCCTTCCCTCTGGCACACGGCCCCTAGTTCCAGGGTGTTGTCGAAGGAGCACAACGACGTAGTCCCCAGGGTGGCACACACCTGTGTGGCAATGTGAATGGTATCATGATCATTATAACATGCTCTCTTGTATGCTAGCGAGTGCATAAAACTATTGTGACGGCACTTCTCACTGCAGACTGGTGAAATCCAGCTTATACTGGCGGGAAACAATAATTCTGGTATAAAAGTCACATGTTTGTCATATAAAATCAGTGTACAAAGTGTTCGCTGGCGCTATACACTCAATATGGCTGATTAGAGGGTCGGACCCACGCTGGGGTGATCTGTGCAAATTTAGGGTCATCTGTAAATTTCAATTGATGGATTTACATTTATTGAGCATAGGCTGCATAAATGTAAATCCAATAATTGTTTACAAGAAAACATTGTTAATGTGAAATTTACAGACTATGATAATGTTGCACTTACGAACATTTTAGTCGTACGAAGTTTAGTGAAACGGGCCCCTGAACTCTTAGACTTAGGCTAGTTTCGAACGAATCCACTATATGATCGATTGCGTTCTAATAAAGTATGTGTGCGGAACCACGTTGTTCTTCTTAAAGAGCTTCCGGGGACCAGGCAGCGATCACAAGAACGTTACAATGGTACTGGGTCTGGTAAATAAATGCAGCTTGGCACAGACCTGTTGGGCAATATGAATGGTACTGGGTGTGATAAAAAGTTCAGGGGGCGCGTTTCACTAAACTTCGTACGACTAAAATGTTCGTAAGTGCAATATTGTGATATTTCACATTAACACTGTTTTCTTGTAAACAAATATTGGATTTACATTTAGTGAGCATATGCTGCATATGCAGCCTATGTTCAATAAATGTAAACCCGTCAATTGAAATTTCCAAACGATCCTAAATTTGCACTTACAAACATTTTAGTTATACGAAATTTAGTGGAAAGGCCCATATAGCTCCAGATAAAGCGGGTATTAATATATGTTATGCATTTACTGTAGCTGAATAAGTATCGATTTTCAAAAGTACAAAATACTCAAAACATTAACCCTTTCAACCCTAAGGAACTGGAATGGACTGTGATATGCTAATGTTCCGACCAATCCAATGGTCACAAAATGATTTTCAGATTCGTCCATTTATGAAAAGGGGTTCTTTTCTGTCCTCAAAAATATGAAAATTACCTTCAAACAGTGAAGATCCTGATGAGACGGCTCGTTACGAGCCGGCTCATCTGGATCTGCACTGTTTGCATAAACCGCTATAGCGGGCTTTCGGGTTCAAAGGGTTAAACATATTCATTGATTACAAGTTGAGGACTAAAATTTCTGTACTGAAGTATACATATTTCACATACAACATAGACGCCTTACAAATATGGGTATGAGGCCGGCGGCCCTGTCCCGCTCTATGGCCGACGCCAGCGTGTCTCCACGTAGGGCAAACGTGTCGTCCGTCTCCAGGCTCCTCATCTTGACCACTGCAATCAAGCCCGCCCGCTCCACAGACGAATGAGACTGAATGAAATAATTACATTTTTATGCACACTACATGGTGGAATCATGAATGTTAATTTCAGCAGCCATCTTGATTTATTTTAATAATATAATTAAATATTAATATTAAAGCTGGTCTTGATAACGCTATAAAACTAATTTATTTCTTCATTTGTGATTACCGTTAATTACGTGAACGCCATACGCCATTACGTAACGCCATATTTTGTCTTAGGACAAGCATGGAGTAAAGTGTTGAAGTGTTGATGATTGGCAGCCATCTTGGATTTATATATAATGAATTTAAAATATCACAAATATACGTCACTGCCCTTCCGGACAATGTAGCAAGAGAGTGATAGCATAAAACACCACTTTCATTACACAGTAAATATAGTGTGAATGTGTTAGCATGGTGGGTGAAACTGTTATGATTTGACGGCCATCTTGGATGTTGACGAATTTGCAAGTTTTCATATCATTTTACGATGTGTACATTTGAGTTTGCATGGATTTTTAAAAATCACGTAAATTGCCTGAATGAGCGACTATGATATTTGGTGGTAAAATGAGTTGTTTTGTACATACATTCTCAGTTGCTACATATCTAAACAAACAAATTACCATCTTATATTTTACTTTTAGAACATAATTCTATTCGGCCAATAAATGATATAGCTGATACATTTTTAGTGTGGTGGGGTAAATTACTTGGCTTTTGGCAGCCATTTTGTATTTTGGCGGCGATTTTGGATGAAAATGGTCAATTCCATTTTCAGTTCTTTATACAATGTGTAAATGCGGATTTGCATTGATGTTACATGTACTTTAATCATGGGCGGATTCAGGGGGGGGGGTGCGGACCCGGCGCGTTGCCCCCCCCCCCCCCCTAAAATTCGCCGAGTAAAGATTGTTACAAGTTACAAGGCACGTTTCTACGTACATACTGCGACAGTGCCAATATTTTTGCTCCAAAATGCGCCAGAACGCAGGAAATGCTATGTAGATTTCAAAAAAGTTACGGGGGAGGGGGGGGGGAATGCCTCCGGACCCCCTTAGCGTTATCCCGAGCTCCACTCGGTTATAGTCAAGTATTGCAAAATAGTTAAGCCCCCCCCCCCCCCACCCCCCCCCCCCACCCCCTAATCCGAAATCCTGGAACCGCGCCGGTTAATGTCGCTAGTGTTGAAAGGATTAAAAGCACCAAGCTATAAACTTAATGCACCAACCTGATCCGAAGAGTAAGCGACGAATTTTGAAATAATGACGCCATCTTCCATGTCTGGGTTATCTTCTTTGACGGCGCGGATTGCACGTGCTCTGGCCGACAACAGCGCCACTAGTGTGGCCTCACTTGCCGTGCTCTGAAAATGGCAATACATTTATGATGACCGTTTACGTAAGAGATCTTGTATTATATGATAATCAAATGCCGTCCGCGATCTATGCTGTTCGCTATTTATTTATTGCTCTCTTACCTATCCGATGATGCTCATTATGAGACTATTGCCCGATTTTTCGAACATATGATTCGAATTTATGTTAGGTTTGTTTATAACGGATGGTGAGTGTTCACTTGCTTGAAAAGTCGGCATAATTATATGAATGGCAATTTACGTTTCACTCATTCTAAGAGTTAATTAATACGAGAAGAACATTCATAAACTTCCGTATCATTACCAACCGTGTAACTTAATTTTACTGTAAGGTAATATGTATGTAGCTATTTGATTTATATTAGTCTCTTATAATTCTTGCACGCAATGACATGTACTATTTTAATACACTTGTAAAGTATTGTTATTATGTAAGTACATGTACATGTACATTGATGAAACGTTAAGAAACAACAATATACATTAACAACAATCTTGGTACAGATTTGTCTTAAACGCGAAATTAGACTGACCACTTGTCTGTATTATATATACCGTAATATTACATGTACAGTGGAACCTCTCTAAACCTGACACCCTGGGAGGTCCCCAGGGTGTCCGGTTTAGAGAGGTTCAACTGTAAAACATACAGCTGACGAACATACATTAACATCGTAGATACATAGCAATGTACCCGATCAAAATTGAGCAAAACTAACATTTATCTGTGTCCGGTTCAGAAATGTTCGACTGTACCTGTATGACGCCTCCGCCAGTGCCGCCGCTGGAGGCGAGGAAATGGGCGGGAAGGTCGAGCATTTTGCCGAGCCAGTCCATCGTGACTACCTCCAGCTCTGTACATGCCGGACTCGACGCCTGCAACACACGCGTGGCTGTTACTGGAGAAACGAGGCTCATGGGATTTGTGGCCAGTGGTGTAGTATGTGATCAAATAACACACCCTGTAGCATGATGACGATCGATATTGCTTGTTAGATGTATGACGGGTGTTTCATTGATGGAATGGTAAACAGTGCTGTTCCTGGACAGACTGTGCGGATGCGCAAGCTGATCTTGGTCTACACTGGTTGTATTAAAGGAACAAGTTGACGATTTGTGGGAATTTAGTCAATTAGGAAACATAATTTCTTAGACTTACTGTTTACGACTTCGAACGCTGACATTCAAATGTGACAATAATCCGACAAACGCATTTGTATGACCAAGAACAAGTCGCGAGTGTATTCATACAGTATCCATTGATGCATCTCAACTGTTTTGTGAATTGCTTAAATGTAAATACCATCTGAGAAACAGCCGCTTTAATATTGTATTTATCAAACGAGTTTACGGATTCCATAAGAAGCGATGCAATGAGTTTAACACACAGGTACCAGAAAACAATCACATTATTATCTAATTTCAAATAATTACCAGTTAATACTATAACCGATACCGACATGCGATTTGTGTTTAAATCATCTGTGGTTTAACACATATGTTAGATTATATTCATTGCATAAGCATAGTATCATACAATAAAGCTGTACTAACCGCCTAGCATATTTGTTTACATTTACATATTTAATGTATTACACTAGTGCATCGGGCTTTCTAATACACTATATTATTACACTGTAGTAATAATTATGCAATAAATATAATTACCCAAAGGAATGGTGATAGGATGGTGTAATAATTGGTTTTAGACATGTAGAAAACAAAAAAACAGTTGTCGTCATTGTGTAGTCACTGTATATAATCAAAGTACTGAAAGTACTGAAATATGTTATCTCCACAAAAACTTATCACTTGTGGAACTATAGACTGAAAGTTGCATATTTTTGCAATCATAATTTTGAGGCAAATGTACTGTGATGGTGCAAACCCATTCCCATACATACGTTTTCTCTAGAATAAATTAATGTTTGAAGCTCGCAGAAAACAAATGTACGAAACTGGCGGCTAACTGTACACTGCTACCTAACTGTGAGAACTAAAGGTAATAGCTGCTGTATTCATACGCACATAATGTCTTGACTCGTATTTTCCACAATTTAACAGATAAACTGAGCACAAAACTGTGAAAACTATAGAGAATAGTGCAGGTAGAGTTTTAGATACAAAGCAAGACAGACCAAACCGCCATATGATAAGTTGGCACACGGCACTATTTTATTGGTCGTACTCGCCGTTTAGGCGCAACACAATCAATGGCTGCCCCCATATAAATTTGCATGACACAATATGCTATCTCAAGGGAGATAACATATAAAAACAGTGACTACACAATGACGACAAATGTGCAGTTACCCAGCTGAATCCGATACAGGATATCCCCCCGGACAGAATGTCGGCTACCAGGGATGGCGTGGAGCAGCCCGCGGGATAGTAGGCATGGAAGTTTGGACTCTGCCAGTGTGTCACCTGTACACAACAGTCACAACAGATCATGCAAAAACATCATGCAACATGATCTTACTACAACAACAACATCATACAACAACAACAACAAAATCAGTATACAACGACAACAAACATAATCACAATGATCATGATGATGACCAGTGTGTGTCGATGTTAACCAAATATATCCAAAATCCACCAAAATACTCTGACCTGTGATACAAAAAATGCCCAATACAAAATATCCATTACCCCACACACTTGGTCTAATACAGTATTATCTTCTATTATAGAAGATAGTACTGTATGACACCAAGTGGGTGGGGTAATGGATTTTGTGTAATGGGCATTTATTTGTGTCACAGGTCCGAGTCTTCCACCTGTGTACGGGAGTAGACTGCAATAGTTACTGATTGCAACTAGGAAACACCTGACTGAAACAGAAACAAGGATGTTTACAACAAAACATAAAGAAAGGAACAAGACAGTTTACGACAACGGCGAGAGTATATAGGCCTATCATCGCGACTGCATACTCTGTAAATTAACATAAAAATGTCATTACTACATGACAACAAAAGCAACAACAACTGAAAAACAGAAACAATTGATATTTACAACACAACATATTTAAAGAGAAACAAAAACGAATATTTACAACAACGAATTGTAGGTCTATCATTGCGACTGCATACTCTGTAAAATGACAGAAAACAATAGTTACTACGTGACTACAAAATACAAAGTGACAACACAACGTCGTTGCTATGACAACAGCGAAACAACAGTATGTCTGCCGTTACCCAGGTGAAGCCAATACAGCCAATGGCGTCGGAGAGAATATCGGCCACAATGGCGGGGTAGGAGTTTCCGGTCGGGTAGTAGGCGTGGAACTGTGGACTGTGCCAATGCGTTACCTAGCAACAGGTATAAAATGGCTACTGGAAATCAGAACCTGTGTGTACAATCGTGATGTACTCCGCACCGCCGTAAAAGGTTTCACGTCGTAGAATGCACAAGTGTCCTGATGAGATGCCCCTCAACTCTAATTAGAGCTGTTACATAAACGCATTTCAGTCTAGTAACCGGCGCAAATTTGTTGCGCCGGTTTCCAGACGAAAGTGTGTTTATGCAGTATCTTCTGCACATAGCGGAATGAAAATTCGTCAGGAATCCGGCGCCTATTTCGGTGTTAAACTGGGCCCGGTTGTTCAAAACACCATTTAGCTTAACGGACTGTTAAATCCTTAACGGACTGTTAAATCCTTAACTGAATGGTTAAAATCTCTGTTAAAACAGAGATTTTAACCATTCAGTTAAGGATTTAACAGTCCGTTAAGCTAATGGATGTTTTGAGCAACCGGGCCCAGATTGCACCGACGCGGAATGCAACAAACGTGCAATGGAAGTACACATAACACTTCTTGAAGGCGTACTCCATTCTCAAGTTGCACTGTTTTTCATAAATACAATGTAAAATCAAAAGTTGGCAAAATGTTCAGAGTGCATCCGGAATTATTATTACTATTGCGGAAAATATTGTAAAATAACCCAAGATGGCCGCTGAAATAATGAAAATGGCATACCGGCCAAATGGAAGAGTGCACACACTCCGTGCTGGTCACAACGGTAAGTAGTTACATTTATTCATGACAGTGCTTGTTTATTATTTCAATGTTAACAATCTTTACTTGTGATCACTTCAGAATACCTGGGTACTCGTACATATCCATAATAACTTCGTGTCTAGAATAATGATTTTATACTATTCACCGTCATGTACATATACATATAGCTAACTGTTCACTTGCTTCAATGGAGTAGCAGTAGTTTAGTTTAATTAGTATGCATCTCATTAACATACGATATAATTACTCTTACCATGTTAAATTCCCATAGAGAAATTTTAATAAAATAAAATCAAAAGACGAAATAAAAAGCTCATTCTTTTTTGTTGACAGATTTCGTGAAACAGGCATTAATATTAAATACATACATACATTTATCCCGTCAACACAGTGCGTATGTGCCGTGAAACACGGTGCCGTGAAACATTTTTGATATCCTGTCAATACGACCTAATCACTGCGTATGAAAATATGCGGTGACTGGGGTTATATTTTTGCATTTTACAGCCATTTGTAGGTGTTGACGGGATAAATAAAATAGTAGGTTAGTGCCGTGAATGGGAAAAAATATCTCGCGCGGCACGGAAACGGGATGTGTTCGACAGAGCCTCGCCCATCCCGTTTCCTGAGCCTTGCCAGATATTTTTTCCCATTCACGGCACTAACCTACTATTCTCTATCTATTTTCCTTATTTCTGAACCAAAATATATGTTGTGACCACTCATTTGAACCGTCTAGGCGAGACGGTTCAAATGAGTGGTCACAACATATACTTCTGATGAGAAATAAAGAAATTATTGAACCTTGCCGGATATTTTTTCCCATTCACGGCACTAACCTACTATTCTCTATGTACACTACCACCGACGCTACTCTTTCCAACATTTGTCAATTTCATTATTTCAAAATACATGAATATTGTGCTTGAAACCAAGCAATTTGATTGGCAAAGCCTGAGCTGTGCAACAGCTCGGGCTCAGACAATCAAAATGCTTGATTATGTGTTGACATTGCCAATCAATTTTCAGAAACGTTCATAAAGATTAACGCAGGCGATTGCGTGTATAGCTGGTACATGTTTGTTTGTTATAGGAACGAATACCCTTTTTGTGGAATTTATCGGGGTATAAACTTGGAAAAGTCGCGGGAATACTGGACGAAGGCCAGAAGGCCTCGTCCAGTATTCCTGCGACTTTTCCAAGTTTATATCCCCGATAAATTCCACAAAAAGGCCATTCATTCCTTATAATTCCAGCATTTGAAATAAATTCATCAAGAAAATGTGTTTATTTTCCGTTTTCTTAAGAATTATTTTAACTGCGCCTCACGGTTACGGAAAGTAGTTCGGCGTGGGAGTTTACTGGGATATACATTTTGGACAGAGACTTGCTACGGGCCAATCAAATGTTAGGGAATTGTGTAAATATTTTTGTGCTGGAATTATTTGATGTTGGTGTTGTTTCTTACATAATTCCGGAAATGCAAAAAAATTTACAACTCACGCCAGGCATAATGACGCGTTCGATGTCTTTGAACACGTCCTCCCAGCTATCGGCGGTTTCCGGCGCGTGGTCGGGAATTAGGTCTCGCATATAGCCCGGCTTCACTTCCGGTAGAACCCGCCGGGACCGGATGTTCTCTAAATAGTCGGCCACGTAGTCGATCATTTCCCGCCCATGGCGCTTAAATTCTTCCGCATCCATCTCGCTGTATATTGATACAATGTAAAGTAAAATCTGTCTAAACTAGACGCAGAAAAACTCAGTTACTCGTATACCGTATTTGCAGTGGAGCTCTCTAAACCGAACACCCGGGGAACCTCCCAGGGTGTCCGGTTGAGAGATGTTCCAATGTTATAGACATGATGTACAGTGGAACCTCTCTAAACCAAACACCCTCGGAACCTCCCAGGGTGTCCGGTTGAGATGTCCCATTGTTATATACATGATTTACAGTGGAACCTCTCTAAACCTAACACCCTGGGAACCTCCCAGGGTGTCCGGTTGAGAGATGTTCCAATGTTATGTACTTGATTTACAGTGGAGCTCTCTCAACCTAACACCCTCCCAGGGTGTCCGGTTCAGAGATGTTCCAATGTATAAATTCACAATGTTCGTATGTTATATACATGATTTACAGTGGAACCTCTCTAAACCGGACACCATGGGGACCTCCAAGGGTGTCCGGTGTAGAGAGGTTTTCATTGGACAAGTTGCATTAACCCACGTAAAGAAGACACTAACGCAGTACAGTAGAACCTCTCTAAACCGGACAACCTGGGAGGTCCCCAGATATGTGTAGAAGGAGATCCCCAGTGTGTCCCAGAGAGGTTCCACTGTAAAACATACATATGACGACCTCAGGACGCGCGTGGTTGCTTTGCGATCACGAACATACATTATCATCTGAGATAAATAGCAATGAACCCGATCAGAATTGAGCAAAACTAACATAATCTGTGTCCGGTTTAGTTTGTTTGTTTGTTTGTTTGTTGGGGTTTAACGGCCTATCAACAGCTAAGGTCATTTAAGGCCGGGTCAATGGGTTTAGTACTAAATCCCATATATTACCTGCACAAGTACATGTACATTTTCAAGTACATGTTCAAATGTTGGGGGGGGGGAACCCAAAATCAGAACTGAATATTTACAATAACAAAACAATATATTCAACCCTGAAATCAGAATAATCCTGATCTGATGCCAGGTCCTCGCCACACCAGAATCACTTGGCCCTTCACAAATGCAGTAGGATCAGTAATAATCTTACTACTTTTATAATGGGCAATAACCCAATTCAACTCCCAGGTAACAAAAGAGCCAAAGATAAAAACGTACCGGAGGGCCAAACCAGGCAAATAAGGAGGTACCGCTACCGTTAATTTACGCCGTCCCGTTCGCCCGACCACCACACACTGTCCGGTTTAGAGAGGTTCGACTGTATGATAAGTACAGAGCACAGAACACGCGCACATCGATTGCGATGGAGCCTTCAACGACGCGTCACATGCATGCGCTCTACGGCCAGCGTGTGCGGTCCCAAAAGGAAAGCAACACGTAAATATGTATAAAAAGTAAATCACAGGCAATGAAACCCCCACAGCAACTATTCCCCAATGAACTATCAAAAACAAATCGCAATGAAGTACAATGTATACACGAAGACATACTAACAATGATGTCTTGGAACAGCCAGCGAACAAAACAGTCCGCTGGGGTAGGGTTCAACTTAGTTAACGCGGCACCACATCCTCTCGCTTACATCGCCACAATGACTCAAACGATACACAAGGCAGTACAAACAAACGATTACCCTATTGGACGAAAAAGACAAATTAATCACAACGAAAAACAACCACAGTATATAGAAATGAAACAAAATATAATACTGTAAATATAGCTATAAGACAAGAAGTAAATATGACGACACACAACTTAAGCCCCCGTCACAGGACAATATATAACAACATCTAGCTACTAAGACAGTAACTTCCTAACAGATAAGCACTTCAAAGTAATAAAAAAAGAAAAGCGTCAACAGATGACATAGAAATACTCTAAAGAAGCGAAGCCACGGAACAACCACGCAGCACCAGTCGGAGCTAACAATGTAACTGTATCAAACCTTTCACCCCTAAGAAACTGTAATGGATTTTGATATGTTACTTTTGCAACCAATCCAAGTCACACAATTATTTTCACACTAGTCCATTGATGAAAAGGGGGTACTTTTGTTCTCAGAATTATGAAAATTACTTTCAAAAAGTGCAGATCCTGATGAGACGGCTCGTTACGAGCCGGCTCATCTGGATATGCACTATTTGCATAAACCGTTATAGCGGGCTTTCGGGTTCAATGTGTTAATAGTGAATGACTGGCACAACCATCCAATCCCGCCGGGTTTCTGAGCCACTCTTCATTGGGTGACATGGTTACCTGTCACAGCGCAGCGAAAAAAAAGAGGTCATTGACAACAGACAAGCAAGTTGTAAAATGTGAGAGGTGGTATCTTCTGTTGATATATTTTCTACTATACTTGTATGAAATTGGACAAAAAATAGGCAACTACATGATTGTACTCTTAAGTTTACGAATATTGAATGTCACATCACCGTAACAGTGTGGGTGGGTGGGCGATCCCTGATTGTATTTTCAAGTAATTGTCACGATTATAAAATAAGGCGATAGGGTAATTTAACGGATCCATCACCCTTCGGCGCTTCTTGCAAAGACGGAATTAGCCAATACAACATAATGAATAGTTTCTTCCAAGTGGCGCTGTTTGGGCAGATTATAACCAGAATTTTATATTCAGTAAATTCGGGTAGGCAGATCCATTAAGATCCATTAAGTTATGCATTCACCCAAATATTACCTGTTCGTCCGTCTGTCTTATTTCGTTGTCACTGTATCCGATATCCGTATACGCTTCTAGTTGGTCACTGTTTAACGCACTTAAACGTAATACAAACAGTATTAGGTAGTGATACAATTGGTATATCCGTGTTTATATGCAGATAGATACATAGTAAATACATGGTTAGTGCCGTCGAATATAACATATAGTCGGTTGAGCTATAGACAGCGGTATTGGGGCGAGCTTTAGCGAGCCCCTATACAAGTGTCGGGGCGAAACCGAATGTATCAGTTCAGGAGGCTCTTGCGACAAGTATTGAAACATAATCACAAATGAAATACAAATCGCGCGCCACAATACAAATGCAGTAACCGCATCAGATGTGTTTTATTTAACAAAGTTACACCACCCACCTATTTTTGGCCCGAAATTTCAATACGACTGAATTTGTTGGAATTGTTCTCATGAAAACAGGAGGCACAGAGACTTTGTTATATCTTGTTCTATCACGTGTAATACCACACAATTTCCTGATAATGATTCCAAAGCGGGGTCATAACCACTCAAATTTTCGCTACAAATGCCCGAAAAATACCTAAAATTCTGACGCGAAACCGTACCAGCGAACAGCATAGCATGCGCCATTTTCCAAGATGTCAAACTCAACCGGAGCTAGCATTCAGTTTCGTAGAATTATGAAATACTCTTAAAAGATACACCTAGTCAAGCCTCCCAAAGTCAAGAAATATTCATAAACCTATTTTTCTAGACACACTGGTGTAACTTGCAGGGTTGCTAGTGAAGTATATAGAAAATCGTCCTCCCCGTTTTTAAAGCTACCCGCCCACTGTCCCGTGAGACCTAGGTAGATTCGGTATTGTATCTGATTAAATCTCCGATTTATTTACGATGAGCTTCAATATTGGCTGGTTTTAGACTGCACAATTGTCATAACAAGCATTGCAATCATAATGGACATATCCATGTCGTTGGTTACGTCGCATATAATGTAAAAATGGACACAATTCAACGGAACAGACGATTTCGATTTTAAGATTCGCCGCCATCTTGAATTTGCTGTTGAGACTGACCAATCTGAGGCCGCGATTAGGGGTCAAAGGTGAAAAAATAAAGGCAAAAACGGCACTTGATGTATATTAGGCTACTTCAGGCATATTAGGTTACTTCAGATATAAACAGCATTTATTCAAACCCCTTCATTATGCTACATGGAGCAATGGCTGCTGTATAAAGATATGTATCAATTCTGATCATGTTTTAAATACAAATGATATAAGAGGTAGGTATGCATGTATAATACAAATACATGGGATATGTCAAACAACAATGTAAATGTAATTTAATCATGGCCAGATATTGTATTCATAAATATATCCGTTTTTCAATAATGTTAACATATGCATCAGATTGGTTAATACAATGTAACTCGCATTGAGATACATATTGGCCTGGCGCTGAGAAAATGTACCTTATTTAGCCCCAGCTCAACCTTCACACCATACTCAACCGCCTGCGTTAATCTTGCCCAGATGATCAACCTTTCGGAACATCTATTGACAAATGCCAGCTCGCAATCAAGCCATTTGATTGTCTGAGCCTGAGCTGAGCACATCTCAGGCTCAGCTAATCAATCTACTCGATTGCAATCACAATAGTAAAAGTACATGCCCACTCAGTAGGCACAGAAACATCTTTATGGGAATTAAATAAGTGTATAGTTGTGTCACTATTCCACAAGTTCTAAAAATTACGAGTGCCCGCTATACAGATATAATCATTTAGTAATATGTATTTTACTGATAGAGACGCGCGGTGGTATCAGGCTATTTTCATATGCAAATATAAATATTTATACTAACTAAATGCATCACCTGAAAACATGATATTTTCGACAGATTATAAAGTATGATCATTGCACATCAAAAAATAAATAGAGAGAACAAATAGTAATGTCCGTTAACATTTTAAGGAAACACTGGTATCGCCCCTGATAACAGTGTGGAAATTTACATCCGATATAAAATGTGTAATAATGCCAATAAATACGTGGGGTAATGGTAAATTAATGTTTATTTTGCCAGAAAATGTCTCAGATGATGTCTCTTGATATAAAGAACAGTTTGTGCCTACTGAGCGGGCATGTACCTTTTAAAGTATTTGAAATAAAAAAAATATTTGCAAGATTAGCATGGCGGTAGTGTACGACGTGTTTCACCAGCGTAGCCCGGAACAGTCTGATCTGGGGCTACGCTGGTCATCAATCGATCACTGTTTACGTTTTACTGTCATCATCAAAACAATTAGATGCTTACCTCAGTGAGAATCGAAGCCGCACAATAAATGTAATTCTTGCTAATGTTATGAAGTATCTTTTCTCTGTCGGCGAACCATGTATAAATGGTATTTAACCCACGTGTGTGCGCACTATGAACACGTATCACTAACTGCACATGTGTGAAAAACTTCTGAATACTCTTTTAACGGAATCGCGTAAATTTGACGGTTTGTACGCTTACAGTTTAAACTGCCACAAATAAAGAAACGAATAATATGCCTTGTAATCAACAACAGCGCATGTCACGAGTTTGACAGACAGGTCCAAGTGCGATATGTTTTGTATTCATGTCCGTAAGGCTCTAATGGGCACCGGCGAACGATCAATGTTTAACCAATATGTTCCCACGTTAGCTTTTATTGTCTACAGGAATTGTCAATACTAGCAGAGTCGTGAATGCCATTGAAGTGTCGTTGCCCCATCATGATTGTAACACGAGAAAACCAACTTACTGACATGTGGAACTACGCGAAATTATCAGCCAGTGTTAGACCCAAGAGGTCTCCCATTTCGGCACGCTTAACCCGTAGACCGCTATCTTATTTTCTTTGTCGTCTGCTCTTTATTTTTTATTTTCCATTTGTATCATCAAAAACATGCTTTGACAGCATTTTAGAATAATTTACAACATGCTTTGACAGCACTTCAGAATAATTTCCATTGGAAATGATTCTGAAGTGCTGTCAAACCATGTTTTTATTGAGAAATAAGGCCAGTAAACTCCCACGCCGAACTACTTTCCGTAACCATGAGGCGCAGTTAAAATAATTCTTAAGAAAACGGAAAATAAAAACATTTTCTTGATGAATTTATTTCAAATGCTGGAATTATAAGGAATGAATGGCCTTTTTGTGGAATTTATCGGGGATATAAACTTGGAAAAGTTGCGGGAATACTGGACGAGGCCTTCCGGCCTTCTTCCAGTATTCCCGCGACTTTTCCAAGTTTATACCCCGATAAATTCCACAAAAAGGCCATTCATTCCTATAATAGTTAACCCTTTCAACCCGAAATCACTGGAATGGACTTAGAAACAAAATTGCTACCCGCTGCTCCATACGTCATCTTGCCAATATTATTAATTTCTTTATTTCAAAATAATTAACGAACACTGTGCTGAGCCTGAGCTGTGTTACATCAAGTTGCTTGATTGTGAGTTGGCATTGCCAATTAGATGTTCAGAAACGTTGATAATCTGGGCAAGATTAACGCATGCGCTTGTGTATAAGGCTACCGAAGTCAGTGATCGAATTTTGGCTTATTGTCTGTTTCACGAAAGTTGCCCAAATTTTACGGCTATATAGACAATTCAAAAACAATATTTGTTTTTATAATATTAAATTAAAGTAAAATTTAAGAATGAGCCTTCTTTTTATTTCGTGAAATTTGGTCAAATATTGATTTTATTGCGAAAACAAATTTCCCCATGTTAAATCCCCATAGACATCTTCACGGAGTGAAGATGTCTCACGGAGTGAAGATGTCTATGGGGATTTAACATGGGGACATTTTTTTGAATTTTATAAATACTGGACCGATTTTTTAAATTTAACTTTTGTTTTCTTAGTTAGATCATATCCAAGCTATCTAGACAGGTTTCGGAGCCAATTTCCAAAAATTTTTCGTTTTTTGACTCCTCCCACACTTCCTTACCACTTTTTCCCCCATGTTAAATTTCCATAGACAAATCAATGTTTCGTAATATAAAAGAAGGCTCATTCTTAAATTTTCCTTTAATTTAATATTATCGAAAATAATATTGTTTTTGAATTGTCTATATAGCCGTAACATTTGGGCAGCTTTCGCGAAACAGACTATAGGTCTAAACATAGTTATGGTTCGGGCAGCAGTCCAGCAAAAACTAGGTAGGGTCAGCTGTTTATTATAAAACTAGTAATACTAGTTATAGAGAATAGTAGGTTAGTGCCGTGAATGATGGGAAAAAATATCCGGCAAGGCTCAATAATTTCTTTATTTCTCATCAGAAGTATATGTTGTGACCACTCATTTGAACCGTCTCGCCGAGACGGTTCAAATGAGTGGTCACAACATATATTTTGGTTCAGAAATAAGGAAAATAGATAAGAGAATAGTAGGTTAGTGCCGTGAATGGAAAAAAATATCTGGCAAGGCTCAGGAAACGGGATGGGCGAGGCTATGCCGAGCACATCCCGTTTCCGTGCCGCGCCAGATATTTTTTTCCATTCACGGCACTAACCTACTATTCTATTTATCCCGTCAACACCAACAAATGGCTGTAAAATACAAAAATTGTATTGACTGGATATCAAAAATGTTTCACGGCACCGTTTTTCACGGCACATACGCACTGTGTTGACGGGATAAAGACATGTGTACGTGTCAACATGGCATAATAATTGTTTGCTAATTTGAGTTGAGGGACACAACAAACAGTAAACCGGTTTAAAGGGGCTTATCAGGATTTCAAAAATGATACTATAAAAAATAAAAACGTGTTTTCATCATGGTCCTGTGTAAAGTGGTTTAATTGAAGATATATGACGATACTAGGACTGCTGGGTTGTTTCAATTATCACCGATATTGATATATAAGTACATATATCAGATTGTCTATGCAACAATATAGGAAATCCGATATGTGTGTACCTATCCAGGGGCGGATCTATAGGGGCGGGGGTGCAAGAGTGCATTCCGAAGAGCTCGAAAATAGGACAATCCTTTAGTTGCGAACGATAACTCTTGCAATTACGCCCGTACCGTCCGTAGCTAGCTACGGACGGTACGGGAGTAGATTGCAAGAGTTACCATCGAAACTAGACAACCCTCCCGTTCACCAAATGGTGGATCCGCCCCTGCTATATGGGTGAAAATAGAAACAATATAGGTATCGGCATATATCTTCAATTAAACCACTTTACACATGGCCATGATGAAAACACGTTTTTATTTATTATAGTATTTTTGTAAAAAATATATATCCTGATATGCCCCTTTAAACATGACATGGCGAAAGTGACCGAAAAGTATACCTTTTTTTGTCAGTTTCTTTCAGAAAAGTCTAAAGTAGGTAGAGTCGGCAGTATATCACTATATATGGTCGGGTAGCTTGACTCACAACATACCGTTTTAGGCCTTTTCACACTGCGCGACTGCACAGGCTAATATGTGGCTGAAATTGGGGAAATGGGTCTTATGGGTTTTGTGACCTGTGTATATCCAGATCAGCCTGTGCATCCGCACAGTCTGATCAGGATCTGCACTGTTCGTCATTCCATCAATGAAACACACGTCATGCTTCTAACAATCGATTTAGTTCGTTATCAGGCTACATGGGTGTGCTACTTGATCAGGAACTACACCGGTTACACATCCCATAAGCCCAATGTCTCCAGCCACTGTCACATATAGGTCTACGCTGTTCTCAACAAGTCAATGTTCTAGCCAACAGACAGTATGCTAATGAGGACAATGCTACACCAAAGTCTATGGCGTGTTCGATCGTTAGTTACAGATGCATCGTCCCTATATAAATTCATGAATACAAACAGACGGCCGTCAGAATAAATCAACTTTCCGTGCCCAACCAGTGTAGAACATGATCATCCAATGCAGTCAAACGTCTGCTCAGGATCTGAGGTGTGGTCAATAGCGGTATGGATTCACTCATTGAGTGAATGGGGATTTGTCTCTGAGTGAATAGCAATAATGTACATCCACGCTTCGAGACTTAGTGGGAACGTGAATTCTGATCTGGTAAAGTAAAGCGACATTTGTCAGCCAATGGATCCAATTCCGTGTAACGCGGCTGGAAATGCATTCACGATACATGGAGACGCAAGTCGGACATTAATGATTTTGATACAAGTGAAGTTGAGACGAGATCAAAGAAAACCGAGATTATCGACTTTACGACCAGTGTACACCCAAATCAGCATGCGCATTCGCGCATTCTGATTAGGGTTTACACTGTTCGTAATTAAGCAATATTCCGTTTCATGTGTTTGTTAAAATCAAATTGTCTCTTTCTTTTCTATTTAGATAGTCTTAGGATAAACTTAGGGTGGACATTTCTCAAGCACAAAATGACCTACAAATTCAAAATGGCCGCCATGATAACAATAATAAGAATAAAATGTAAAGAAGTCCACAACTATTATTCATTTCGATCCCGTTTTATACTTTCTGATGGTGTACGACTTCAAAATCAATTTTGACTAAAAATGGGGGCAGATAGTAATACTGTGTTACGTTACGATCATAAAATGCAGGCCAAATGTAAAGTATTTATTGAAACCCGGGTTTGAGGCATTGGAGTGCACAATCATTACCCAAACCCGGGCTTGGGGGTCCAAACCCTGGTTTGAGGATTTATCGCGCAATTGGCGAGTAACTACCAATTGAGATCACGATGCCATGTTTAAGGGTTTAAGGGATCTCATGTCACTTGTAGTTAAGCGCCTTTTACCACAGGCGACGATGCTCATAAACATGACGACAATACATCACATCACCCATTACCGGTATGTATCGAATATCGGCGAGGCGATCGATGGCGATATCAGACGAATGGCGATAGTGTTACATTCAACATCGCTGAAACACATTAACCCGTTCATCCCTAAATTGTTAACATGGTCGATTCCATTTTAAATGTTGACTATCCCATTAATCAAACAAGAGTGCCGAAGGTAACAATATTCGCCCGTCGAAGCATAGCCAGTAAACACGAAGAGATAGCTCAGTGGAAAAATGAAAATCAATAGGGTTCTTCCCCTTGTCATGATAAACATGTATACCAAATTTGGCATCAGAAATTTAAAAGGTCAATAGGGATCTTCCTATTTCTGTGATAAATATAAACAGTCGAACTTCTCTAAACCGGACACAAATAAAAGTTAGTTCTACTTAATTGTAATCGGGTTCATTGCCATTTATCTCCGCTGAGTATCTTTGTTTGTTTGTTTATTAGTGTTTAACGGCCTATCAACAGCTAAGGTCATGTAAGGCCGGGCAAACGGGTTCGATCCCATTTTAACCTGCTGCATTGGGGGGGGGGGGGAGGGAAATCCCAAAATCAAAACGGAATATTTACATCGAGAACAAATATATTCAGCCCTGAAATTAGAATAACCTGACCTGGTGCCAGGTCCATACCACACCAAAGTCACTTGGCCCATTCCCATAAAGTAGGATTACGAATATCGTAATACTCACATAAGGGGTATAACAAGATTCAACTGTTACATACAAAATCCCAAAGACGTATATGAGGGCCAAACCAGGTCTCCAGTCGGAATTCCGGTAAGGATGAACCCCGATCGTTAAATTACCCATCACATACTCCACCTGCCACCCACTCCGCTGAGTATATCTGTTTGTGATCGCAAAGCATTCACGTGTCTTGGAGTAGATGTCTGTCCTGTTTTACAGTTAAATATCTCTAAACCGGACACCCTGGGGACCTCACAGGGTGTCCGGTTTAGAGAGGTTAAACTGTTTTGCAAAGTTGGTTAAGATCCATCAAGACGTTATCGGGAGAAGCTGTGCCCTACAGCCGTCCGCCCATACAGCGTGAATATATAATACGACCTGCACTAAAATCGTTCCAAATTTTTAAAAATAAGGGCATCGTTATCAGTAAGCCTATTTCTTCGCTGGCAGCCTTGATAAATAATACTGATGATAACAAGAAACTTACACAAGGTGAACAGTAGCCTATTTCACCAACATTACAAAGTATACTTATCTACCAAAGTATACTTTGAGGGAGAAATTTTCAATTTTAGGATAAATTTATTAATTTTTATTATACTGAATTTATTACATTATCACAGCCATTTTGGCTGTGATAATGTAATAAATTCAGTATAATAATTCTGAATACTTTTAATCATCAAATATATGCAGTGGTTAGTTCTATATGAAATAATGCATTTCGGGAAAAATAAATGATTACTCCCTCAAAGTATACTTTGCTAGATAAGTATACTTTGCAATTGTGATGAAATCAGCTACAGAAGTCCTCAGTGATCCTGGGTCGGATGCAAAACAAAGCAGCAGCCATAGACTCACATATTATCAAAATCGGTGAAGCGGTTCATAAGTTATTGAACAATGAAAGGTGTTACTGACGCACGCACGTACGCACATACATCGACTAACGCTATGACACACATCGCAAATATATAGTGTGTGCAAATGTTATCTTATAATCTGTTGTATTGAAAGGGTTAATTGAACATACGAAATGTGAAATTATGCCTAAGAAGATGTGCACCTTCTTAGGCATAATTTCACATGGCTTTTTGTTTTGGGTCCGTTCTCAAGAAAACCATTTACAATATATGATAGTTAATGGCGTCGAAGCTTGACGAATTTTCAGAGAAAATGCGGAATAGAAGTTTGCATGAAATATCGCACATCTTCTTGGGTACAAACTCACATCGCTTTACTTTGCTAAGCATGCCAGAATGGGGGAATAAAAACCTGCTCGTCGGGGTTAGAAAAAGCTGAACACAAGGGGCCATTAGACAACATATTCATCACCAAACACAAAGACAAACATTACTTATGGTTGTTATTTCCCAGTGTCCCGAACAGACAAAATACTCATCATCCAATACAAACAGAGCTTATGGATGTTATTTCCCGGTGTCCCGAAGCGAGATCGATGCACATTAACATCTTGTATAGCACTTAATTCCAAAGTAAAGCCAACTATGGAATACTATGAATCGCAATTAAACACAAACACGAGAAATCAGACCTTAGTATTTTCAGACAGTATGCCCAAATAAGCGTGTATGATATACATACGAGACAAACCATATGCCTTTGTACCTACTGTCTGTTTCACGAAAGCTGCCCAAATTTTACGGCCATATAATTCCAGCACACAAATATTTACACAATTCCGTATCATTTGATTGGTCCGTAGCCAGTCTCTGTCCAGAATTTATATCCCAGTAAACTCCATGCCGAACTACTTTCCGTAACCGTCAGGCGCAGTTAAAATAATTATTAAGAAAACGGAAAACTTGATAAACACATTTTCTTGATGAATTTATTTCAAATGCTGGAATTATAAGGAATGAATGGCCTTTTTGTGGAATTTATCGGGGATATAAACTTGGAAAAGTCGCGGGAATACTGGACGAGGCCTTAAAAAATTACAATTTTCGAAGAAAAAAAAAAAATCTGAAAATTGTAATTTTTTATCGCTTCGTCCAGTATTCCCGCGACTTTTCCAAGTTTATACCCCGATAAATTCCACAAAAAGGCCATTCATTCCTATAATAACCAATGGAAAAAAAACAATTGGCAAAAAATTACAATTTTCGAAAAAAAAAAAAAAAAAAAAATTTTTTTTTTTTCGAAAATTGTTTTTTATGCCAATTATATTTTTATCGCCAATTGTGAAAGTGGTTTTTCCAAGTAATAAATTAAAAACATTCAATTCAAAAACAATATTGTTTTCCATAATATTAAATAAAAGGAAAATTTAAGAATGAGCCTTCTTTTTATTTCATGGAATTTGGTCAAATATTGATTGCAAAAAAAAACAATTTCCCCATGTTAAATCCCCATAGACATCATCACAGACATCTTTCACAGAGTGATGATGTCTATGGGGATTTAACATGGGGAAATATTTTAGAATTTCAGAAATACTGGACCGATTTTTAAAATTTAACTTTTGTTTTCTTAGTTAGATCATTTCGAAGCTATCTAGCCAGGTTTCGGAGTCAATTTCCAAATTTTTTCGTTTTTTTGACCCCTCCCACAACTCCTCTACCTCTTTTTCCCATAGAGAAATACATTTTTCGTAATAAAACCAATATTTGACCAAATTTCACGAACTTGGAAAAGTCGCGGGAATACTGGACGAGGCCTTCCGGCCTTCGTCCAGTATTCCCGCGACTTTTCCAAGTTTATACCCCGATAAATTCCACAAAAAGGCCATTCATTCCTTATAATTCCAGCATTTTAAATAAATTCATCAAGCAAATGTTTTTATTTTCCGTTTTCATAAGAATTATTTTAACTGCGCCTGACGGTTATGGAAAGTAGTTCGGCATGGGAGTTTACTGGGATATAAATTTTGGACAGAGACTTGCTACGGACCAATCAAATGTTAGGGAATTGTGTAAATATTTTTGTGCTGGAATTATATGACAATACTAGGACTGCTGGGTTGTTTCAGTTTTCACCGATATCAGTACATACTGACGTGGGAACTCGGATTTGTATGTACCAGGCCCTTTTCACTAAACTTCTTACGATACGAACGTTTCGTACGAACTTCTTGCGAACTTCTTACATGCGTTTCACTAACATGTTCGTGCGAAATTTATTAAGTTACGAACTTCTTAAGAACTCTTCAGTATTGTAAATCCATCAAGCCCTTTGAATGTAAACTTCCGGTCCAACTTTGACAACCAGACGACAACTGTCAAATCAACTTCCTTAGTCCGGCATGCTGCAAACCAGGAAAGTGAATTAGACTGACACTGAGTGTTCCATCCACGGCGCCCAGGTTGTTCGGAATCCTGGCCACACTATAAAAGGCATTTTTACAGTTGGCCGGGTCTTGTTCCTCGGTGGGAAAACTGATGTTGTCCAGTCGATTATTGATGGCGGAGACAACATCATTAATACACCGAGAAACTGAACTCCCAGAGACACCGTGGATGTCGCCAGCCTCGGAAAATAACTCACCCTTCGCCAGGTAACACAGGGTAACGTCATATTGAATGTTTTCATCACACTTATATACAAAGTCTGATTTCCAATTACTTTTAGGGGAAGGGGCCAAGTGGCTTTCTTTGGTGTGGTATGGACCTGGAACCAGGTCGGGTTATTCTAATTTCGTGGCTGAATATATTTTTTTTTTCGATGTAAATATTCCATCCCCCCACCCCCCAAATGCAGCAATGCAGCAGGTTGAATACGGGATCGAACCAGTTGGCCAGGCCTTACATGACCTTAACATGTTGTATAGCATTCTGGAATAATATTTATAGCACGATGTTGTCATATCTGTCTATAATGTATTGCACCACATTGAAATACTTTTTCTGTCATATTATTTGCTGTATGTGTCAAACGGTCGAAGTGATGAAACTGTAAGATGGCTGTACATACAAAGATGGCGGAGATGGCAACTCGATGTACCATATAGTATACAGTAACAAAACAAATGCTGTTTTCTGGAAATGGCTGCGAACATAAGACGAACATGGGTAATATTCCTAATATGACAACACATTACATATATTACTTTTGACAGTTATTTGATGTGTGTTTTCATCCATTTCACCCCTACACCACACTACAATCATAGTGAACCACTCCTCCTTAAACCACATTATATCAGGCTGCATTTGCTGGCTAACTGATCAGAAGATAACATTATAGTGAGTAACTACTCCATAAACATGATAAGCCACGTTATATCAGGCTGCATTTGTGGGCTAACTGATCAACAAGCTACAATTAAGTGAGTAACTACTCCATAAGCCATGTTATATATCAGGTTGCATTTGTGGGGCTAACTGATTAATAGCTATAAGTATAGTGAGTCACTACTCTATAGTCACTACCTATAGCACGTTATATCAGGCTGCATATGCTGGCTAACTGATCAACAGTAAGTATATAGTGAGGTCATAATATAGCTACGTTATATCCAGTAGCATCCTGGCTAACTGATCACAAGTACAAGTATATGAGTGAGTCACTATATATAACAGCCACGATTATATCAGGTAGCATATCCTGGCTAACTGATCAACAAGTAAAAGTATATGGTGATATGGTGAGTCACTATTATATAAGTCACGTATAAGTCAGGTAGCAATATCCTGGCTAACTGATGGCACAGCAAGTACAAGTATATAGTAGAGTCACTATTATCCATAAGCCACGTTATATCAGGCTAGCATATCCTGGCTAACTGATCAGCAAGTACAAGTATATAGTGAGTCACTATTATATAAGCCACGTTATATCAGGCTGCATATCCTGGCTAACTGATCAACAAGTACAAGTATATGGTGAGTCACTATTATATAAGCCACGTTATATCAGGTAGCATATCCTGGCTAACTGATCAGCCAAGTACAATAATATAGTGAGTCACTATTATATAAGCCAACGTTATATCAGGCTGCATATCCTGGCTAACTGATCAGCAAATACAAGTATATGGTGAGTCACTATTATATAAGCCACGTTATATCAGGTAGCATATCCTGGCTAACTGATCAGCAAGTACAAGTATATGGTGAGTCACTATTATATAAGCCACGTTATATCAGGCTGCATATCCTGGCTAACTGATCAACAAGTACAAGTATATGGTGAGTCACTATTATATAAGCCACGTTATATCAGGTAGCATATCCTGGCTAACTGATCAACAAGTACAAGTATATAGTGAGTCACTATTATATAAGCCACGTTATATCAGGCTGCATATCCTGGCTAACTGATCAGCAAGTACAAGTATATAGTGAGTCACTATTATATAAGCCACGCTATATCAGGTAGCATATCCTGGCTAACTGATCAGCAAGTACAAGTATATGGTGAGTCACTATTCTATAAGCCACGTTATATCAGGCAGCATTTGCTGGACTAACTGATCACCAGCTACAAGTATAGTGAGTCACTACTCTATAAGCCACGTTATATCTGGGTTGCATTTGCTGGCTAACTGATAAGCAGCTAAAGCTAGATAATCCGGTCTGTCTACGCACTTAGGGGCCATATAAGTGATTTTAGAAACTTGCAAAGACTTCCAACAAATAAACACACGAACAGACAGACGGATAGACAAAAACTTTAAAAACAAAATAAACACAGAACGGCAACCGGGACTTATGAATCAGTTAGTGAGGGTTAAATTATATTAATGCGGAAGAATGTATCGTTACTAAGTAACGCCAAAAATAAACAGACAGACGGAAGGATAGGGCGAAACCTATAGGGCGAAATATGCACCGCCGATTTGACGGCGATGTTATTCATGGAATACATGTATGGCGGCCGTGACACTTGCGTTAAAAAAATCTTCGTCCGACAGCCCAATACCTATATTAGACTTACGAGGAAAGTTACGAACTTCGCAATAAAGTTCGCACGAAATTGACGTTAGTGAAACGGTAAAATGCGCCTAAGAAATTCGTACGATAATTTCTTATCGTAAGAAGTTTAGTGAAACGGGCCCCTGGGGCCCATTTCAATAAACTTCATAAGACTAAAATGTTCGTAAGTGCAAATTATGATAGTCTGTAAATTTCACATTAACATTGTTTTCTTATAAATCATTATTGGATTTACATTTATTGGGCATAGGCTGCATATGCAGCCTATGCTCAATAACTGTAAATCCATAAATTGAAATTTACAGACGATCTTAAATTTGCACTTACGAACATTTTAGTCGTAAGAAGTTTAGTGAAACGGGCCCCAGGTACCTATATGGGTGAAAAGAGAAACAACCCTGGAACAGCGGTCCTAGTATCATCATACATCTTTAATTAAACCACTTTACACAGGGCCAATATAAAAACATGTTTTTATTTTTTATAGTATTTTTTTTTCTATCACAAACTCCTGATATGACCCTGTTTAAAGTAATAGAAAAGGAACGTTTGTTCTTGTTTGACGGGATCCCAGGAAGTAACATATAATAAACAGTACAATAATACATTATAGGAATGAATGGCCTTTTTGTGGAATGTATCGGGGTATAAACTTGGAAAAGTCGCGGGAATACTGGACGAAGGCCGGAAGGCCTCGTCCAGTATTCCCGCGACTTTTCCAGGTTTATATCCCCGATAAATTCCACAAAAAGGCCATTAATTCCTTATAATTCCTGCATTTGAAATAAATTTATCAAGAAAATGTGTTTATTTTCCGTTTTCTTAAGAATTATTTTAACTGCGCCTCACGATTACGGAAAGTAGTTCGGCGTGGGTGTTTACTGGGATATAACTTTTGGACAGAGACTTGCTACGGGCCAATCAAATGTTAGGGAATTGTGTAAATATGTCTGTGCTGGAATTATTCTGGAATATGTGTAGACACAGATCAGTCGGCACATACACGTTCCATTTATGCATTCACATGTCTGGCAATGACTGGAAAGATTAGAATTATGTCCGCTATGACCAACTCAACCTGTGCATTCGCTTTTCAACTTCTCTGTGCGACTATAACTGCCGGAATAAAGCATGGGCTTTAGGACCAGTGTATACCCAACTTAACATGCGCATCCGCTTTTCAACTTCGTTGTATGACTGTGACTGGAGAATTGGTAAAATGGGAAATTCAGCCTGCGTATCGGGTTGTCAGGTTCTCCATTCAAATGTGTGTCTGTGACTGGAGAAATTAGGGGGCCGTTTCACTACATTTCTTACGACTAAAATGTTCGTAAGTGCAAATTTGGAATCGTCAGTAAAGTTCAATTGATGGATTTACATTTATTGAGCATAGGCTGCTTATGCAGCCTATGCTCAATAAATGTAAATCCAATAATTGTTTACAAGAAAATATTGTTAATGTGAAATTTACAGACTATCATAGGTTTGCACTTACGAACATTTAAGTCGCAGGAAGTTTAATGAAACGGCCCCCATGTCTGCTGCCCTGTGTTGCCACGCAGGCTAATCCGAGTTTATCCCGACAACACAGTGCGTATGTGCCGTGAAACACAGTGCCGTGAAACATTTTTGATATCCAGTCAATACTATTTTTGAATTGCACAGCCATTTGTAGGTGTTGACGGGATAAATAGAATAGTAGGTTAGTGCCGTGAATGGGAAAAATATCTGGCGCGGCACGGAAACGGGATGTGCTCGGCAGAGCCTCGCCCATCCCGTTTCCTGAGCCTTGCCAGATATTTGTTCCCATTCACGGCACGAACCTACTATTCTCTATATACACTGTTCGCCATTTAGTCAATGAAATAGGTGCAATAACGCTATGGTGGATGTCGTTAAAAACCTGTAAGAGTGTGCTAGCAAATAGCTAGGAATCTGCCTATCCATATTGATTCCCAACAATAATACTGTTGTCTCGTACTAATTAGAAAATCAACTGAACAAACATAGGAGACAATTGACATTACATTCTGGAATCTGTGCAATCAATACATAGGACACGTGACCATTATATTACAAATAACATACAAATCCTCAGATTTTCAATTCCCGAAAACCTCAAATTCAGTTAATACCAACACTCTCCACTGACTGACCAATATACAAATACCCAGGCTAAACATGCTAAACCATCCACTTAATAAATCGCCTTATAGGTACATGCCCACTCAGTAGGCACACAATGTTCTTTATAGGAATTAAATAAGTATAATTGTGTCGCTATTCCACTAGTTCTAAAAATTACGAGTGCCCGCTATATAGGTATAATCATTTAGTAATATGTATTTTACTGATAGTGACAAGCAGTGGTATCAGGCTATTTTTATATGCAAATGAGGCATGACATTTTTTAATTATTTATACTAATTAAATGCGTCACCTGAAAAAATAATATTTTCGACAGATTATAAAGTATGATCATTGAACATCAACAAATAAATACAGAAAATAAGTAGTAATGTTCGTTAACCTTTTAAGAAAACACGGTTATCGCCCCTGATATCAGTGTGGAAATGTACGTCTGATATAAAATGTATAATAATGGCAATCAAAATACGTGGGGTAATGGTGAATGAATGTTTATTTTGTCAGAAAATGTATCAGATTATGTCTCTGATATAAAGAACATTTTGTGCCTACTGAGTACGGATGTACCTTTAACTATAGTCTGTTTCATGAAAGCTGGCCAAATTTTACGGCTATATAAACAATTCAAAAACAAGATTTCTTTTGATAATATTAAATTAAAGGAAAAATTAAGAATGAGCCTTCTTTTTATTTCGTGAAATTTGGTCAAATATTGATTTTATTGCGAAAACAAAATTTCCCCATGTTAAATCCCCATAGACATCTTCACAGGAGTGAAGATGTCTATGGGATTTAACATGGGGAAATTTATTTTTTTTGAAGTTTAGAAATACTGGACCGATTTTTTAACATTTAACTTTTGTTTTCTTAGTTAGATCATTATCCAAGCTATCTAGCTAGGTTTCGGAGTCAATTTCCAATTTTTTTTTTTTTCGTTTTTTTTACTAATCCCACACTCCTTTACCTCTTTTTCCCCCATGTTAAATTCCCATAGAGAAATCAATTTTTCGTAATAAAACCAATATTTGACCGAATTTCACGAAATAAAAAGAAGGCTCATTCTAAAATTTTCCTTTAATTTAATATTATCGAAAATAATATTGTTTTTGAATTGTCTATATAGCCGTAAAATTTGGGCAGCTTTCGTGAAACAGACAGTACATAAGTATTGCGTCAAGTAGACTTAACCCTTTCAACACCACAGGCCTGTATAGTGGTATTGCCAAAACGTGTAGATCCAGATGAGCCGGCCCGTGATGAGCCGTCTCATCTGGATCTTCACTTTTTGCAAGCAATTTTCATATTTTTGAAAACAAAAACACCCCCTTTTCATAAATGGATTAGTCAGAAAATCATTTTGTGACAATTGGATTGGTCCAGAAATTAACATAAAAACATCAATTTCAGTTAGTTACAGGTGAAAGGGTTAATACGTGATCAAGACGAGATAACTTGGACTGGTCACATTTGTAATATTGAATTTTAATTTATTTTTTCAGTTTGTTCTTGTTTAATTAAGAGAGTACGACTTGAGACATTAAAATGTAATGACCAGTTTATTATACTGAATTTATTACATTATCACAGCCATTTTGGCTGTGATAATGTAATAAATTCAGTATAATAATTCAGTAAGCCTATTTCATCAACATTGCAAAGTATACTTTTCTAGCAAAGTATACTTTGAGGGAGAAATTTTAAATATTATGATAAATTTATTAATTTTTATTATACTGAATGTATTACATTATCACAGCCATTTTGGCTGTGATAATGTAATAAATTCAGTAGTATCAATCAAACACCATTTCATTTGATCAAATTCCTAGGAGTATGTGGTTTATTATATGGCATCTCTATGAGACGCATTAGTTTTGACATCTATCCATACATTTATGATTACTTTTTATTGAAGCTGATACTTTTACTTATTTCTCCATAAAAGTACACGTTGTTACCGCTCAGATAACAACATATACAATGTACTTTTTAACAGAAATAGAGAAAATCTCGAAAAGAAATCTCCAAATGTTCATGCTATTGACAGTGTATACAGTCTATAATGGGTTAACCCTTTGAACCCGAAAGCCTGCTATAACGGTTTATGCAAACAGTGCAAATCCAGATGAGACCGTCTCATCAGGATCTGCACATTCCGAAAGTAATTTTCATATTTTTGAGAACAAAAAAAAATACCCCATTTTCTTAAATGGACTAGTCCGAAAACCATTTTGTGACGGTTGGATTGGTTGCAAAATTAACACATCATATCCATTCTAGTGAAAGGGTTAATACATGGAACAATGACAGAGAAAAAGAGACATTTCAACGATGTTAGGTTTGTTCTGTGGTATTAATATCTAATGAACAGAACAACAACGCATCTCGGTGTTTTTATTATTTTAATACATATTTACCAATGTGAGCGTTATAAATTTGTTCAATTTTTTTTGTATTTGAACTTCTATTCAGTGTAAGATACATTCCCAAATATATCTATAATCGGGCGTATGTGTGTGAAAAAGTGAAACAGTCTTCGATCTGTCCTGGGTCCTGTCTGTGGATGTATTGGATGAGAGTTAAACTACAGTACTAACGGTCATACGATCAAAATCCACATGACATTTTTATTCGAAACAGGCACATCTTATACATGTATATTCTTTTATTAACAATAATGGCGCAAGGATAATTTTCTTTTATTATTTTGGATAATCCTTTCTTGATCGCCGACAGGATATGGGTCGCCAATCGTACATTTATTGTAGATATTGTAAGGTTCAGTTTTTTCTGCAGGTGGTCCAAGTACTGATGTAAGCGGGACGATGTCGTGAACATTCGACGTTTCTGTTGTCTGAATATAAAAAGCTTCAATCTGAATACACGCTAACATGTGTGTCATGTTAATATATAATAAGAACTAGATACGGTGGGATGATATTTCAAGGCAACATGTTGGGGACATTAGTATCATGGACAATGAGTGAACATATGTCAAGTCATGACACAAATACAATAATACAAAAAGTCAAGAAATATATACTGCAACTGTTGGATTATATTTCAAGGCAACCGTGACATTAGTGTCATGAACGGTGAGTGAAAATATTGTCAAGTCGTGACACAAAATTAATACAATAAGACTGTGCGCACTAGCAATTGATATGGTTATTCTAGTTCTGTTCGGCGATTATCAAGGATCTCTTGACTTGGGGTCTTGTTATTATTTTATATATCTCCCCCCTCTCTCTCTCTCATTTCTTCATAGTTTGGGACCATCGCATTTTGATTCGAGTCTCCAAAAGACAAACTGCTACCAGTAACACTCCAAAAACAAGAGGGACATGATGGCCTTATATCGCTCACCTGTGCAATGTCACAAAAATCAAGCAAATACTGGTATGTAAAGTTGTCACTACATATACATCAAAATAAGCCCATGACAGGCGTAAAATGTCAGTGCGACAAACTTGAGTCACCAGGGTAGGAGTTGTCTCGCGATATGTACAGATATATCTTACACAACTTTGAGAGGTTTGGAGACCACAACAGGATGCTTCCAGCCTACTTTTTATTGCAATCCTTAGATTTTATGTATTATATAACCATATTCCGTAAAAATGTTGACCCCTATATGACCCCCCGGACCATGCCCATTTTTGACCTAGAAGTCACCATTTTGAAAAAGCATTGTACATCGATCCATTCCTGTCAAGTTTCGTCGATGGGAGATGACCACGAGAAGTTCTGCTTTCGGTCAAATCCCATTAGTTATCATGTATCATTTATCACTTGTATTGGATGAATAAAATATTGTTTAATGTAAGTTTCGTCGAAATCGGTCTGGTGGTTCGCGAGAAGATTTTTAAAGAATTTAGGCTATTTTTGGATTAACGACGACCGCCATTTTACCAAAACAGAAAAGGCTTTACCAATGAACCATAACTGCGAAATTTGGCCACCAATGGTCAAGCGGTTTGTATGAAGAAGACATTTGAAATCTCTAATAAAAGAACGACCTTTTGACCTTTCGGTGGCCATCTTGGATGATGTAATCATCCGATTCGATGAAAACAGCACCACAGCGATCGCCTCATCAATACCTTTGATTTGATATATTATCAGACCATATTCCGTCAAAAATGAAATTTGACCCCTATTTGACCCCATTTTTTACAACAAATTTGAAAAAGCATTGTACATCGATCATTTCTGCCAAGTTTCGTAGTGGTTTGTGAGATTTTTTTTAAATTGTGTGCTATTTTTAGACGGCCGCCATCTTGGATTAACGATGACCGCCATTTTAACAAAACTGAAAGGCTTTACCAATGGACCATAACTGCGAAGTTTGCTACCAACGGCCAAGCGGTTTGTATGAAGAATACGTTTGAAATCTCTAATAAAAGAACAACATTTTGACCTTTCGGCGGCCATCTGGATGATGTAATCATCTGATTTCGACAATAAATGCTCCTAAGTGATCGTTTCGTCCATACCTTCGAATTGATATATGACATGACCATATTCGGTCAAATGTGAAATTTGACCCCTACTTGACCCCTCCTGCCCCGCCCATTTTTGACCCGGGGGCCACCATTTGAAGGAATCTGAAACATTGTTAACGATCGATCATTCATATCAAGCTTCGTCGAAATCGGCCTGGCGGTTCGTGAGAAGAAGATTTTTTGAGAATTTTACCTACTTTTCAACGGCGACCATCTTGGATTTCGCGATGACCATCATTTTAACAAAAATGAAAAGGCTTGACCCACTGACCAATACTGTGAAGTTTGGCCAATATTGGACAAGATGTTCACGAGAAGAAGACGTTTATAATCTATATTGAAAGAACGACCTTTTGGCGGCCATCTTGAATGAATTAAAGCATCCGATTTCGACAAAAAATACACCAGAGCGGTTGCCTCGCTGATACCTTCGATTCGATATATGACATGACCATATTCGATCAAAAATAAAATTTGACCCCAATTTGACCCCGGTGTCACCATTTTAACAACTTTGAAAGAGCATTGTACATCGATCATTCTTACCAAGTTTCGTCGAAATCCTGCTGGCGGTTCACGAGAAAAAGATTGTTTAAGAATGTGTGCTATCTTTAGACGGCGGTCATCTTTGATCAGGTCATTAAGGCTGGTTTTCCCAGAGCGCGGCCCATATATATATCACTTACCATAATTTGAAATAAATATTGTTTAAACTAATATCACTTCTGTAGCCCGATAAAAATCTATATCGGAAGGAGAAAAGACGAAGATTAGCGGCGTTTCGGTCACACATGCGCAGATGCGTACTAACAAGTAGACTGTCATTGTCTGAATAACAAAAATATATGAATGTTTTTGTCTCTTTTTCATGTCTACCGTTTTAAATATGTACTTTATAAGTAAGATTACAAGAATCAAAACGAAAGCAAAAGTAGAAACTTATAGAATTAAATTAATTTAACTTTATATCCAATCCAATTATTATATGCTTACATATTTTTGGTCAATATGACATTATAATTCCAGCACACAAATATTTACACAATTCCCTAACATTTGATTGGTCCGTAGCAAGTCTGTCCAAAGTTTATATCCCAGTAAACTCCCACGCCGAACTACTTTCCGTAACCGTGAGGCGCAGTTAAAATAGTTCTTAAGAAAACGGAAAATAAACACATTTTCTTGATGAATTTATTTCAAATGCTGGAATTATAAGGAATGAATGACCTTTTTGTGGAATTTATCAGGGATATAAACTTGGAAAAGTCGCGGGAATACTGGACGAGGCCTTCCGGCCTTCGTCCAGTATTTACGCGACTTTTCCAAGTTTATACCCCGATAAATTCCATAAAAAGGCCATTCATTCCTATATTGAACGCTTTTTATTTGATCATGATATCTGCAATATTCATGAAGATATTATATTTTATACAACACCACTATACAGGTCGTTTGAGAAAATGAGACGTCACGTAAAAGCGATGTCAAGCGACGTAAAAACGACATAACAGTATCTACCGTTACACATAGAGTATACGCCAACATTTACAACAGTTTGCAAGTTGACATAATCAAACTAGAAGCATGTTTGGCATTGAATAATGAATGTAAAGATGGATGAACTCGAGTCTTTTGGTAACACATGAATGTGTAAAGCAACAATGTCAAACCGGCAAGTTCATGTACCAGCAAGTATGAACGTGCGCGGGTACGCGGATTCAGTATGCTGATTTCTTCTTGTTGACTGAACGTGTTTAATGAACGAACGTTTTAACAATTTATAATTGTAGAAAACCACAGAAGTATATTGATTAACTGATTGGTTGATAACATTAAATTACATTAAAACGGAGCACAGTCGATGGCGCGCCATCGCAATATACCCACTTTTCCCAAATGCGAAGTCGAAAAGGGGGAGATAATCCATGACCGGGGTTCGAATCAAAAATCGAAATTCACTTTTGCGCATAAGGAAGCACACCAAGTTTCAAATCCTTACATATTTCGGTTAAAACTTTTAACCTTTACAAGAAACATGACGGACGGACGGACAGACGGACGGGCACCTGTGATTGAAACAAATGCATTTTTTTCTGTAGAAATGAATGACCAGAATTTGGATAGGCCTATGGCTGCACATATCAATGACTTCAGCGCCCGATGGGGTCTAGAGGGTAGTCGGACACTCCCGGGAATTTTTAAAAACAAAATAAAAATCGACTGTCCATTCCCCGACTCTCAGAATTAAATTTACATCTCAGAAAGCGGGAAGAACATTTTGCTGTGCAGCCAACATGACTGGCGGACGGGCAATGTACATGTACCCCATACTAGCAGGTAGCAGGTCTATGGGGAAATGCTGCGCTGACCCCCACTCCCTCTACTGGCCACCACCGCCACTGCCGGGAAAATGTGGAGATGTAACATACATGGTTGTATAATTGTTACATGTCCCGATACAAATACATACCGGCAGTATATTCTCTCGTCGGGAATAATTAATTTGAAAATGAAATGTGCAATTTAGTTGTGTTGTGTTTCAGAAAAAGTACATTCAGCGCCTTTGTAAACAAAGAAACAGCCATGCTAAAAACAAGGGCGGATTCACGTAGGGGAAAATCCGGCGCCCCTCACCCCTAAAATTTGGCGAGTAAAGATATTTTTGCTCTAAAATGCGCCATAACGCAGCAAAATGGAGTGTAAATATCAAACATATTCCGGAGGGCATACCACCGGACCCACCTAGCAGTCTCCCCAGCTCCGCTTGGTCGACGAACAAACGATGTTAGTTCGAAAGTATAGTAAACTATTTCAATTAAAAAATCAGTGTCTGCAATGATTGCAAATATACTAGTAAAACTAGAAATGGACGCTTGTCGACAAGCGCATGTGCATCCCCCTCCCCAGATACACAAGTAGTTTGAAAAAAGGGTGTTCGAGTTATGCTCCGGAGACAAAATCAGTGACGGAAAAACAAAGGGAGATAACTAAAAAATTAGTGATGCAAGAGTTGTCATTCTTGTGTGACACACCTTTAGGGTCGTAGTCTATGCATGTGTGAAGTTTCATGAAAATATTCCAAAGGGTGTTCGAGTTATGCTCCGGACACGAAATCAGTGCACAAAACAACAAAGGGAGATAACTAAGAAATTAATGACGCAAGAGTTGTCATTCTTACGTGCGACACACCTTTGGGTCGTCTTCTATGCATGTGTGAAGTCTAATAAACTAGAAAATGTGTTCATAGAACACGGATGTCCCACATATCGCTTTGATAATAAATGAGGCCAAATTCCAAGTCAAAATTTTCTTTTACCTGAGCGTTAAAGTTTTTGAAGCACCAAGTATGTGACCTTGACCCTGGGCTTGGCGGGGGCAGGACGAACGTGGATTTGGCACAGGGTGGTAGAGGACCATTAGAGCAATGCATATGTGAAATATGAAGCTGATCCGTGAAAGAAAACAGAAATTATAAGATATTTACCTGAGCGTTAAAGTTTTTGAAGCACTAAGTATGTGATCTTAACCCTGGGCTTGTGGAGGCAGGACGAACGTGGATTTGGCACAGGGCGGTAGAGGACCATTACAGCAATGTGTATATGAAATATGAAGGAGATCGGTCGAAAGGATGAAGAAATGATGAGACATTTACCCGAGTATTAAAGTTTTGTGACGGACGGATGGACGGACGGATGGACGGACGGGACGCACGTTCCTACGAATGAATACTTGTTGGGTTTTTACTCTATAAAAATACCCAACAAGAGTACCCAACACTATCCTAACCCTACCCAATAAGATCCCCGTACGCTTACAACAAGTACCCATTCGTGTGTGCAGACGGACGGACGGACAAGGGTAACACTAAATGCCCCCTCCACTATCGTGGTGGGGCATACAAATATTCCAAAGGGTGTTCGAGTTATGCTCTGGATACAAAATCAGAGCACGAAACAACAAAGGGAGATAAGTAAACAAGAATTCCGCGGAATCAAATGCCTCGCCTTGTCCAGCTTTGACCTTGAGCCTGGACCCGAAAGCAATTTTCACTGGCCCGAACATATTATACAATTATTGACCAGTGAGCCATAGAATATCAGATTATATTCTATGGCTCACTAGTCAATAATCGTTTTATTATATGATAATAGTCTGTATATAGCACTTACGACCTTATGCTACTAGACAAAAATTTAAAAAGAATTTGAAGAAAAAAAATGAAAAAAAGAAATGGAAAAAAAATCAAAAATAATAATGCTTGCTACTGGAGCCCAGAATTTTTTTTTAATAGTCCTATATGTATCTACATATATCTGCACAGGTCCACATAATGCCACAATATTTTCAACACAGTTTACGGAAATGTAACTTACAAAAAAAAATTAAAAAAATAATGCTCGCTACTGGAGCCCAGACTTTTTGTTAATAGTCCTATATGTATCTACATATATCTGCACAGGTCCACATACTGCCACAATATTGTCAACACAGTTTACGGAAATGTAATAATGTACCTGTATAAATTACCTGTAATAAGTTAGTGGTCAGTTAAAAAATTGAAAAAGAATGTAAAAAAAAAATGGAAAAAAAAAATTAAATTTAAACTAGAAATGTGGCCTGTCGGCACACGAATGCCCCCGCTGGCAGCCAAAGAAAACGAGGCATATTTGATTATAAGCCATTTACCCGAGTGTTAAGGTTTTGAACGCACCCAGTCGAAGGCATTTACGCAGCGTTAAGGTTTCTAACGCACCAAGTCTGTGACCTTGACCCTGGGCTTAGCGGGGGCGGGACGAATGTGGATTTGTCACAGGGCGGTAGAGGACCATTGGAGCAATGCGTGTGTGCAATGTGAAGCAGACCCGAGCAAGGAAACAGAAATTATAAGCCATCTACCCAGCGTTAAGGTTTCGAACGCACCAAGTCTGTGACCTTGACCCTGGGCTTAGCGGGGGCGGGACCAATGTGGATTTATCACAGGGCGGTAGAGGACCATTGGAGCAATGCGTGTGTGAAATGTCAAGCAGATCCGAGCAAGGAAACAGAAATTATAAGCCATTTACCCAGCGGTAAGGTTTCGAACGCACCAAGTCTGTGACCTTGACCCTGGGCTTAGCGGGGGCGGGACGAATGTGGATTTGTCACAGGGCAGTAGAGGACCATTGGAGCAATGCGTGTGTGCAATGTGAAGCAGACCCGAGCAAGGAAACAGAAATTATAAGGCATTTACCCAGCGTTAAGGTTTCGAACGCACCAAGTCTGTGACCTTGACCCTGGGCTTAGCGGGGGCGGGACGAATGTGGATTTGTCACAGGGCAGTAGAGGACCATTGGAGCAATGCGTGTGTGTGAAATGTCAAGCAGATCCGAGCAAGGAAACAGAAATTATAAGCCATTTACCCAGCGTTAAGGTTTCTAACGCACCAAGTCTGTGACCTTGACCCTGAGCTTAGCGGGGGCGGGACGAATGTGGATTTGTCACAGGGCGGTAGAGGACCATTGGAGCAATGCGTGTGTGCAATGCGAAGCAGACCCGAGCAAGGAAACAGAAATTATAAGGCATTTACCCAGCGTTAAGGTTTCCGAACGCACCAAGTCTGTGACCTTGACCCTGGGCTTAGCGGGGGCGGGACGAATGTGGATTTGTCACAGGGCGGTAGAGGACCATTGGAGCAATGCGTGTGTGAAATGTCAAGCAGATCCGAGCAAGGAAACAGAAATTATAAGCCATTTACCCAGCGTTAAGGTTTCTAACGCACCAAGTCTGTGACCTTGACCCTGAGCTTAGCGGGGGCGGGACGAATGTGGATTTGTCACAGGGCGGTAGAGGACCATTGGAGCAATGCGTGTGTGCAATGTGAAGCAGACCCGAGCAAGGAAACAGAAATTATAAGGCATTTACCCAGCGTTAAGGTTTCGAACGCACCAAGTCTGTGACCTTGACCCTGGGCTTAGCGGGGGCGGGACCAATGTGGATTTGTCACAGGGCGGTAGAGGACCATTGGAGCAATGCGTGTGTGAAATGTCAAGCAGATCCGAGCAAGGAAACAGAAATTATAAGCCATTTACCCAGCGTTAAGGTTTCGGACGTACGTACGTACGTACGTACGTACGTACGTACGTACGTACGGACACCGGTAACACTATATGCCCCCCTCACCATTCGGTGGCGGGGGCATAAAAAAATAATGCTCCCTACTGGAGCCCAGAATGTTTTTTAATAGTCCTATATTTATCTACATATCATATATGCACAGGTCCACATATTGCCACAATATTTTCAACACAGTTTACGGAAATGTAATATAATCATTTACCTGTATAAATTACCTGTAAGTGGTCAGTGGTCAGTTGCACATGCTAGCACATGCACAGGTGAATAGTCTGTATATAGCACTTACGACCTTATGCTACTAGACAACAAGAAACGAGGCAAAGCCACGAAGGCCAGGTTTTTTCCAAGCATGGACACTTGGATAACATAATTATACCCACTTTTTGTAGACTATAGATGGCCGTGGCCTGCATGTCGCGCCTTGGGGCGAGGCATGGACACTAAAAAAATAGATATAGTAGATGGAAAAACTTTAACGAAAAAACTTTTAAACCGACACAGGACGGTACGGCGGACGGACGGACGTATGCCAAAATGCCGACGATATCGCGCTTTCCGCAAGCGGGTGCGACAATGATGATAAACACCCATGTGAAGTATCAAGGTAATGGGTGAAGCAGTTGCAGAGATATAGTACACAAAAAAACTTTAACAAAAAAATTCAAAGTAATTTGACCTTGACATTGGGCACAGGGGCCGCACGGTTGGGGGTTAGAGTGAAAATATGGACGATGATAAACACCCATGTGAAGTTTCAAGGTAATGGGCGAAGCAGTTGCAGAGATATAGTATAACGAAAAAGTTTTAACCAAAAAACTTTAACCAGACGTACGTTAAAAGTTAACGTTGAAAATGGCTAAGTCAATTACGTAGAAATAATAGGTGAAGGTAAAAAAATGGTCACATGTTGGATAGTTGTATGTGGTAGGCACCCCTTTGTTATGAAGCTGTGAAAGTTTGGTGGTCCTAGGTGGTACAGTGCCAAAGAAATGGACTTAAACACGAAAACTTAACATTGTAAACGCGAAAACTTAACATTGAAAATGGCTAAGTCGACTGCGCGGAAAAAATGGGTGAAGTTAAAAAAAAAAGTAACATGTTGGATAGTGATATGTGGTGGGCACCCCTTGATTATGAAGCTGTGAAAGTTTGGTGGTCCTAGGTGGTACAGTAGCAAAGAAATGGACTTAAACACGAAAACTTAACATTGTAAACGCGAAAACTTAACATTGAAAATGGCTAAGTCGACTACGCAGACAAAATGGGTCAAGATAAAAAAAAAGTAACATGTTGGATAGTGATATGTGGTGGGCACCCCTTGATTATGAAGCTATGAAAGTTTGGTGGTCCTAGGTGGTACAGTAACAAAGAAATGGACTCAAACACGAAAACTTAACATTGATTGTGGACGCCGCCCACATGCCCGCCCGCTCCCGCCCGCCCGGCTTTCGTCAATCCAATAGCCTGGATTTTTTTTCTGCAACGCGTATCCAGCATTAACATGTTTGTGAGCCACAAATAGTAAAGCGTACGGTTATAAATAGGACAACGTCAACTTATTGCAATGACGCAACTATTTCAAGTGTCAAAATCCGACGTGACGTTGGTAAATTTAAGCGTAACTTTGCGACGTCATTTTCAGGGTTTCATGACGTTGTCATTAAGGCTGGTTTTCACAGAGCGCGGCCCATATAAATATGCCACAAATACACCCTCAAACATATCAGTGTATGCTCTCCTTACGTTATCAGAATTTGTATAACCTATTTTATGTATCAGTGTAGACCCTGATCTTTATTATTGTTCGCCCTTTTTGGGATACGTGTATATTTTATTAAAATGCCCCACAAATATGCCACAAATACACCCTCAAACGTAGACTACCAGTGTGAACATCGGCTTACCTCTTCAAACATTATATGAGCCGCGTCCTGCGAAAAGGTGCCTTATGGCGAAAATGACGTTATCGAGTAAATGAGGTCGGAAACGTCGGTTCCATTTACGCTTTTGACATAACTGACGTTGTTGTTGACAGCTGGTAATGACAGATGCTATAAGTGCATTATCGTGTACCATTAGCGAAACAAACCAATTGTATGTAGACCATTGACTATTTTAATTACCATTTTATGCCAAAATATAAATGTACGTTCTCGGGGTTGTTATGAAAATAAATGATCAGAAACGAGCAATGTTGAGTAGCATGTGAGCTGGTGGTGTCGGCAGCCCAGTTCGATATGGACCCGATAAATGTTGTTTTTTTTGTGTTAGTATATCGTTTACCGAGATTTTACATACATGTATGTACAGTAGATGTGATATTATATGGATAAAATGTATCTGTTTCTGATTTACTTTCATTTATGAGTGTCTGATTGCATTTAGTGAATACAATTTCGTATTTGGTAAACTCTTGCATGTATCAGTAATGAGGGAATTGTATTACACACAATGTGATAACCACCGTGACTCATCAAAACTGTGAACATAATATGTGACGCGCCAAGCGAAAACCTCCTTTATGGGTCAAACATGCGAAATTGAGTTTTCAACCGCGATACCTAGAAAATGTTATCTCTCTCGAACAATATAATATATAAATCAATGTTGTACTCAACTGATAAACCATCTTCCTAGACCAACAAAGATACATATCTGACGTCACTTTGTTGCATCTAAAACTCTACATATACTATTCTCTATAGTTTTCACAGTTTTAGGCTCAGTTTATCGGTTAAATTTTGGAAAATACGAATCAAGACAGTTGGTGTGTATGAATACAGCAGCTATTATCTTTAGGTCTCATGGGACAGTATGTACGGAGCTAGCTACACAAATTCGCCTCCAATATGTTATCTACGGCTACAATTTGACCCATTGAAAAATGTCAAAATTTAGTTAACTGTATATTTTATACCTTTAAACAAATAATCTTTGATGTAGAGCTAGTAAATTGCCCAAATAATAGAACAGGGAAATCATTTTCCCTTGGAATCTATCTTTTCTCTAGTTGTTGTTCAACATTCAATATAACGAAATGAAGCTTTCAAATTTACAAGATGTAAATGTCAGATAAACACCTTGAGACGGTAAAATAACCAATTTCTGTATGTGTATATTCTTTATTAATACTTTATTGATACAGCTTTGACAGTTTTATATTGGTAACGTATCAAACACACCAGATAACCGATTGGAAAAATCACTCTTCTATGCGCTAAATTAAACAGATGGGGTTAAACGGCCGCACCCGTTGTTACGCCTATGGACATGTATATCTGATGGCGGTCACCAGACAGGATAAGTTTGTTTTCTTTGAGCATTCCGGTTTCAACCCAAATTATGAAACATGCAGACGCCTCCATCTACTACAAATGTTCTCATGTGTGTTTGTAACTGTTGCATAAATAAAGTTTAAAAGAAATATTAGCATTATGATTACATCATACTGATTTTGTGATGTGTTATCTAAAAATACCGGTCATATGGTTATTTAGTTTCAAATGTCATTTACAAGTCGTCCATATAATATTATAAAAATCATTTGCAATATGCTCATTTGTATAAAAATAATCAACAAAATCACTACGTGTTTCCTTGAAGGAAACCGAAAAAACAGACAACTGAACCACTATGAAAATAACTGTAAAATTCTGCCACGCCACAAGTAGAACTCGACTTATTGCGTGGACAAGGATACGGAATCAATAGGCTTCTTCGTCTTGCCGTGCTAAACATGTATACCGAATTTGGTTACGAGCAGTGAAGTAGAACTTGAGTTATTGCGTGGACAAGGATACAGAGTGCGAAAAATATAAATGGCCACCAAAGGGAGATAAGTCATCGGAAATTTTTTAATCAATAGGTTTCTTCGGCTTGCCTTGATAAACATGTATGCCAAATTTGGTTACAATCCGTCAAGTAGTTCTCTAGTTATTGCGTGGACAAGCTGTACCCGCCGCCCGTACAAGATGAATACATAATACGTCCCGTTTTTTCAAACGGGCGTATAAAAATTAATAAATTTATCCTTAAATTGAAAATGTCTTCCTGAAAGTATACTTCGCTAGATATTAAAGTATACTTTGCAATGTTGGTGAAATCGGCTACTGATCTTTGACCGTTCTATCAAGAAACCGTTGGAAGTCCCTTGCATAGTAAACATCAAGATGAAAACAACAACAGCTAAGGTCATGTAGGTACAAAGTAAGTCGGATGGAAATACTATGAGAGTATTTGTCACGCCTAGCGTTGGAATTGAACTTTAAATCACCGAGCTTCAAGCCCCGTGTCCTAACCTCTAGGATGCAGTCCATACCTTGCCATGTAGGGAAATTCAGACACAATCGGACATTCAGCGAGGTTCCGGAAAGCTATACACCCCACCTGAATACACAAGGTTTTGCTCTTTCTACCAAGGAACTGGGGGCCGTTTCACTAAACTTTGTACAACTAAAATGTTCGTAAGTGCAAATTTAGGATCGTCTGGAAATTTCAATTTATGGATTTACATTTATTGAGCATATGCAGCCTATGCTCAATAACTGTAAATCCAATAATTGTTTACAAAAAAATATTGTTATTCTAAAATTTACAAAATATCATAATTTTGCACTTACAAACATTTTAGTCGTACAAAGTTTAGTGAAACAGCTCCCAGTTTTATTTTCTGGAACTTACAATCCCTTCTTTGTTGAGTATCTGATAGTTCTGTAGCCTATTTCACCAAAATTGCAAAGTATACTTATCTTGCTAAGTACACTTTGAGGGAGAAATTTTCAATTTAAGGATAAATATATTAATTTTTGTTATACTGAATTTATTCCATTATCACAGCCATTTTGGCTGTGATAATGTAATACATTCAGTATAATAATTCTGCATACTTGTAATCATCAAATATATGCAGCCATTAGTTCAGTGAGGTTACAGCAATCTATACACCCCACCGCCATACACAAGGTTTTGATCTTTGACCTTTCTATCGAGAAATTGTTTCAGTTGTAAACTACATTCGCTGATTTCCAGTACAGACATTCCACCAATATGCATTTATCCAACCACAATACATAAGGTTCTCATATTTTATCTTTTTGTCAAGAAACCATTGCATTGAAAATTCAGTGAGTTTCGCTAATCTATACACTCCATCTGAATATACAAGGTTCAGCAGCCGATTTCACCAACATTGCAAAGTATACTTTTCTAGCAAAGTATACTTTGAGGAAGTAATCGTTTATTTTTCCTGAAATGCATTATTTCATATAGAACTAACGACTGCATATATTTGATAATTATGCAGAATTATTATACTGAATTTATTACAGTATCAATTTGGCTGTGATAATGTAATAAATTCAGTATAATAAAAATAAATAAATTTATCCTAAAATTGAAAATTTCTCCCTCAAAGTATACTTTGCTAGAAAAGTATACTTTGCAATGTTGGTGAAATAGGCTACTGATCTTTGACCTCTATCAAGAAACCGTTGAAGTCACTTGCATGGTAAACTGTAAAACATCAAGTTGAAAATTGAAAGTGAAAAGTGAAATTGAAATGGGTTTTATGTCCCGGCAACAGCCAAGGCCCGTAGCGATGGAACCTCGGTTTCAAGTCTCATACGAAAAGGCAAAGTATTTTTTCCCGCCTAGTGCGGGGATTGAACTCATAACCTCTGGTATTGAAGCCTCAAGGCCATATTTCACCCCTAAGTTGATAATTGAACATTCAGTGAGGTTACGGCAGCCTATACACCCTACTTGAATACACAAAGCTCTGATCTTTGACCTTTCTATCAAGGAACCGTTGCGAGTCCCCTGCATGGTAACACGAAGTTCAAAAGTGAGCATTCTGTGAGGTTCCAGCAGCCTATAGACCCCACAGGAATACTCAAGGTTCTGAACTTTGACCTTTCTATCTAGAAACTGTTTCAGTTCTTGTAAACTACACTCGCTCGACATTAGCAATGTCCAACATTCAGTGAGGTTCCGGCAGCCTATACACACCACCTGAATACACAAAGTTCTGTAGCCTATTTCACCAACATTGCAAAGTATACTTTTCTAGCAAAGTATACTTTGAGGGAGAAATTTTAAATTTTTGGATAAATTTATTAATTTTTATTATACTGAATTTATTACATTATCACAGCCATTTTGGCTGTGATAATGTAATAAATTCAGTATAATAATTCTAACCTTTCAATCAAGAAACTATTTTGTATTTAAACAATTTTATATTGTAAACAACACTCGTTAGACATTACCAATATCCAACATTCAGTGAGGAAAGTGAAAGGGTTTAACTTCCCAGCAACAGCTAACGTCATATATAGACGGGACCACAGTTTAAAGTAGACCAGTGGGATGGAAATATATTCAGTGAGATTCCGGCAATCTATACACACCACCAGAATACACAAGGTTCTGAACTTTGACCTTTCAATCAAGAAACCGTTTCAGTTCTTGTAAACTACACTCGTTAGACATTAACAATGTCCAACATTCAGTGAGGAAAGTGAAAGGGTTTAATGTCCCAGCAACAACTAACGTCATATAGCGATGGGACCCCAGTTTAAAGTCTCATCCGACAGACCAGTGGGATGGAAATATATTCAGTGAGGTTCCGGCAATCTATACACACCACCCGAATACACAAGGTTCTGATCTTTGACCTTTCTATCGAGAAACTGTTTTAGTTCTTGTAAACTACACTCCCCGGACGTCCCCTGCATGGCAAACATACGTAATACACTGTGGATCCTCTCTATGGGCAGTGACTCCAAGTTAGACAGCATTCCCACGATGTACGACCAGAATACCTGGAAGATATAAAGTTGTCATGGTTACTGTGATAATCAAATGCGGCTGTGACTGGAGAAACAGGGCTTATTGGTTATGCGAACAGTGTACACTACAAAATGTGTCGCATATGAATTTCATATGCTTTTCATGTTTTACATATGAACAGCATATGAATTTTTCTCATATGAATTGCATATATGGCATATTTTGCTGTGTAGATCCTGATCAGACTGTGCAGATCTGCACAGTTCGCCATTCCGTTAATGTAACACGCGTCATGCTTCAAACAAGTAATATACATGTAGATGGTTATCAGGCTACTGGGGCCCGTTTCACTAAGCTTCTTACGACTAAAATGTTTGTAAGTGCAAAATTATGATAGTCTGTAAATTTCACATTAACAATGTTTTCTCGTAAATAATTATTGGATTTACATTTATTGTGCATAGGCTGCATATGCAGCCTATGCTCAATAAATGTAAATCCATCAATTGCAATTTACAGACGATCCTAAATTTACACTTACGAACATTTTAGTAGTACGAAGTTTAGTGAAACGCACCCCAGGAATGTAGATATTTCATAAGGAGCTACATTGGTTACAAATACCATAAACCCCATTTCTCCAGTCACAGCAACACATGCATTGGGATAAAATCTGGTGCCGTGTTTATAAATCTTCCTGAATTCCATTGTCATGCTCAAACTCAAGGAGGTTGCATTGGTCGCTGTACTTATGCTTGAAATCAAGATGTTTGATTGGTAGAGGCTGAGCGGTGTCTCAGCAAATCAAACTGCCTGATTTTGAGACTGAATTTGGAGAATATACTCAGAAAAGTTTTATAAAGTGAAAGAGAATGAGTTTACCGTCTAAGCAACAGCTAAGGTCATGAGATGGGACCACAGTTTAAAGTTTCATCAAACAGACCAGTGGGATGGAAATACTATTGTTAGTATTTTTCACGCCTAAGGTTTGAGGATTGAACTCACAGCCTCCAGTATTGAAGTTCAATGCCATATCCCCTAGGCCACAGCCCAAAACTGGTTATGTAGGGAGGGGACATCAGTTTCAAGTCTCGTCCGAAAGACCGGTGAGATGGAATTAGTGAAATGGCGATGGCTCAAAAGCCCACTGGCCTGCAAATTTTTGATATTTGAACCTTACTCAAGTAACTCCATCGAAGCCATGCCGGGTTGTGGATTACTAGAGTTGCAACTCGACTTGAACCCAAACAACGACTGTGTGACAATTAGCCAAGCACAAACTTCAACATAACTTTCAAGTCATCGCATAGCAAAATAGCGAGAAATTTATTCACGGGACTGGCATTACGAGCCATCGCATTTTGAACCATCGCATTTTCATTGTACTATGAATGCATTTTTGATGCCTAGGAAGAGGTTTGAACCTACAACCTCTAGATTGGAAGTCAGCTGAAATCAGCCCTAGACCGCAACCCATCCCAGAAAGATTTTATAAGGATGAACCTTTAAAAAAAATTAATGTGATTTATTTAATTAGTTTATATCGGACATACATCTGGGCCCATGCTTTAGGTTTGGAGAAGTTGAGCAGTGGTTACCTGTAGCTCCTCCTCCCGCTGTGTCTGGGCGGACGCCATCGCTGATTCCGCCTCGTCGTCGTCAGCAACGAACGTCTCATGGCTCCGCCCCTTGTGCTCCTCGACCAATAGGAACGTGTCCGTCGTCTCCTCCTTCAGTAGCCCCTGGCTCTGCCAGAACGCGATCTTCCGGCGCAGCGCCGTCGCCGGGACTTGTAGCGTGCTGCTGAGGTCCTCTACCGTCCATCTGTCTGTGAAATACATTATAGGAATGAATGGCCTTTTTGTGGAATTTATCGGGGTATAAACTTGGAAAAGTCGCGGGAATACTGGACGAAGGCCGGAAGGCCTCGTCCAGTATTCCCGCGACTTTTCCAAGTTTATGAATGGCCTTTTTGTGGAATTTATCGGGGTATAAACTTGGAAAAGTCGCGGGAATACTGGACGAAGGCCGGAAGGCCTCGTCCAGTATTCCCGCGACTTTTCCAAGTTTATGAATGGCCTTTTTGTGGAATTTATCGGGGTATAAACTTGGAAAAGTCGCGGGAATACTGGACGAAGGCCGGAAGGCCTCGTATTCCCGCGACTTTTCCAAGTTTATATCCCCGATAAATTCATTTGAAATAAATTCATCAAGAAAATGTGTTTATTTTCCGTTTTCTTAAGAATTATTTTAACTGCGCCTCACGGTTACGGAAAGTAGTTCGGCGTGGGAGTTTACTGGGATATAAATTTTGGACAGAGACTTGCTACGGGCCAATGTTAGGGTATTGTGTAAATATTTTTGTGCTGGAATTATATATACATGACTTTAATACTATAATATTTATCAAACTAGTTCATTGATTTCATAAGAAACGAGACAACCAATTTTTTGTATAAATTCTGTCAACAAGCATAATACATTTTTCATTTTTTAAATTTGCTGTTCATCTGTGTGGAATATATACATAGAAGATCTTACAGGACTTACTGTGATATTTATTAAATAAGTTGAACGATTGTTCATGAAACTCTGCTATATGTGGCTATGACGAGTTTCGTATGAATTCAGTCAACAAGCATAATACATGTATTGAATCATCTGTTCATTTATCTGTGAAATATATACATAGAGGAAATTACATGACTACTGTGATATTTATTAAACAAGTTGACTGATTTCATAAGAAATACGGCTATGCTGAGTTTCTTATGACTTCAGTCTGACAACAAGTTTAACTAGAAACGTGGCCTGTCGGCACACGAATACCCCCACTGGCAGCCAAAGAAAACGAGGCATTTTTGATTATAAGCCATTTAGCCGAGCGTTACGCATCAAGTCTGTGACCTTGACCCTGGGCATAGTGTGATAATCCATGCATCGGTGTAGAAGATATAGAGTGGAAGGGAATTTCAATAGGTTTGACCTTTGACCTTCAACTGTGACCTTGACCTTGGACGTAGGTGCGTGGTTATTGATCGCGACACCTTCTCATCATGAGAAACATTTGTGCCAAGCCATTTGATAATCCATGCATCGGTGTAGAAGATATAGAGTGGAAGGGAATTTCAATAGGTTTGACCTTTGACCTTCAACTGTTGACTTGGACGTAGGTGTGTGGTTATTGATCGCGACACACCTTCTCATCATGAGAAACATTTGTGCCCAGCCATTTGATAATCCATGCATCGGTGCAGAAGATATAGAGCGGAAGGGAATTTCGATAGGTTTGACCTTTGACCTTCAACTGTGACCTTGACCTTGGACGTAGGTGCGTGGTTATTGATCGCGACACACCTTCTCATCATGAGAAACATTTGTGCCAAGCCATTTGATAATCCATGCATCGGTGTAGAAGATATAGAGCAGAAGGGAATTTCCGACAGACCGACAGACCGACCGACAAGCTGACTCCTATATACCCCCAACAAACTTTGTTTGTGGGGGTATAATAAATATCATATTAAATAATCAGAATTGTGATTCTATTAATTGCATAAATATCCTGTATGCATACTTCTAGTAATGGACTATATAGGGTCATGACAGCATTTACAGGATCCTATATGACTTACTATATTTCTGACAAATTCCCAGTCAGCTATATGCAGAAGATATTGCACAAACATTTGCCGGCTCAGAACATCCGGTTCATGGCTTCAATATGGACGTTACATAGGACCGCCAATACAGTTTCTAACTATTTTGATAAAGACAATGTGGTCAAAAATTTAATCAAACAAGTTATTATTAAAATAACATTTACCTTTCTCCTGAAACTGCATGATAATGGCCGCATGTACCGGCGATACATTGAAGTTCAGGGTTCGATCCTTCAGCTCCACGTCGATATTCACCAACCCTATAATTGTACAACCCAGTTACTTCCCTTTGAATGAATAACAATATTGGCATTTCCACCAGTGTAGGTCATGTGTAGATACATCATGGCTAGAAATGTGTATCCCAGTTACTTCCCTCTGAATCTATAATTAGCTAATCTGGCGTGCAATTAGACATAACAGTTAATTTTTGTTGCGCGATATAGTCGTCACATTGAAGTACGTACGTCCGGGTTAAAGTTTTTGGTTAAAGTTTTTCAGTATACTATCAAAGCCTCGGCGGGCGAGACATGCAGATCACGGCCATCTAGTTACCTATTGTTATTTATTCAGTGCCCGTCAAAACATGCTTTGGATTTCTGACGAATTCCCATTCAGCAACATTTAGAAAATACTACACACAGATGTTCGTCTAGTAACCAGTACATTTGTCAACATGAAATATATTATAATCTACGCGGAGTGCAGAACCAGTGAGGTTGGCTCGATTGATTGTGGTCGTACGTCCATTCAACACATGGGTATACACATGTAACGGGGGCTGTGGGTACCATACATTCAGAACTGTAAATACAATAAAAGAAATTACCATAATAACCCTATATATTCGGACACAATTTGCTTTGGGAAACTCATATTTAATAGCATATTAAATAGGGGTTTCCCAAAACAAATTGTATCCAAATACATTGTTATTGTGATTGAACCACTACTGCCATACTATCCCTACATATTGGCACGCTCACTGTTGTGGAGAAACCATATATTGTGATATAATTCCAGCACAAAAATATTTACACAATTCCCTAACATTTGATTGGCTCGTAGCAAGTCTCTGTCCAAGATGTATATCCCAGTAAACTCCCACACCGAACTACTTTCCGTAACCGTCAGGTGTAGTTAAAATAATTCTTAAGAAAACGGAAACACATTTTCTTGATGAATTTCTTGCCTTCGTCCAGTATTCCCGCGACTTTTCCAAGTTTATACCCTGATAAATTCCACAAAAAGGCCATTCATTCCTATAATATTGGCACGCTCACTGTTGTGGATAAACCATATATTGTGATGTGTTTCCCCAAATAAATGGTGTCTGAATACTTAAGGTAATTACAGTAGTACTGAAAGATACTGTCCAGGGGCGCGTTTCACTAAACTTCCTACGACTAAAATATTCGTGCAAAATTATGATAGTCTGTAAATTTCACATAAACAATTTTTTCTTGTAAATAATTGTTGGATTTACATTTATTGAGCATAGGCTGCATATGCAGCCTATGCTCAATAAATGTAAATCCATCAATTGAAATTTTCAGACGATTCTAAATTTGCGCTTAAGAACATTTTAGTCGTAAGAAGTTTAGAGAAACGGCCCCCTGATCTAGTGCCAGGCATCCTTACTACACTATCAATTAGCCCCAGCTGTATGATTCCGTACTAAGCCTTGATACATCATTAAAATGTGAACATGCCTCAATAGGGATCCCCCAACAATTATCGCAAAAGGGTGGCATTGTGGAAGGCGGGCCAACCCTTTCAACACCAAAGGCCTGTATAGTGGTATTGGCAAACAGTATAGCTCCAGATGAGCCAGCTTGTGACGAGCGGTCTCATCAGGATCTGCCATGAGCCGTCTCATCAGGAACTGCACCTTTTGCAAGACATTTTCATAATTTTGAGAACAAAGACACCCCCGGCCTCTTCATAAATGGACTAGTCTGAAAATCATTTTGTGGTGCTTGGGGTGTGCCGGAGGGTGGGGGAGGGGTGGGGGCTTAACAGACCTAGATGAGATTTCCAGTTGAGTGTCCGGTTCCCTTTCTGAGCCTCGTACTTCTTTGTGTATTCCTCGAGCAGCTGCTGCATGCAGTCGGGCAGAGTTACCTTCTCCTCCCGGAACACCGGCCAGAACTGGGCGGACAGGATCATCGCGCTCACCTCCACATCCTACAAGGGGACATACATGTGGTTGTGACTGGAGAAATGGGGCTTATAGGTTTTGTGACCAGTGTAGTTCCTGATCTAGTTGTGGGTGCTTATATATGGCTGTGACTGGAGAAATGGGGCTCATGGGATTTATGACCAGTGTAGTTCCTGATCTACCTGTGGGTGCTCATAATCTGCCTGATTTCGAGCCAGAGAATGGAGTACATGCTCAGAAAGATTTATAATCATAGATCCTATATGAGACACGCATTGTGATTTTGTACCTTCGGACGTCTGCGTAATTTCATGAAATACGTTTACAAAATTTACAATATTTTCCGTAAATATGTACTTTGAAAGTTTTGTCAACTTTATGAAAAATATTGTAAATTTTGTAAACGTATTTAATGGAATTACGCAGATGTCCGAAGAAAAAAATCGCACGGCGTGTCTCATATAGACAATACTAGTCGGGTGGTTTACAGCCTACCTCCACCTCCCCCTTCTGTTTGCGATCCTCGGTGATTCGTGTGTTGATTCGCTTCGAGTCGGCAACATCCTTCAACATCACCTCACAGAAATGGAGCTGTGACTCGCCAAACCTTGTAACACAAATGAGCTCCAATTAAGCTGCGTATTTGCTTAAATACCCAATTAAAATTGCCAAAAACCCAATTGAAATCAGAAGTAGCGAGTAGCAATACAAGATTTATGGTACATTATCATGCTGCAGAAAACAATAAACAGACCACAAATATAGCATATTTTTCTTATTTTCTATGAAAACACAGCTTGGTATTTCATTAGAATTGTCTCCAAGGAGACAATTCTAATGAAACGCCAAGACATGTTTTCATTTTGAAGCAAACTGTTCAATAATTAGCTGTCTGTTGATGTGTAAACAGTAGTGTCATTTTATTTTACCCAATTCAGTATAATAATTCTACATCATCAAATATATGCAATCGTTAGTTCTGTATGAAATAATGCATCAATGATTACTCCCTCAAAATATACTTTGCTAGATATTAAAGTATGCTTCATAATTTTGATGAAATCGGCTACTGGTGAATCAGGAAACAGAATGCAAAATTTAATAAAAATGACTCCACAAGGAGGAAACTCATCCGAATGTTTATTCAAACTCAATACGGTTCTTCCTGTAGTCGATTTCATCAAAATTGCAAAGTATACTTATCTAGCAAAGTATACTTTGAGGGAGCAATCATTTATTTTTCCCGAAATGCATTATTTCATATAGAACTAACGATTGCATATATTTGATGATTAAAAGTATGCAGAATTATTATACTGAATTTATTACATTATCACTTGTGATAATGTAATAAATTCAGTATAATAAAAAATAATAAAAAATTGAAAATGTCTCCCTCAAAGTATACTTTGCTTGATAAGTATACTTTGCAATGTTGGTGAAATAGGCTACTGTTGTCATGACAAGAATGCATAGCAAATTTGAGAAAGATTTATAACTTACTGAGTTACTGTGCTGACATGTAGAGACATGTAGTCTTCCGTCCACCCATACAGTGTGAATACAGTCTACACTCGTTACCTCAAACTCACTTAAGTCAAACTACTGATAACTCAAAGTCAATTATTGGTTCCAAGTACATGTTCTGCTACCCAATAACTCTCGTAAAGTCATATTTTCGTTATCTCAGTATTTTCTTCAACCCCTGGACTTTGATCAAACGAGTGTAGACTGTATGTCACGCTTTTAATTTTTTTAATTCTATCCAGCAGATACTCTATATATAACCCAGACACCCTGGGAAGTCACGATTAATTTGCACCGTGGAGGTCCCCAGGATGTCTGGCTTTAGAGTGGTTTCACTGTACCTGAGTTTGAGATGTTCGAGGTATCGTATCTCCTTCTCTATCTCGTAGTTGAAGTGGGTGAGTATGCGGTCGGCAAGCAGGGTGCGGTATTCGTTGACAAACAGCTCCTTACTGCCGTAGATGTTCACCAGCATGCTGATAATGTCCGCCGCCCGCCGACTCTTCGACCCTGTTGCTGTAATGGAAAAATTATTAATTAAAAATTAACCCATTATGACATACGAGACACGCCATGCGATTTTGTACCTTCGGACATCTGCGTAAATTCATTAAATACGTTTACAAAATTTACAATATTTTTCTTAAATAAAGTAAAAAATTGACAAGATTTTCAAACTACCAAAGGAATATAATTATGCATGTAGTCTGAAAGTTTTGTAAACTTATGACGCCATTTACGGAAGATATTGTAAATTCTGTAAACGTAAATAATTAAATTACGCAGATGTCCGAAGGTACAAAATCCCATGGCGAGTCTCATATGTGGCTGTGACTAGAGAAATTGGGCTTATGGGTTATGCGACCAGTGTAGATCCAGATCAGACTGTACATTCGCACAGTCCGATCAGGATCTGCACTGTTTGCTATTCCATCAATGAAACACCCGTTACGTTTGTAACAAGCAATATAGATCATTATCAGGCTGTTATCATAGGAATAAACATCATTATTGAGAATCTATCGGGGTATAAAGTGGGTTTTGTTTTTTAGATTTGAATGGGGCGTCAACTTGTAAAAGCCCAAATATACCATTTATACTGGATGAAACATTGTTGATCTATATTATAATCATTGTACTTTTTGTGGTTTGAATGGAATGGAATCGGAATTCCTACAGGTTTGCTAGCCTTGCCTTATAATCTTGATATCAACATACACTAGGTATTCTCTACATAAGACTAGGCCCTGCCACCATTAGTACAGTGGAACCTCTCCAAACCGGACACCCTGGGGGTTCCCCAGGGTGTCCGGTTTGGAGAGGTACCACTGTAAATCAGACATGTTAGCGCTTCATGACACATTCTGGAGTTTTGCAATCATGAAAAGTCATTGTAATCAGAGATACGTAACAGGGAAACACTTCTAAGTTAAACATCCATATTTCCCCCAGTGTCCGGTTTAAAGGGGTTCCACTGTATCACGGGTTCAAGCTACGAAAAGTATAACAATTCTAACGTATGTCCATAACACAGTAATGCTCAGCCCGGTCACTACTAGGGTTGTGGGTTCGAAACTCGTATGTACCTGGGTCGGCGTCAACGGGGTCGGGCATCCATTTCTCCCAGTTTTCATCCTCCTCCTCATCCTGGGCGGACTCAGCGGATAGAGGCTGGCCTCGCACCAACTCCTCCAGTAGCTCATTACTGCCGTCATCTGTCAGGTTGGACACGATACACCGCACCGTGTCGTCACGTAACCTACACGATATATATGTGGCTGTCACTGGAGAAATAGGGCTTATGGGATTTTCGACCAGTGTTGCTCCTGATCAAATAGCAAACTCTTGTTGCAGCCTGATAATGATCTATAATGCTTGTTAGAAGCATGACGGTGTTTCATTAAGGAATGGCGAACAGTGAAGATGCGGATACACAGGCTGATCTGGATATACACTGGTAGCAAAACCCATAAGCCCCATTTCTCCAGTCAAGAGCAACATAGAATTCCTCATTTGCTATCAAAATATCAACTTCCGACATCATCATAGTCATTTACAGAAAATATCACAGTTTCTGTAAATATTTTTTGTGAAAAATTACACATCTTTAGGCACAAAATCCACGGCTTGCCACATATGTGTTACACCAGGCCGTTTTAGAATTGTCTGGAAATTTCAAATGATGGATTTACATTTCATGAGCATAGGCTGCACATGCAGCCTATGCTCAATAAATGTAAATCCGATAATTGTTTACAAGAAAACTGTGTTAATGTGAAATTTACAAACTATCATAATTTTGCACTTACATTTTAGTCGAACGAAGTTTGATGAAACAGGCCCCATGTGATTTTGTACCTTCGGACATCTGCGTAATTTCATGAAATACGTTTACAAAATTTCGCATTATTTTAGTAAATAGTGTCAAAAGTTGACGAAAAGTTTGTAAACTTTTTACTTAATTTATGAAAAGTATTGTAAATCTTTTAAACATATTTAATGAAATTACGCAGAGGTGGTGTCTCATATGTGTTGTACATGTACATACCTTAGGTACCTGCGAACGGGGTCACAGACCAGCTCCAGGATGACCCCGGCTGGGTCAAGGACACGCAGTGCCCGGATAGCAGATATATACGCAGTGAGGATGTCTGTCGTGTTTACACCTGGAGAACAGAAAGATAGAGTTACAGCCATTACAATGATCTATATTCCAGTGCTATAGTCACGATATCTGGGCGCCTTTTCACTAAACTTCGTACTACTAAAATGTTCAGGGTATGGGATCACGTGGTCTATTGTTTGGATTAATGGCGGCGCCCATGAGGTCTCAGGTAAATCTTATTTTTCATCAACACGATTGCGGTTTCTTCCTTTTAATGATGTCTATGTTCCAGCAATCGAATGTTGTTTAACCCTGGTCCGAATCAAATTTCTCTGCAGAATGTTCGACCCTTGGAACAACAATCACCTATCAACAACGGCCACTTTGGCCACTTCCCTTGGCCGGCAGTTGTTCACAGGTTCGACTGTACATATGTTGCTGTATGTATATGAGGCACAATTTATCAACCGATGGCCCAAATGAAACCCACCTGGATGAAGAAGTCGCGTCTCCAATGACGACTTCAGCGTGGCGACTAGGTGTGCCCGCATATCCGTCTTCTCTAGACACGTCTTCAGGTCGTAGATTGCGGGATCAGACTCAGGGAAATCAATGATGATGTTGAACAACTGCCCGATCTGCACATTGGCATACGTCTCGTACAGGGAGTGGAGTAATCTGCCCTTGAAGCTCGCGATGCAGTCCGAATGTATGTGTCTACGATTACTGGAGTAGACCAGTCGCAGCCAGCCCAGAACCTTGTTTTCCAGCCACTGTAATTATAAACATCCATGACATATGCAGGGATTCCGCTGGGGAAAAAAAAAATCGCCACTTCAAAAAAAAAAAAAGTGGCGATTTATTTTCGAAAATTGTAATATTTTATCGCCAATTCTTTATTTTTATCGCCAATTGCGAAAGTGGCGATCGCCAGCGGAATCCCTGCATATGATTGACTTAATAGTCATTACCATCCATTCGATAGTAACACAGAGCTCCAGATAAGCTGCGTATTTGCGTAAATACCCAATTAAAATTGCCAAAAACCCAATTGAAATCATAAGTGGCGAGTATCAAAAAGCAATAACAAATTTGTGGTACCTTTATCATGCTACAGAAAACAATAAATAGACCACAAATATAGCTTTTTATTTTATTTTCTATGAAGACGTGTCTTGGTATTTCATTAGAATTGTTTCCAAGGAGACAATTATAATGAAATGCCAAGACATGTTGTCATTTCGAAGCAAACTATTCAATAATTGCTGTCTGTTGATGTGTAAACAGTAGTGTGATTGTATTTTACCCAATTAAAATGTTGAAATACCCAATTGCTTCAGATATGATGGAGTGAAAATACTCAATTACTAATTCCTTATCTGGAGCCCTGGTAACATCACAGCTACCTACAGTGGAACCCCTCTAAACCGGACACTCAGGAAAATATAGATGTTTGCCTTAGATATCTTTCGCTGTTATGCATCTCTGTATCTCTGATTACAATGGCTTTTCAAGATTGCGAAACTCCAGAATGTGTCATGAAGCGCTAACATGTCTGATTTACAGTGGAACCTCTCCAAACCGGACACCCTGGGGAACCCCCAGGGTGTCCGGTTTGGAGAGGTTCCACTGTACTAATGGTGGCAGGGCCTAGTCTTATGTCATGAAGTGCTCACGTGTCTGATTTACAGTGGAACATCTGCAAAGCAGTTCCACTGTATTAATGTATTGATCTTTTAAAGTAATTCTGAATTTCAAGACTGTATACATGTATGAAATATGTTTCTTTAAAAAACAATTAAGGACTATACATGGACAAAATAGACAATTTATGTTCACAGAAACTGGTTAACCCATAAATGCTTCGGCTACACAATTTTTTACACAAAAATAAAAGTAATTCTCTTAAAACTGCACAGAAGTATCTGTTGTTACCACACATTGTAACCGTCTCGAAGAGACGGTTAAAATGAGTGGTGACAACATACACTTTGAAGAACAAGTAAGTGAAATAGCGAATATTATTTCAATTTGTTCATACCAAGTGTACATGTTCATTGGTTCAAATGAGTGGTCACAATATAGACTTTTGAGAAGAAGTAAGAAAAATAGCGAAAATGATTTCAATTTGTTCAGCATGAATGGGTTAGCCATTCTTACATGTTCCAAGCTGTCGAGATATGCGGCCTCAAAGTTTCCCTTACAGGTGGTCTCCACGTGGTGTTCTATCTGGTCGTGAACGAGGGTCGTCACTGCTGATCCCGACACCTGCTCCAGCACCCCCACCTCATCCCTGTAACAATTGATTTACAAGTGGAGAGATTGATTGACACATGGTCTCCATGTGGTGTTCTATCTAGGTATGAATTTATTAAATATTTAATTTCTCAATGAAAGTATATGTTGTGACCACTCATTTGAACCGTATTGACGAGACGGTTCAAATGATGGTCGCGACATATACTTCTGAGCGCATAGAAGTAAAATATTTAGGATTTTCCGCAAACATAATGGTGTATCACTCAGCATTAAGAGGGTTAAGCTCCGACAGGTTTACCGTCGAGATATGTATGGTGTGGAAATGGATCCTACTTTAACCACAGGCAATTCAACTTTCCCACATTCCCTTATTAGACAGGTCCACAGGGCTCCAGATAAGGAATTAGTAATTGAGTATTTTCACTCCATCATTTCTGAAGCAATTGAGTATTTCAAAATTTGAATTGGGTAAAATACACGTCAACAGTCAGCAATTATTGAATCGTTTGCTTCTAAATGAAAACATGTATTGGCCTTTCATTAGAATTGTCTCCTTGGAGACAATTCTAATGAAATACCAAGATGTGTTTTCATTGAAAATAAGAAAAATATGCTATATTTCTGCTCTGTTTGTTGTTTTCTGCAGCATGATAAAGGTACCACAAAATTGTTATTGTTTTTTGATACTCGCTACTTCTGATCTCAATTGGGTTTTTGGCAATTTTAATTGGGTATTTACGCAAACACGCAGCTTATCTGGAGCTCTGTGTCCAACTGGCCTGGCTATACTGCGGGTACTGCCATAGTATTACAGTGGAACCTCTCTAATCTGGACATCCTGGGAAACTTGCAGGGTGTCCAGTTTAGAGAGGTTTCCAGAGTTCCAGATAAAGTGTGTATTTTACGCATTTATTTTAACGGCATTCATGTACATATTGATTTTCAAAATTGGTAGTACAAAATATGCACAGCAATGTGTAAGTACTCAAAAATATGAGTAACTAAATGGCCACGCCTGCGCCGAGGCTTTCATAGTAGACTTTAACTTTACTTTAACAGACGTACGCCAATATGCCGACTATATCGCGCTGTCCGCAAGTGGGCGCAAGTTGAACTGGGCCTTTATTCGCCCGTTTGACGGGATGTGTTTTTATAGAATTTGTGTTGCGCTGCGCAACACAAATTCTATAAAAACACATCCCGTCAAACGGGCGAATAAAGGCCCAGAGCGCAACACAAATTCTATAAAAACACATCCCATCAAACGGGTGAAGAAAGGCCCAGTGTTATTACATACAGTTTGGTGTTGATGTTGTGGAAGCACTCCATGATGTACTGGCAGGTACAGAAGTCTGTGTCACCATGACAACCTGGACATTGGCTGCCGTCCTCGTCTCGGTCCTCATCTGTAACACAAAGACTGTTTCCATGATGGGACCACAACATGTACAGAGCTCCAGATAAGGCGCATATTTATGCAGAGCTCCAGATGAGGCACATATGTATGCAATCCTTTAACCCTTGCAGCCCTAAGTAACTGGAATGGAAATTTTATATGTTCATTTCGCAACCAAGCCAATCATCACAAAATGATTTCAGAGTACATTTAGGAAAATGGGGTGTTTTTGTTTTCAAAAATATGAAAATTGCTTGCAAAAAGTGCAGATCCTGATGAGACGGCTCGTCATGAGCCGGCTCATCTGGATCTACAGTGTTTGCCAATACCACTGTACAGGTCTGTGGTGTTGAAAGTGTTAAGGGATATAGAAGCTATCACAGAACTGAGAAACTAGCAAACTTATTAATGTGTGAAAAAAGGTATACAAGTTGTGCAGGTCAGAAGATCAAGGTCATATTAAAGGTAGCATGGAATTGTGCACAAGTATGATGTATTGGAATATTAAAGTAATCCTTCAAGAGTTATAGAAGTTATGATACATCAAGGGAGAAAGAAGTTATGACGGAATTGAGAAACTCTGGCAAATTTCTTACTTTGTGTGGAAGTTCAATGTGGTGAAAGTCAAAAGTTCATGGTCATATAAAGGGCAGCATGGATGTGTGACATCTGTCCACAAGTATGATGTATTGAAATATTACAGTAATCCATCAAGGGATATAGAAGTTATGACAGAATTGAGAAACTCCAGCGAACTTCCTAATTTGTGAAAAAGTTCAAAGTTGTGAAGGTCAAACAGTCAAGGTCATATTTAGGGCAGCATGGATGTGTGGCATTTTTCACAAGTCTGATGCATTGAAATATTAAAGTAATCAATCATGGGAGAGAAGTTATGGCAGAAATGAGAAACACTGACAAACTTCTTAATGTGTGAAAAAGTTCAAAGTTGTGATCGTCAGAAGGTCATGTAAAGGGCAGCATGGATGTGTGACATTTGTCCACACGTATGTTGTGTTGAAATATTTAAGTAATCCTTCAAGGGATATATAAGTTATGACAGTATTGAGAAACTCCGGCGAATTTCATAATGTGCTGGACGGACGCACGGACACACAGTCCAAATGCTACATGTATATGCCTATTGAGACCGGTGGCATACAAATATGCAATAAATTCAGTAATCTGTTTGCAAAAATGAAATATGCATTGATTTTTAAGTGGAAGTGAATGGGTTTAATGTCCCACTAACAGCTAAGGTCACATAGAGCCGGGACCACAGTTTAAAGTCTCATCAGGCAGACCAGTGGGATGGAAATACTACGCAAGTATTTTTCACGCCTAGCGTGAAAAGATTTAATTCACAACCTCCGGTATTGAAGTCCAATGTCATACCAGCGGCCACTACCAGTATCTAGCATAAAGTGAAAGTGAATGGGTTTTACATACCAGCAACAGCTAAGGTCAATACCGTCATGGAGGGTATATGTTGCGACCACTCATTTTAACCGTCTTGATGACAACAACAAATTATGAAGAAATGCGCAAAATAATTTCCATCAGCAAAAGGGGTATAGCCTGTAGATTCACCATGAAATGTGCTGAAGTCACATAATACATATTTTGTTACGGCCGGTGTTAGTCCACGCTCAATTGTGGCGGTGAATGGAGAAACGGGTCTTATGGGTCTTGCAACGAGTGTATATCCAGATCAGACTGTGCATTCCGCGAAGTCTGATCAGGATTTGCACTGTTCGCCATTCCATCAATAAAACATCCATCATTCGTCTAACAAGAAACATGCATCGTTATCCAGCTACAGCACTACGTTATTTGATCAAGAGCTACACTGGTCACAAATCCCAAAAGCCCAATTTATCCAGTCACAGCCACAATTGACACCATATTTCACATAGCTCCAGATAAGGTGCGCTTATAATTTATGCACTTATTTTAGCAGAATATGCATTGATTATCATAGCTGAGAGTAAAAAATACGTATTGATTTACAAAAGTAGTGAAAATACTGTACTGGTAATAAAATTGAAAATTTATTTATTTCAGCTGCAAAAAGCAAGTGTTTGCTTTTTGCAGCTCAAATAAGTGAATTTTTTAATTTGTTTATTTTGTATCATTTGTTCCCTATTTAATAAGAAAGAAAATCAATAATACATTTGTAAAAGTAAAATATGCATTGAATTTGAAATATGGGGGTATAATACTCTTTAGATACAAAACTTATCTGGAGCTCTGTATGTCACCTACCGGGATCAGGTTCCAAGTCAAGATGGTGGAAAACACGGAATGCCTGTGCATAGAACTGTTCAACAGCCAGTCGGAATTCCGCCGTCACTTGTGAAAACACAACTGCCTTGAACAACGTAATCACCACATCTGACAGCTTCTGCACTCCACAGAATCTCAGCATTGAGTAATTCTGTTTATCTCCCTTGGAATAATCTCTAGCACTTGAAGGCATGGTTGGTATGAAGCAGACACTTTGTGGAGAAACTCAACAGCTTGTAAAAGATCGTCCGTGCTTGATGAAGAATTATTTTGCGAGCTACATTCAGGTTTGGATTCAAAACATTTCCAAAATGTTGGTGCAACACGCTGTCTCAAGTCAAGCTGCAGTTCTTCAAAAAACCAGTCCTCTAATAGATTGCCTAGCCCTTTCTGGCAGATAAAGTCTAAAGCAGCGCGTAGGTTAACGTCAGGTAAACGTTCGTCATGTGACACACGCTACAAAATAAACAAGAAATCGGTAACATTGTTGGTACTACCCTAAAAAACTTAAACGCAAATTTCTTATGTCATTTGACCTTGATGTTGGGCACAGGGGTCATATGGTTGGGCTGTACAATAAAATATGGATGATGACAATTAAGTATATATATGAAGTATCAAGCCATTCCGCCATACTATGTTGGAATGGCTTGATACTTCATATATACTTAATAGACATACGGTAACAGATAGTAGCCCAAAGCTCCAGATAAGCTTTGTATCTAAAGAGTGAAATGGGGAATAAATGATCAAAAAATGAAAGACAGTTAAACGTTTACTTATTTGAGCTGCAGAAAGTAAACAATGTGCTTTTGCAGCTGAACTATGTGAATTTTCAACGTTATTAGATCCGTTTCACTCCTTAATTTGAAAATCGAGTATTTTCAAATTTCTGTGAGTATTTTGTACTCTCACTTTTGAAAATCAATGCATATTCAGCTAAAATAAGTGTGTAAAATGCACCAATATGCAGATCATCTGGAGCTACGCTCACTCGTTTGTTTAGCGCAAGGACCCAATTATTTCAAGATAATCAGTTCACCTGGGTATTTAATAGTCAAACATATGTCGGCAGCAGTCCTCACGACACACTTTTCACATCAGCGGCCTGCTGTGCCAGTGAAATTTAGAAAATTGCTAGCCGAATGATAATCAGCATAATTTTTCCAGCTTTGTTAATAATTGAAAATAAATTACATAAATGCAAACATTCTGCTGGTATACTGGGCCAGGTTATTGTTGATTTCTTAATCTACTGGCCCGAATAACTTTTGACTGGCCTGGATCATAGGACCCGTGGTTTTTGCGCGGAGACTGCGACAGCAAAATGTGGAAGATATAGTAGGTCCGTTTTGCCTAGGGTACGTTTATATAATAAACAGCCACGAAAACTGACGACAGTGACAAATAAATTGTACTAGCAGCCAGGAATTCAAATAAAAACACATGCACTTGTAAAGAAAATTATTATTCCATTACGATATTACTATAAAATATTGTTATTTACTTTGCCCGGGGATAAATAGTCAGTACAAACGTCCCAAGCCCGAGTAACTTCACCGGCCGCCATATTTGTTGAGTTTATACAAAACCTCAACTAATTAATTTAAAATATAACAAAAAGATTATGCATGCGTTTAATCTTTCTATGGTGTTATCCGTTCGCGTCTGTCCGTCCGTCCGTCCATCCATCACGTCTGCCAGTTTCACACCTGAATTTGTCTGTTTTCGAATTTGGCAACCTCCAAGGAATATGTTGAAAGTCATAGATTGGAAGTATCGAGAAAGCATATTGGCTCGATGAATGTGATGGGAGCAGCCACAGTATAATTGACAAATGTGTGAAACTTGCACAAGTCGAACTTCTGAACTGCACTGTTCATGGCTACTCCATCCCAGCTTGTCCAGTGTGTTTGAGACAATACAGTACTAGTACTACTGTCTGTTCCATGTTTTTCAGCCGACGAACATTTGGCTAATAAACGCATTAATTCTAAAAAAAATATTTAAATGTAAGTACTTTTTCACCAATAACAAAATTGTTTGTTTAATGAAATTCCATCAAATATTGATTTTGCAACGAAAAAACGATTTTCCTATGGGAATTTAACATGGGTGGAAAAGAGGTGGAAGAGCTGCTCCAAAAACGAAAACAAAATGGAAATTGACTCCGAGACCTGGCTAGATAGCTTGTAAATGATGTAACTATATCAAAAAACACAAGTTAGATTTTGAAAATCTGTCCACAAATAAAAATTATTTAAAAAAAATCTGTTTTTAGCCCCAATGTTAAATTCCCATAGGAAAATAGTTTTTTTCGCAATAAAAGCACTATTTTACGGAATTTTATCAAATCATTTGTTTGTAGATAGGAACACGTCCGTTTGATGATTCTTTATTCAGATCATAATGACGGGACTCAATCTGAAACAATTGACATAGAGTTACGCACTGGTATTAACTGATTATTGTCTATTTTGCAGAGGGTGACTTTTTGTTATTGATGAAAAAGTACTTGCAATTAAATAGTTTTAAGATTTAATATCGATCTAATGGCAGCAAAACGTGGAGCAGACATTATTATATATTATGGAGTTTATCAAAATTCGGAAATCGGCCTGCTTCTTTACTGGGCTATATATCCCGGGTATGGAAGGTGTTCGAGCCAATTCCCACCCTTAACTATAAGCCCAATGAATGAATGAAATCTTTGATTTGCAACGATCAATATGCAATTTGTGCCACCATAGGTAGTATTGGTTGGCATGTAGGACTGTGTCATCAACAAAAGGATGGACTTGAGATATTATATTTTTCATGAGATTATAATAAATACTGTCATGTGATTTTTGTTCCGTCACCTGTGATCTGGAGCTACACTGTCATTCAGAAAATACTAATTCCTACCAAGGATGTGTGTGTATTGTATAAGTTTATGATCCTACTCGGAGTGTCTAATCTTGTGAATATGAATTTTTATTTGCCCAGAAAGATTGAAAATATTTTTCTATGTTTCTGATTTGCCGGAAACCTATAATATCCGCCTCTATCTCCACCCCTGCGCCCTGAGGCCGGTAGTCCAATTTTTATTATTGGAAATTATTTCGTTTAAATTATTTGCGTCGTTTAAATTATTATCTACTTTCATTTTTGTATTCCACTTGTGCAGGTGTGACAATTTAGCAGTTCTACGACTGATCTAACCATCGCAGTAAAGACAGAATGGTATAAAGGCTGTCAATAAATATACCAGCGATTGTTACGTGTGTCTGTACACTTGTATATGTATCTTTATCTCACGATATTGTATGTCGCATCATAATAATTTGCAATACGTAGTGAATGATAACCGACAGTACCAGTAATTCGGCTTTCAAGAAATATGTGTACGCATGATTTTAATGCAATTGATAAAGGTGGATGTGAGTTGAGAAATGGGGCTTATGGGATGTGTGACAAGTGTAGCCCCTGATAAAATAGCACACATGTATACAGTACATGAGAGTTACTTCCGTCAACTACCGATAACATATTCTGGAAGTCGGACTTCGTCCATTTCGCGCACCTGCAGGCTATAATTATCTCCCCTGTTGAGGAGCACAGGGGGAAATCTGACCCGTTTCCTATATAATTTAATCATTTTTGAACGCTTCAAACAACCAAATTCAAATCGCTAAATCAAATTTATAATGTTAAATGGTCATTAAAAAATATTCTTATCACCATTTAGTATTTTCGTAGTTCTAAATGTGAAATATTCTGGCATAAAAATGATGTATATTTGTATATTAGAGCAAAATGTATCGATTTACCCCCAAACATATCGGGTCACGTGACTAGTGATACGTCACGCCGACTTCCAGAATATATTGTTCGTTAGATATGAAGTATTGCTAAGGGGAAAAAGTGTCGCCCGATGTGGGGTTTGAACCCACGACCCCCGTAACACTAGCACGGCACTCTTACCAACAAAGCTAACCGGGCGATCGTGTCTCACCACCACACCGGACACTACACTCCTCCCCTTCTTATCCTTTGGGAGCCAGGCATCAACCTCACAGCTTCATGAGGAGTATAGCCTGCAACCCAAAGTACACCAGGCACAATCCTGTTTACTTCTGACACCATTGAAGTATTATTAAGGGGAAAAAGTGTCGCCCGATGTGGGGTTTGAACTCACGACCCCCGTAACACTGGCACGGCGCTCTTAACAACTGAGCTAACCAGGCGATCTTGTCTCACCACCACACTGGACACTACAGATAAGAAGCATGTATTGCTAAAAAAGATACCAATTGGCAGAAATACAGAAGAAATCAGGAGTTACATGGGAAACTATTCTTTGTTACAATGTTACACCGTTACACTGTAGCAAAATCAGCACCTGCCAATAGGTATATTTTTGGAAGTACATGTATCTAGTAACATCGTATGATACATAGCAGGCGCGGATCCAGGATTTCGGGTTGGGGGGGCGTAACTATTTTGCAATACTTGACTATATTATTAGCTCGTTCGATAATATAGTCAAGTATTGCAAAATAGTCGAGATAGCGCTAGAGGGGTCCGGGGGCATTTCCTGCGTTCTGGCGCATTTTGGAGCAAAAATATTGACACTGTCACAGTATGTTTAGACATGATTTTTGATTGAAAACGTTTAAATTTTGAAACAATAAGAAAACGACCGAAAAATGCATGGAAAACATGACACTTGGCATGAAACGTGCCTTGTAACTTGTAAAAAATCTTTACTCGGCGAATTTTAGGGGGGGCGTGCGCCGGGTCCGCCCCCCCTGAATCCGCCCATGCATAGCGGTGAGTCAAATTTATTTGACTAATCCTGCAAGTCAGCATTGTAAACATGGTCATGATCAGGGTAAACCACATGCTTGTATTCAAAGACACGTTGGTTCTTTGTGTAATTTAAATCTGACTTGTAAACATTCAACATACAATGTAATTGTTTTACTGCCTGATATTTGTATTTTTTTTTACAAAACATTGTTAACTGTTTATAATAATTTCCAGTGGAACTGATTCTAAAGCGTAGTAAAACCATGTTTTTCATGACAAAAAAAACAACAAATAGCAGTCGACAAAATTTAGTTAAGCATTATGGTTAAACAGCAAATGTCTTTATGACATTGGCATTTGTATAACAATACAAACAAATTCCGGTACATTGTACGGCAAATACATTTGCCAGTGACAACAGTATACAGAACTCCAGATAAGGTACATATTGGCATATTTTACACTCATTTGAGCAGAATAGAGAGAGAAAGTGGGAGTACAAAGTACTCACAGCAATGTGAAAATACGCATTTATTTTCAAATTGAGCAGTGAAATTACTGTAATAATGTTGAAAATTTACTAAGTTGAGCTTTATTTTTTATAATTATGCCCTATTTAATAAGGAAGAAAATCAATAATGCACTGAATTTGAAATCTGGGGGTATACTATAATACTCTTTAGATACAAAACTTATCTGGAGCTCTGAGTTATAACCAGGAAAAATTGTGGCGAATCAGGGATTTTTCTTTATTCAAATTGTGTGGCCACTGAACTCTATGCTATTTCTGTTTTGTTTCCCGCAGTCGGTGACGCTACACACAGATCTGGGTGATATGAAGGTGGAGCTCTTCTGTGAGCAAGTTCCAAAGGCCTGTGAGGTAATGCCAGACCATTCACCCTTTCAGCACTATAGGCCTGTATTAGTGGTATTGGCAAAAAGTGTAGATCCAGATGAGCCGGCTCGTGACGAGCCGTCACATCAGGATCTGCACTTTTTGAAAGTACTTTTCATATTTTTGAGAACAAAAAACACCCTCTGTTCATAAATGGACTAGTCTTCTGATTGACAAAAGAGACTTTTCAGTAATGCGACCAGCGTAGCCCCAGATCAACCTGCACACCCGCTAATGATTACTGCCTACACTGTCAATTTGTGTCTGTGTCAAATTGCCCCATGTTTGTTTGTTTGTTTATTGGTGTTTAACGGCCTATAACAGCTAGGGTCATGTAAGGCCGGGCAAACGGGTTCGATCCTATTTTAACCTGCTGCATTGGGGGAAAAATCCCAAAATCAGAACGGAAAATTTACATCGCGACAAAATATATTGGTCGGTACCCATATTTGAGAAATATATTGTATATTTGAGATGAGCCATGTAATTTTGTACCTAGAAAGATATGCAATATCTCCCATGATCTGCAGAAAAAATATTTACAAAATTTACGATATTTTCCGTAAATGACACCAAAAGTCAATGAAATGTTCACAGCAGAATTCCGCATTTGCTGTGAACATTTCGTAAATTTTCAACATCATCTTGGCCCTGTGAGGCAGTGCCAACTACAACAACTACGAGTTTATTATTGATCAGGATATACACTGGCCTCTCGTGTCCTTTAGTACAATTTTTAGCCACTGGTCAAAATGCCATAAGATGTGCTTGAGCCACCGGGTGGTCAAGTTACATTGCATGGTGTAATTTGACACAGACAATAACAGTTTCCATTTGCTTTGAATTACAACAGGAAATAGTTAATTTTGTTCCATTGCAACATCAACACACCCAAATTTGACACATATGATATAATAAGTTTGTGCACTCACTGTTTTGTTTCCATTTCCATAACTTTCTGACACTGTGTGGCAATGGCTACAGCAACAACTGTCTGTTCCACAATAGCTTTTAATTAGCCAGCGGTCAAAATGCCATACAGTCCACTTGAGTAGCTATCACATGGTGTAATTTGACACCGACAAAATAGTATTTTGTCGGTGTCAAATTGCACCATGTAATAGCTAATAGACCACCCAGTGGCCAGTACCCATGTTTTGTTTCTGTTTCCAGAATTTCCTGGCCTTGGGTGGCAGTGGTTACTATGACAACTGCCTGTTCCACAGAAACATCAAGGGCTTCATGTTACAGACAGGCGACCCAACAGGTATCACAAAAAGGAACATGATGAGATTAACCCTTTGAACCCGAAAGCCCGCTATAGCGGTTTGTGCACACAGTGCAGATCCAGATGAGCCGGCTCGCAACGAGCCGTCTCATCAGAACCTGCACTTTTTGAAAGTAATTTTAATATTTTTGAGAACAAAAAGTACCTCCTTTTCATAAATGGACTAGTTTGAAAACCATTTTGTGGCAGTTGGATTGGTTGCAAAATTAACATATCAAAATCCATTCCAGATTCCAGTTCGGGTTCAAAGGGTTATCTTTAGTATTCTTGCCAATGTTTTTTTTCATGAAAAATTTGTTAAACTCTAAGGGGGTTACCGGTATTATGATATCCCATTTTCTTGGCCGATATTGGCTACTATTTTGAAATCGCAGCCATTGATCCATGATGCCCCACGTATTGGTGAAAAGGTTAGTTGATCGGTTCCCTGTATTCACTGTCCTGTGTTACAGGTACCGGGAAAGGTGGAACCAGTATATGGGGGCGGAAATTTGAAGACGAGTTACGAGATGGACTGAAGGTTTGTATAAACATGCCCGTCTGTCGGTCAACAAGTGTAGATCTATTTCTAACATTTCAAATGCTATAACAACTGGTGAATTATTTCACTTGGTATCATAAACACGGGTACTTTGCAGCACTCTGTCCCAGTGCTAAATGTTTCACATCGAATTCGAATTCCAATTCAGCTACATGCAGAAGATACGGCATAAATACATTTACTTCTAGTAACCGGCGCAAGAAATGCAGGGGTGGGTGGCAGGTGAGAGCATGTGATGGGTAATTTAACGATCGGGGTTCATCCGTACTGGAATTCCGACTGGAGACCTGGTTTGGCCCTCACATACGACTTTGGCATTTTGTATGCGACAGCTGAATCTGGTTATACCCCTTATGTGGGTATTACAATTATTCGTAATCCTATTTTAGGGGAAGGGGCCAAGTGACTTTGGTGTGGTATGGACCTGGCACCAGGTCAGGTTATTCTAATTTCAGGGCTGAATTTATTTTTTCTCGGTGTAAATATTCCGTTCTGATTTTGGACTTTCCCCCCAATGCAGAAGGTTAAAATGGGATCGAACCCGTTTGCCCGGCCTTACATGACCATAGCTGTTGATAGGCCGTTAAACACCAATAAACAAACAAACAAGAAATGGCTTGTGGCCTAAGGGATGGCTTGTGGCCTAAGGTAGACCATTGGACTTCAATACCGGAGATTGTGCATTGAAGCCTAGGTTTGAAAAATATTTTCATAGTACATAGTCGCTAATCTTGCCAATATTTGTCAATTTATTTTATTTTATTTCAGACACAGCCAATCAAATTGCTTGATTGCGAGTTGGCATTGCCAATAGATGTTCAGAAACCTTGGTTCTCTGGGAAAGACCAGTAGCCGATTTCATCAAAATTGCAAAGTATACTAGAAAAGTATACTTTGCAATTTTGTGATGAAATCGGCTACTGTAGCCAATTTCATCAAAATTGCAAAGTATACTTATCTAGCAAAGTATACTTATCTAGCAAAGTATACTTTGAGGGAGTAATCATTTATTTTTCCTGAAATGCATTATTTCATATAGAACTAACGACTGCATATATTTGATGATTAAAAGTATGCAGAATTATTATACTGAATTTATTACATTATCACAGCCAAAATGGCTGTGATAATATAATACATTCAGTATAATAAAAATTAATAGATTTATCCGTAAATTTAAAAATTCTCCCTCAAAGTATACTTTGCTAGATAAGCATACTTTGCAATTTTGATGAAATCGGCTACTGTAGCCTCAGGCAGTTGTATATTTCCATCCCACTAGTCATTTGTATGAGACTGTTAGCTGTTGTTTGGACGTTAAACCCTTCACTTTTCCTTTTCTACCTTCAGCATAGCGTCATTTGTATGAGACTGTTAGCTGTTGTTTGGACGTTAAACCCTTCACTTTTCCTTTTCTACCTTCAGCATAGTGTCCGGGGTGTTATATCGATGGCAAACAACGGGCCCGATAGCAACGGTTCGCAATTCTTTATCACGTATGGCAAGCAGCCTCACCTGGATATGAAGTATACTATATTTGGGAAGTAAGTGCCTCCATATGGGCCCTCCATTGAGAGCACAGAGCACCAGTAGCCTATTTCACCAACATTGCAAAGTATACTTTAGTAGCAAAATATACTTTGAGGGAGAAATTTTCAATTTTATGATAAATTTATTAATTTTTATTATACTGAATTTATCACATTATCACAGACAATTTGGCTGTGGTAATGTAATAAATTCAGTATAATAATTCTGCATACTTTTAATCATGAAATATATGCATTTGTTAGTTCTATATGAAATAATGCATTTCAGGGAAAATAAATGATTACTCCCTCAAAGTATACTTTGCTAGTAAAGTATACTTTGCAATGTTGATGAAATAGGCTATTTCCTTTGCCGTTCTGCACAATAATTTAAGAATACTTATTTATTCTCAAAGTGAGGAGTAAAAATGTTTCAACTTCCTTTGCCGTTTTGCTCATTTATTCCATGTTTTATATTGTAAAAACATGTGATATATTCATTTGCAAAATAAAATACGCATTGAATTGAAATTAGGGGATATAATACTCTTTAAACGCAAAGCTTATCTGGAGATATGAACTATGGTGCAATATTTACAACAACGGACATAATCCTCACTCATTTAATCAATCAAGTGTGTTTTCAGAGTAATTGACGGGTTTGACATCCTTGACGAGTTGGAGAAAATGCCGGCACACGAGAAGACGTTTCGACCAGAGAATGACGTTCACATACTGAGACTGACTATACACGCCAACCCCCTCGCAGGATGAAAAATCTTGTCCATATGCATTATAGACCAGGCTGATATATGACTGTGATTGAAAAATGGGGCTTATCAAATGTCTGTAGCCCGATAACGATTTACATTGTATATTGCTGGTTAGAAGCATGACGGGTGTTTCATTGATGGAATGGCGAACAGTGCAGATCCTGATCAGACTGTGCGGATGCACAGGCTGATCTGGATCTACACTGGTCGCAAAACCAATAAACCCCATTTCACCAGGCACAGCTACATAAATAGGTTACCGAACTTGGAAAATCATGAGTAGCTTCCCTTAGAACTACTTCCAGGGTTATATGTTAAAATTGTCGGTTTCGCGCCAGTCAAACCAATAAATTCTGCCAATTCAAACATCAAGAATACCTCGGAAGTTGTTCTTCAGGAACTTACTTGTGAGTTTACAAGTTTGTATCCAATTTATAAGATCAGTCTATATGGAGTTATTTCCCTTAGTTTGGGGCCAGACAGCTGGTTTGGCTAACACGGCTACATGAAATAATACAGTAGAACCTGTAAACTGGACAATCTGATGGTTCACTGTCAATTATCTTGGATGATAATGTCTGTTCATGATGGCAAAGTTAAATCTTTGTCAGAGTCTGCACGGTACGCCAGTTCTGCTGTAAATCATTGAAGTTGACTCTGATTGGAGAAAGAGGATTAGGTAGTTTAATCGTACTGAATGCTTGTGTATGAGAACGAAACTAACATGTACACTTGTTGTAAATGCTATAACGTACATTTACTCATTTGGCATCACATGTAATGTAGTCTACCCTAATATTCATAGAAAACATTTACCCGACTATTAGGTTGCTAGTTACAACCATTGGTTTTCTATCTATGAATTTCAAAAAATTCTACAAAGTGAACATTTGCTTAACCCTTACTACGCTGAATTAAATGTTGTCGTCTGCTGAAAATGTTTTATTTTCAATATTTCTCGACAAAAACCTGGTTTTGACAGCACATGAGAATCGTCTCCAGTGGAGACGATTCTCATGTGCTGTCAAAACCAGTTTTTTGTTAAGAATTGAAACAAAAATGAAAAACACCAGACGGAAATTTCCGTCAACAGCGTAGGAAGCGTTAAAGCTGCATTATAATACATGGAACTGATACAAGTGGTATCGTATGCGATGCTCGAAGATTTTGTCTGTTTATTCCAGTTGACCGAGGTGAATCCATTTGAGACACGCCATGTGATTTTGTACCTATAAAGGACATGTGCAAGTTTCATGAAATATATTTACAGAAACTGTGATATTTTCTGTAAATGACCTCGAAAGATGACAAAATGTTCATAGGAAATGCAGAATTCAATTCGGCATTTGCTATGAAAATTTTGTCAACTTTCGACATCCTTGACGGAAAATGTAGTAAATTTTGTAAACATATGTCTCGTATATACATGACTGTATTTCACATTAAACACCTTCCAACTGATGACACGTGTATTTGCGACAATTTGATATGGCAACGCCAGATGTAAACATTGAAGGAATTATTCTCTTTGTGTGTTTATTCTTAGGCTGCTAGAAGTTAATGTACAGTTAGAATCTCTGCTATTTGAATATACATGTATTGTGTTCATGTGCAGAACTGACAAATTGACGTTCACTGCCATATTTTGTCACAGCTATGTATTTCTATGCCGTCAATAAATTATGAATTGATCAATATTTCACATGTTGTATTGTACGTATGTGTCTCATAAACATTTATACACATTTGTAAGTATGTACATTAAACCTGGGACCCATTATCATATGCCCATTATCCCAGATTCTACTAACATATTTTACACAATATTTATGGTACAATTATCAAGAATTTAAAGAAACCCACAAACTGTTTTCACATTGGTGCTTACACATAAACTGTCGTCTGCTGTTATTTTATATTTTGTCTTCCTTTTCAATAAAAACATGGTTTGGCAGCACTTTAGAATCATTTCACATGGAAATGATTCTAAAGTGTTGTCAAACCATGTTTTTGATGAGAAAAATGGGAAATAAAAAATGCAGACGACAAAACTTAATCAGCAGTGTAAGCGTTAAAAGGCACATTGTATTTGGATATTAAGACAACACATGTAAATGCCATCATGATACACTGTATGAGAAACATACATAATTATATATATATATACATGTATATTGTTTTACTGCAGAGATTGTGTTAACTAAGCAAGTTGTGGGATATTTTCCAAGGTGTTGTCTTCCTCATGTATCGAAAAACCGGAAATTGATAATAAATTAACCCTGATGATTTAGACCGCTATCTTAATTTTTTTGTTTTATTTTCTATTTTCCATTTTTATCATCACAAACCTGCTTTGACAGCACTTTAGAATAATTTACAACATGCTTCGACAGCACTTCAGAATCATTTCCATTGGAAATGATTGTGAAGTGCTGTCAAACCATGTTTTATTGAGAAATAAGGCAAGATAAAAAAGCAACAGCAAACGACAATTGTTGTGAGTAGCGGTCTAAGGATTAATCCTGTGGATACCTGGTGGTCTTTTATATCTGCCTTATTTAACCTGGTGGTTTTTAACATCTGTTTATTGTTGGTGTACCAACAGCTAAGGTCATTTAAGGCTGGACCAGCAGGTTCGATCCCGCATTCAACCTGCTGCATTGAAAATCCCAAAATCAGAACGGAATATTCACATAAAAAAAGCCCCGTGCAGGCACCGGGGCGGGATCAACTGATCCTGAGAATAGTGCTGCAGTAGCCATTGCTTGTCGTAAAAGGCGACTAAACTGGCTTAACGATTGGGTTCATACTTTCAGGAACCCACTATACCGGATTTGGCCCTCTTGTACATTTTTGGCTTTCTTGTACGTGAGAGTTGAGTCGGGCTATGCCCCATATATAAAAGTAAGATTAGCGCTAATCCTATTACTTTTAGGGGATGGGATAAATGATGCTGGTGTGGCGAGGGCCTGGCACCAGATCAGGTTGTTCTAATTTCAGGACTGAATATATATTTTGATTGTAAATATTGAGTTCTGAAGTTGGGATTTACCCCCCTCGGACAGGTGGATACGGGACACGACCCCGTTGACCCGTCTGCGTGTAGACTCCCTGAGGCTTGTACCTCTATGTCAGAAAAGCGGACGTTAAACCCTATTCACTCACTCACTCACATAAAAAAAATCTTTATTCAGCCCTGAAATTAGAGTAACCTGACCTGTTGCCTATTTCACTAACATTGCAAAGTATACTTATCTAGCCAAGTATACTTTGAGGGAGAAATTTTCAATTTAATGAGAAATTTATTAATTTTTATTATACTGAATTTATTAGATTATCACAGCCATTTTGGCTGTGATAATGTAATAAATTCAGTTTAATAATTCTGCATAATTTAATCATCAAATATATGAAGTCGTTAGTTCTATATGAAATAATGCATTTTGGAAAAAATAAATGATTACTCCCTCAAAGTATACTTTGCTAGATAAGTACCGGCATAGTTTGCAATTTTGGAAATCGGCAACAGGTGCCAGGTCCATACCACACCAGTCACTTGGCCTGTTCTCCTAAAAGTAATAGGATTACAAATAATCATATTACTCATATAAGGGGTATAACCAGATTCAACTGTCGCATACAAGAAAGCCAAAGACGTACATGAGGTCCAATTCAGGTCTCCAGGTCGGGATTCGGGTAAGGATGAATCCCAATCGTTAAATTACCCATCGCATGCTCCCACCTACCACCCACTTTTAACTTGTGTACACGCATTACCAACCAACATCGTAAACCTGAAATATGACTGTTTTATGACTAGCATATGCTGCCTATTGCTTGTTTATAAAATTATACATGATGCATGAAACAGATTATAGGTGAATTATTTATGTTAATACTACAATATATTCCATTAAGCTTTTTCATGCCGGGGATAAGCCATTATGCTTGCGGAAAATCCTAAATATTTTCCTTCTTATATTTTCATTGAGAAATAACAAAAATAAATATATAACATTTAATAATTTTCATACCCGCAAAGCTGTATTCCGAATGTTAATGTAATGTATGTACGTACAGTGAAACCTCCCTAAACCGGACACCCAGGGTGTCCGGCTTAGAGAGGTCTCGCTGTAAATCAGGCATTTGATCATTCTGGGCCAGAGATGTGTGCTATGCGATCACGAACATACATTTTCACCTGAGATAACTGACCAAGAAAATCATCAAAAATAAGATCACAGGTGTTTTCTTGGTGTCCGGTTTAGAGAGGTTGCACTGTATATGTATACGCATGTCTGGGAATAAACACGGCTTGTACATGCATACTGTATTCATCTTGCAGACAGGCAGTCACAGCTTGACCATGCAATAACTCCAGTTCCCTTCCAGAGGTCTTAACAAATTTCGCTACCCATGTACTCCAGGGCGCTGGGGAAAATAAAAAAATTGCCACTTCAAAAAAGAAAAGAAAAAAGGAATAACCAATAGGATAAAAATAAACAATTGGCGATAACAAATTACAATTTTCGGCGAAAAAAAAAGGATTTTTTTTTTTTTCGAAAATTGTAATTTTTTATCGCCAATTGTTTATTTCTATCGCCAATTGCGAAAGTGGCGATCGCCAGCGGAATCTCTGGTACTCGTGTTCAAAACCCTACCCGTCCGCTGCCTGGATCAATACACAAAAACTTCAAGGCATTTTATCAAAGCGTTTGCATGCATTTTATAAGAATTTTTTATTAGTGTTTAACGGCCTATCAACAGCTAAGTTCATGTAAGGCCGGGCAAACGGGTTTGATCCCATCTTAACCTGCTGCATTGGGGGGAAAATCCTAAAGTCAGAATGGAATATTTGGAATATATGGAATATATGCAGCCCGGAAATTAGAATAACCTGACCTGGTGCCAGGTCCATACCACACCAAGTCACTTGGCCCCTTCCCCTAAAATAGGATTACGAATATCGTAATACTCACATAAGGGGAATAACCAGATTCAACTCTCACATACAAAACACCAAAGACGTATATGAGGGCCAAACCAGGTCTCCAGTCAGGATGAACCCCGATCGTTAAATTACCCATCGCGTGCTCCCACCTACCATCCACAATTCACACTTTGTATTTTGACTTTGCGGTACGCATGGTTTGATTTAATTGAACGAGCAATATAGATGATGAACAGGCATATGTCAGTTGCATGGCTTATATGCACAGACAGATCTTGAATGGCTAGAAGGAGGTCTGGGGGCCGTTTCACTAAACTTCGTACGACTAAAATGTTTGTAAGTGCAAAATTATGATAGTCTGTAATTTTCATATTAACAATGTTTTCTTGTAAACAATTATTGGATTTACATTTAATGAGCATAGGCTGCATATGCAGCCTATGCTCAATAAATGTAAATCCATCAATTGAAATTTCCAAACGATCCTAAATGTGTACTTGCGAACATTTTAGTCGTACAAAGTTTAGTGAAACGGGCCCCAGGACGGCATCGCGGAAACAATATAATTATCCCTTGACGTACTATGTGGGCCACATTTATGATGAGACGGTTGAAATGGTGATCACCACATATACTTCTAAGCACATATAAAGAAACTATATGTATTTAGAAATTTTCACAAACAAAATGACACATCCTCAGCATGAAACGGGTTAACCCTCACTACGCTGAATTAAATGTTGTCGTCTGCTGGAAATGTTTTATTTTCAATATTTCTCGATAAAAACCTGTTTTGGCAGTGCATGAGAATCGTCTCCACTCGAGACGATTCTCATGCTCTGCCAAAACAGGTTTTTTGTTAAGAATTAAGGCAAAAAAGAAAAACAGCAGACGACAATTTTCGTCTCCCACATAGTGAGGGTTAAAGAATAATATTTATTATATACCTACCCATAAACTACATAGTTATACGATGTAAATAAAAGTCATGTGTTCTCATTGATGAAATAAACAACTTTCGGTGAAAATACGACTACTTCCGCTATCTATATTCATGACGCGCATCTGCAGTGCCGGACTGCAAATAGTCTGCAAATACACATTCAATACCATATACAGTCTAAAAAACTGCTAATTTCCATGGAGCGGTATATAATAAATAGAATATTCATATTTTTGCAACGAATATGAAATTATATGTTCATCTCGTGGTGTGAAATGTCCATATTTCACTCGTGCCTAACGGGAGAGGGAGAGGGACATTTAGGGAGAGGATTTAAATAAGCTTGCTTTCAATCCAATCCCATTTGTATATATCATTGTAAATTCCATTGTCGCCTTGTACCATTGTAAATAATATGCAAATAAAATATGTTTAAACTAAATATGGACTTTCCACACCGCTCGATGAACATATATGTCATATTCGTTGCAAAAATATGAATATCCTCGATATACTAAGAAGCTGTTACATTTGTACCATTTAAATTAGAGTATTTATACATTTTATTCAAAAGACATGGACCACAGGCAGAGAAAATGGACCTTACATCGTGTGCAACTAGCCAAATATATAGAACTTCTATATTTCTGAACTAGCATAGTCTCAAATCGCGCTGAACATCCGTACAATCTTATCTCCGCTTACACTGGTCACTATCCAGGCCAGCGAACATTATTTATGTTCCGTAGTACGAGTAACAATTTCTGACCAGTTTATTCACTACATGATTCGAAATGATGATCAGTAGCCTATTTCACCAAAATTACAAAGTATACTTATCTTGCTAAGTACACTTTGAGGGAGAAATTTTCAATTTAACGATAAATTTATTCATTTTTATTGTACTGAATTTATTACATTATCACTGCCATTTTGGCCGTGGTAATGTAATAATTTCAGTATAATAATTCTGCATACTTTTAAACATGAAATAGATGTAGTCGTTAGTTCTATATGAAATAATGCATTTCGGGAAAAATAAATTATTACCGGTACTCCCTCAAAATATACTTACCGGTAGCTAGATAAGTATGCTATCGGCTACACTGGCATTGTTCCTTTTCGATATTTTGGGAATGGGGCCCGTGACTTTGAAATGGGACAAAACGTGTCAGGACTACTGACAATTGGGATAACACTGTATACAAGAAAATAATATACCTAGTTATTCTAATAATGGCCTCCTCTCTAATAGTTGCCCCCTCTCATATTTGCATTCTAAATATGTTATTTTCACATACAAAAGCCATTTAAAACATTGTTTTAAATGGCTTTTGTAAGTGAAAATAACATATGTTGATTCTATTTTCCACGTGTTGATCCCCACAAATTGCATAGCCCCGGGGGCGTTTATTAGAATAAATATGGATTGCATAGCCCCGGGGGCGTTTATTAGAATAAATATGGATTGCATAGCCCCGGGGGCGTTTATTAGAATAAATATGGTACCTCTCTTCAACAGCCACCCTTGGGAAGACGCAAAACTGGCTGTTGTATAGAGGTGGCGGTTGTAGAGAGGTTAATGCTGAATTAAATTTGTCGTCTGCTGTTTATTTATTTTCTTCGATAATTCTCATTAAATACATGCTTTGACAGCATTTTAGAATCATTTCCAATGGAAATGATTCTAAAGTGCTGTCAAACATGTTTTTATTGAGAAAGAATACAAAGCAACAGCATATGACAATTTTCGTGCTCAGCAGTCTAAGGGTTAAATATGGAGGAAATCATCCATTTGGGATATAATATAGCGGCTGTTACAGAGAGGGTGTTGTTGTAGAGAGGTGGCCGTTCGGGGAGGTTCGACTGTAGCAAAATAATTGTGGATACATGAATAACATGACAATACAAACACTCCCACATCATCCAATTATTGACAATATGGGAGTTTTTGCGGTGTCCACGACTTAGAGAAAAACTGCTCTAGAACTTATCCATAACAGTGAGAATTGTGAACAAGTGCATTGAGCCAAGAAGAAATGAAAAAAACATATTTTAACTTTATAATTGGAACACAATTTATTATGTCTGTTTGTTTCTTTAATGGTGTTTAATGGCCTATTAACAGTTAAGGTCATTTAAGGCCAGGCCAATGGGTTAGATCCCGCATTCAACTTGCTACATTGGGGGGAAAATCACAAAATCAGAACGGAATATTTACATCAAAATAAATATTTATCCCGTCAACACAGTGTGCGTATGAGCCGTGAAACACGGTGCCGCGAAACCTTTTTGATATCCTGTCAATATGACCTAATCACTGCGTATGAATATGTGCGGTGGCTGGGATTATTTTTTTGCATTTTAAAGCCATTAGTAGGTGTTGACGGGATAAATAGAATAGTAGGTTAGTGCCGTGAATGGGAAAAATATCTGGCGCGGCTCGGAAACGGGATGTGCTCGACATCCCGTTTCCTAAGCCTTGCCAGATATGTTTTCCCATTCACGGCACTAACCTACTATTCTCTATATATTCAGCCCTGAAATTAGAATAGCATGTCCTAGTGCCAGGTCCATACCACACCAAAGTCACTCGGGCCCCTTCCCCTGAAAGTAATAGGATTATGAATAATCGTATTACTCATATAACGGGTATAACCAAATTCAACTCTCACATACAAGAATGCCGTATCTGAGGACCAAACCAGGTGTCCGGTCTGGATTCTGGTGAGGATGACTCCCGATCGTCAAATCGCATGCTCCCACCTGCCATCCACCTCAACTCTTTGCATGCTGGGAAACTTGTGGGCTATAAATAGTTCAAAAATTCATCATATTTTCTTTTATTTCTCCTTGTAAATATCATGAATATGTCTTGGAATTTCATTAGAATTGAGTCCTGAGGACTCAATTCTAATGAAATTCCAAGACATATTTACAGAGAGAAATAAAACATATATTCCTAATTTGTTTGGCGGATAATTTCGCCGCTAGCATGCAAAGAGTTGATATGTCTGAATGACGGCCCTAAAAATGGACAAAAGGAACATGTCTGTTCACACAAGTCATATGGGCATCAGTATCAGCCAGCGGCCCAATTATACACCACATTAGCTGTCTTGTCCGTGTTTTGCCGGGCGAGCGCGCCGTGATAACAATGCCCGTCTCCGTGGAGTTTCAACCGACAGTCGGTGAGTGAGTTCATTTAGCTCCAGCTCCTTCATCCTACGATCGCCCTTGAATCTCTCCCCGTCACACGTGACGTCGGCGACATTGACCATAGGCGGTGGTACGTATATATCCTCCTTGTGTCTCGGTTGAACGTCGGATACCTTCGCCATAAACGAAGCCGTCGGCCGGCAGATTCGCGTTAACACATTGTCCAGCTCCATTGTACTAATGCGCCGTGTGTGTAGTTCTGTGAGAAAGCTTCCCGACGGTTTGTCCACCGGGTTTATGTCCACGATTGCTTTTCGTCGTTCTTTTAACCGCTGAATTACGCGCGTCGTTGTCCGGAACCGATTTACGGTGTCGGCGAACGAGAGACAGTTTGGCCGTCTGTGTCCCTCGGCGCTGGCCGCGAACATTGCCGACTTGGGTCGGTCCTCGTGGTGGACGTGCACCTTTGAGACAAACTTATACACGGTGGCTGCCGTCTTGATGTACGTCGAGCTGATGTTCGGGTGATCCTGGTGGGGGGAGAACAGGCGGACCGCCGGGGCTGACTTGGCCCGCGGGTACGCCTCATCCATCTTTCGGTCAAACACCGTGAACAAATGTGGCAGAAATGTACAAGCTACTTCCAGCAGTTTCAATAAAGGATGTCAAATAAATCTTAAGTCGCTACTGTGTGCAGCATGCGCTAACTGTCCCTTTCAAAACATCACAAATACAAGTCTACAATCAATGTTTATTAAACATGTTAACCCTTAGAAGGGGGAAACCGAAAACTGTCGTCTGCTGTTGTAACTTATTTTGTATTTTCTCAAAAATAAAAACATGGTTTGGCAGCATTTTAGAATCATTTCCATAAAGTGCTGTCAAACCATGTTTTTGATAAGAAAAATGGAAAATAAAAAATAAACAGCAGATGACAAATTTTAATTCAGCACTGTAAGGGTTAAATACATTCTGTTTATACCACAATGAAGTCTATTATATTTCAGCAGATTAATTTCAGAAATGTGTTTGCAAAACTATGTATTTAATGTCTAGGAATGCACAATTAATATGGATATTTTTCCAGTGAGCTGTACGTCCCTTAGTCCACATATTGTTTGAGTGTCTTGTGCATGTACATGTACAGTATTATATCTAGTATTGATGGCATTTAACCGTTTATCTGATATATCATTGTATATTAAAAAGGAACCTCGATATCACAGGTCACGTTTTTTTGTTGTTTTCAAAATGAGTGAAGACTACCAACAACCAGTCTGTAAATATAATATACATGCATTAAAATCCAAATGTCAGTTACACTGTGAAAACATCACCAAATTTCGACATTTGAAGATATCAACATTCATCCATGGTTAAATTGGAAATATGATAAGGATGGATTCTTCACATCAGGCCTCACTTTTAAGTCTTTCCAATCTCACAGTAAAATATATTGTATTAACCTTTGAAGGCGGGAAATGATTATTGTCGTTTGCTAATTTTCCAAAATTACTTTATTTTTCAACAAAACATGTTTTATCAGTGCATCAGCATCATCTCCATGGGAGATGATTCTGATGCACTGAGTAAACATGTTTGAATTGAGAAAAATATTTCTTTTACAAAAACCAGCAGACGAAAAAATTTAATTCAGCATTTATAGTTCAAATACTATGCATTTCCTTTCTTCACAAGAATACACATAACAGTCCTGGAGGTATCCATAATTTCATGCATCTCCGAAATATTCTTTCATTCTGGTCCATTGTTTTGAAAGTGAAATAAATCGCTATAGATTTGTGCCCAGCTGACGAATGGGTCGTTAGGACATTTCGAACCAGCGCAGCCTACATTAGCCTACATACCGGGTAGCCACAAAGTCTTGCCAGGTGCCGTGTTCATAAAACTATCGGAGCATGCTCTCTAAATGTGTATTCAAAATAAGAAAGTTGATTGGCCGAGACTGAGCATATCTGCTCAGTCTCGGCCAATACAACTTTCATATTTCGAGACAGAGAACCTAGATATGGAATTCAGTTGATTGGACAAGACCAAGTGCAGCTCAGCCTCAACCAATCAGTTTCTTTTTACTAGAATGAGAACCGAGAATTTGAAATCAGACAGCTTGATTGGCCATACTGAGCACAGCACAACCTCGACTAATCAAACTTTCCTACTAAGAGAATGGGAGTCGAGTACATTCTGTAACAAATGTATAATCACAACCCAAGAACACACATGGTTCACCTCCTGGGGCCCGTTTCACTAAACTTTGTACAACTAAAATGTTTGTAAGTGCAAATTTAGGACATCTGGAAATTTCAATTTATGGATTTACAATTATTGATCATAGGCTGCTCAATACATGTAAATCCAATAATTGTTTAATTGTTAATGTGAAATTTACAGACTATCATAATTTTGCACTTACGAACATTTTAGTCGTACTAAGTTTAGTGAAATGGCCCAAGGAGGATGAATAATACTTCATGTCGATGCCACAGAGACCGTCTTGCACATTTCCCATTTCCACAGTCAATTGTTTTACGATCCAATCGCTTTGCTGACATGGTATGGTTACTTCAATAACTGGCTGGCGGACATGGTACGACCTACTGTTTGTTGTCCTGTCGACCTACTTTTGGCCATTAAACGCATTAAATCCCAAAAATTCAAAACTTAAATACTTGTTTTGTAAATATTATAATTTTTTATTTGACGAAATGTTGTATTGATTTTATATCTATAGATAATACAATTTTCTATGGGATATTGTTACATGGTTTCCGTTGTTTGCACATATGTGCAAACAAATAGCGCGTGCTGTTTGCACATGGCTTTAGGCAATGCTCATTCCGGGGCCACGCGTAGACCAAGTGCCTTCATGACGTCACTACGCCGAAGTGCCTTCATGACGTCACTACTTCATGACGTTCATGACGCTGCCCCGGAATATGCATACCGAAAATTATCTACGTGAATGGGACGATTTATAAAAGTACTGAAAATACTGAATATAATGCTCAAATTACATCAGTTTTTTGTTGGAAATGTAACAATAACGTTTGATCATGTCCAGCCGTGTGCAAACGTTTGCTGTGGCCCTCGGGAACCGTTTGAACCCGCGGCCTGCGGCCTTGGGGTTCAAACAGTTCCCGAGGGCCACAGCAAACGTTTGCACATGGCTGGACATGATCAAACCTTATATTGAAGGTACATGCCCACTCAGTAGGCGCAAAATGTTCTTTATAGGAATTAAATAAGTGTATAATTGTGTCACTATTCCACCAGTTCTAAAAATTACAAGTTCCTGCTATACAGATATAATCATTTAGAAAATATTTATTTTACTGATAGTGACGCGCGTTGGTATCAGGCTATTTTCATATGCAAATGAAGCATGGTATTTTTTAATTATTTATACTAATTAAATGCATACCTGAACAAATATATATATATATATGATAAATGCACATCAAAAAATAAATACGGAGTATAAATAGTAATGTCCGTTAACATTTTAAGGAAACACGGTTATCACCCCTGATATCAGTGTGGAAAGATACGTCTGATATAAAATGCATAATAATGCCAATCAATACGTGGGGTAATGGTGAATGGATGTTTATTTTGCCAGAAGATGTCTCAGATGATGTCTCTGATATAAAGAACAGTGTGCCTACTGAGTGGGCATGTACCTTTAACATGGGTTCTAATAATAAGTCGGCAGGAAACCGTGGAACAACAGTATCTATAGTCTGTTTCACGAAACCTGTCCAAATTTTACGGCTATATAAACAATGCAAAAACAATATTTTGTTTCGATAATATTAAATTAAAGCAAAATTTAAGAATGAGCCTTCTTTTTATTTCGTGAAATTTGGTCAAATATTGGTTTTATTACGAAAAAATGATTTCTCTATGGGAATTTAACATGGGGAGAAAAGAGGTAGAGGACTTGTGGGAGGAGTAAAAAAACAATTTTTTTTGGAAATTGACTCCGAAACCTAGCTAGATAGCTTGGAAATGATCTAACTATTAAAGAAAACAAAAGTTAAATTTTAAAATCGGTCCAGTATTTCTGAAATTCTAAAATATTTCCCCATGTTAAATCCCCATAGACATCTTCACTCCGTGAAGATGTCTATGGGGATTTAACATGGGGAAATTTTGTTTTCGCAATAAAATCAATATTTGACCAAATTTCACGAAATAAAAAGAAGGCTCATTCTTAAATTTTGCTTTAATTTAATATTATCGAAAAAAGTATTGTTTTTGCATTGTTTATATAGCCGTAAAATTTAGGCAGGTTTAGTGAAACAGACTATAGACTAATCCTGGTGCTACCAAGGTCATCAACATTGTAAGGTCCCTTTTTTTAACCCTGTTGCTTTTATATCTTGCCTCGTTTCTCAATGAAAAACATGGTTTTGACAGCACTTCAGAATCATTTCCAATGGAAATGATTCTGAAGTGCTGTCAAAGCATGTTGTAAATTATTATAAAGTGTTGTCAAAGCATGTTTTTGATGATAAAAATGGAAAATAAACAGCAGACGGCAACAAAAATAAGATAGCGGTGTAAGGGTTAACAGGCAACGGTGGTTAAGATTCCATTGTCAGCTGAACACTATATTACACAATATATATTCCGTTAATGTCGTGACCATTTATGTCCACAATATAACATTTTTCAACAAAAACGCGTAATTCCAATTTCAGCGATGTATAACAAGATACCATTTTACACTGTCCTGTTTATTTCCATCCTTTACAATGGAAAAAGAAATGATTTTGACTCCACAATGTACGTGGCATTAATCCTGTCATTAACCGGTCAGGGTATTAATCCTTAATTACAATGCTGAATTTAATTTTGTCGTCTGCCGTTTCTTTTTAATTTCCCATTTTGCTCATTAAAAACATGTTTTGACGGCACTTTAGAATAATTTTCGAATGAAAATGAATCTAAAGTGCTCTACCTACTAAGCTAATCCGGCCACCAATCATGTTTGGTGATTTGTACAGCTTCCATATATGATTCTATGCTTATGCAATAAATAGGTCATTACAGTGGTGATGGTTTAACATGATATTTATTAACCCATACAATGCTGAAAACAATTCTGTCATCTGCTGTCTAATTTTTATTTTCCATTTGTCGCGTCAAAAACATGATTTGGCAACACTTTAGAATCATTTTCAATGAAAATGATTCTAAAGTGCTGTCAAACTATGTTTTCATTGAGAATGAAGTGAAAATATAAAACAACAACAGACGACAATTAAGTTTTTATTGTGAAAGAACACACAGTATAAAACTGCAGCAGAAGATAATTTACATTTTCCATGTTCTAAAGATTAATATTATATGTGATACTGTCCGGCAATTGATTAAAGGCACAGTGTTCAGAAAGGAAATGACATGAAATGAATAGGGTGTAACGTCCCAGCAACAGCTAAGGTCAAATAGGGACGGGACAGTGTTCAGATGATCAGTGATCAGTAACTGCATTTATTGCACAATATTGTTTGTTTGTTTGTTGGGGTTTAATGGCCTATCAACAGCTAAGGTCATTTAAGGCCGGGTCAATGGGTTTAGTACTAAATCGCATATATTACCTGCACAAGTACATGTACATTTTCAAGTACATGTTCAAATGTTGGGGGGCGGGGGGGGCGGGATCCCAAAATCAGAACTGAATATTTACAATAACAAAACTATATATTCAGCCCTGAAATCAGAATAATCCTGATCTGATGCCAGGTCCTCGCCACACCAGAATCACTTGGCCCCCTCCCAAAAGCAGTAGGATCAGTAATAATCTTACTACTTTTATAATGGGCAATAACCCAATTCAACTCCCAGGTAACAAAAGAGACAAAGATAAAAACGTACCTGAGGGCCAAACCAGGCAAATCGTGATTCCTATAAGGAGGAACCCCTACCGATAATTTACACCATCGAGTTCGCCTGCCCATCTGGATCTACACTTTTTGCCAATACCATTATACAGGCATGTGGTGTTGAAAGGATACACCTTATAAGTTGCCATCTTTATCACATGAAGACGACTAGGTGATCACGACAGGATAAATTTGATTGCATACTTAGCACAAATTATTATTAAAAACGTGATACTGCCCACTAGCGATAGCACTTTTTTTTTCTGTGAAATTAGGACAGTATGACAACATAATATATTAACTCTTCGCATGCTAGCGGCGAAAATATCCGCCAAACAAATTAGGACTACATTGTATATGTTTTATTTCTCTCTGTAAATATGTCTTGGAATTTCATTAGAATTGTCATGAGGACTCAATTCTAATGAAATTCCAAGACAGCATGACAATTCTAATGAAATTCCAAGACATATTCATGATATTTACAAGGAGAAATAAAAGAAAATATGATGAATTTTTGTCCGCTAGTTTTGAACTATTTATAGCCCACAAGTTTCCCAGTATGCAAAGAGTTAAAATCTTGTTTTGACCAGTTGAACTTGAGTAAGACAAAATGATGTCGCTATTAAATGGCCAGTTTCAGTATTTTTGACGAAATGAAAATGCTTTGATTTAACGACGACACTGGCTTAATGACCTTGCATGTCGGAACCGACTATTTGAGTCCCCATCCGATAGGACTATAGTCTGTTTCACGAAAGCTGCCCAAATTTTACGGCCATATAAACAATTCAAAAACAATATTTTTTTCGATAATATTACATTAAAGGAAAAATTAAGAATGAGCCTTCTTTTTATTTCGTGAAATTCGGTCAAATATTGGTTTTATTACGAAAAATTGATTTCTCTATAGGAATTTAAAATGGGGGAAAAAGAGGTAAAGGAGTGTGGGAGGAGTAAAAAAAAACGAACATATTTGGAAATTGACTCCGAAACCTAGCTACATAGCTTGGAAATGATCTAACTAAGAAAACAAAAGTTAAATTTAAAAAATCGGTCCAGTATTTCTGAAATTCTAAAAAATTTCCCCATGTTAAATCCCCATAGACATCTTCACTCTGTGAAGATATCTATGGGGATTTAACATGGGGAAATTTTTTTTTCGCAATAAAATCAATATTTGACCAAATTTCGCGAAATAAAAAGAAGGCTCATTCTTAAATTTTCCTTTAATTTAATATTATCGAAAAAATATATTGTTTTTTAATTGTTTATATAGCAGTAAAATTTGGGCAGCTTTCGTGAAACAGACAGTAGACTAGCACGAAGTTGTCTTGCCCAAGGATATATTTTTTTTTTTTGGTATAAACATATTTTATTAAATAATAATTTACATCATTGTTCGGTATACAAGCAGTGTAAAGAGGATTGGAACGAAAGATTGCTATCTTATAGAGTTCATCTCCTTTTCTTTTTTGACGAGAATTCATCCTAGTTACAAACATCTCGTTCATTTATTTAATGGTGTTTAGCGGCCTGTTAAGAGCTATGTCATTGTAGGCCGGGTTAACAGAGTTAAATCCCATATTTCACTTGTTGGGGGTGAGATCATATCAACTAAATATTTACAGAAAAAAAATATATTCAATATTCAGCCCTGAAATTAGAATAACCTAACTTGGTGCCAGGACCTCACCACACCAGTCACTTAGCCCCACTCCCTAAAAGTAATAGGATTAGTACAAACCTTCCGGCCTTCGTCCAGTATTCCCGCGACTTTTCCAAGTTTATATCCCCGATAAATTCCACAAAAAGGCCATTCATTCCTTATAATTCCAGCATTTGAAATAAATTCATCAAGAAAATGTGTTTATTATCCATTTTCTTAAGAAGAATTATTTTAACTGCGCCTCACGGTTACGGAAAGTAATTTGGCGTGGAAGTTTACTGGGATATAAATTTTGGACAGAGATTTGCTACGGGCCAATCAAATGTTAGGGAATTGTGTAAATATGTTTGTGCTGGAATTATAATGGGTATAACCGGACTCAACTCTCATGTACCAGAAAGACAAGGAATGTACCGGACGGCCAAACCAGTTATCTCGCTCAATGACAAGCTGTCTCGTCACGATAGTAAAACGGGGCCCTGGTGTGCTGTGAATAATTTTTGGTCCCATCTCTATATGACCTTAGCTGTTGCTGGGACATTAAACCCATTCACTTTCACTTTGTTTTTATGGATATCCAATGAAATATAGGAATTCGAACTTTAAAAATATGGAAAATAGTTTCAAAAGAAAGTTTACATTCTAGAAGCAGCTTAGCGGGATTAAGTATATAAGTATATTGCACTGACAGCTTAACACCATTAAACATGTCTTACCCACAAAAAAGTGAGATTAATCTTTCTACCCGTATACTGAAATTATTTAATGGTGCTTAACGGCCTGTCAATAGCTAAGAACATTTTAGGCCGGGTCACTCAGGACTTATGTTATGTGATTCTCACCTGTTAGGTGAGAATCACATAAACATAAGTCCTGAGTGACCTTGACCATGGATGGTCGGACGTGGGTCGTATGCAAAACAAAGCACCATCCCTAGACGCACATTGTGGCCAAATATAATTAAAATCGATGAAGTGGTTTGGGAGTTATACAAAAAAGAAACGAGTTGCTAACGCACGTACGTACACGACTTAGCGCTATATCCTCCCTAACAGGAAAATGATGAGTACTAATCTTACTACTTTTATAATTGTATAATCAAATTCGTACCCTTCTCTAACCTACTATTCTCTATTTAGGCAAGCATTTTACTTTCTCCTCAATCCACATATACTAATGTGTATCTGACATCTGTAGCCCATTTCACCAACATTGCAAAGTATATTTTTCTAGCAAAGTATACTTTGAGGAAGAAATTTTCAATTTTAGGATAAATTAATTAATTTTTATTATACTGCATTTATTACATTATCACAGCCAATTTGGCTGTGATAATGTAATAAATTCAGTATAATAGTTCTGCATACTTTTAATCATGAAATATATGCATTTGTTAGTTCTATCTGAACTAATGCATTTCAGGAAAAATAAATGATTACTCCCTCAAAGTATACTTTGCTAGAAAAGTATACTTTGCAATGTTGGTGAAATAGGCTACAGATACCCAAACCAGGCACATTCGTACCGTTCTCATGCTCCCCAACGGCCACCCTCACCCGTACAGCGAAACCTTGTAGGATGGTGTTTTTTACGGTGAAATAAAAACAAAAACTATTGCAATAAATTTGTAAACAAGGGCATCGTTATTATGAGGCTAATTACCTCGCTGGCAGCCTCGATAATAAAAAACAACGCAAGTCCTCAGTGACCTTGACCGTAGGTGGTCGGATGTGGGCCGTATGCAAAACATCCCAAGACACACACTGTGGCCAAAAGTAATATAAATTGGTGGAGTGGTTCATGTTATTGAAAAATTAAAGGTGTTACTAACACGCATGTACATACGTACGTACATGAACTATCGTTGAGAGGATAATGAGATTTGTGGAGAAAAATGAGATTACAACGAGATTACAACCAGTGTAGTCTCAGTCCAACCACATCCACAGTCTAATCAGGGCGACACTGTTTGCCTTTTATTCATATTAACATGCTGATACTTTTTGTGTGAAAAATCCTAAATATTTTCTTTATACGAGATCAGAAATATATGTTGTGACCTCCATTTGAACCGTCTCATCGAGATGGTTCAAATGAGTGGTCACAACATATACTTTCATTGAGAAATAACAAAAATAGAATAATTTTTTTTTAACAAGTTCGTACCCATAAATGTGTATTCAGCCGCATGTAATGGGTTAAGCAACTTTACCATCATCTATATGACCATAATCACATTGTGCGACTGTGCTAGATGATTATAAATGTTGTAAGGTATATTTTCTAATACTACGGCGCAAATGTACACAGATTAGTAGTATATTCTGCTTGAAAGTTGACTGACTGTTTGACCTGTACTTTGCATAATTATTTTGGTTTGTTTGTTTGTTTATTGGTGTTGAACAGTTAAGGGTTCAATCCCATAGTTGACCTCCTGCATTGGGGGGAAACTCCCAAAATCGGAACGGAATATTTACATCAAGAAAAAATATGTTCAGCTCTGAAATTAGAATAACCTGACCTGTAGCCGATTTCATCAAAATTGCAAAGTATACTTTTCTAGCAAAGTATACTTTGAGGGAAAACTTTTCAATTTAAGGATAAATTCATTAATTTTTATTGTACTGAATTTATTACATTATCACAGCCATTTTGGCTGTGATAATGTAATAAATTCAGTATAATAATTCTGCATACTTTTAATCATCAAATACATGCAGTCGCTAGTTCTATATGAAATAATGCATTTCAGGAAAAATAAATGATTACTCCCTCAAAGTATGCTTTTCTAGAAAAGTAGACTTTGCAATGTTGGTGAAATCGGCTACTGGTGCCAGGTCGTTAAGTTTGTGACGTACGTATGGGCCGGGACAAACAGACACCAGTAAAGCAAAAAAAAATCCACTTGTAAACCATTTTGGTGGTGGGCGAATAAAACAGGCGGGAGAATGGCTGTCATTGAAAACATCAGTAGCCGATTTCATCAAAATTGCAAAGTATACTTATCTAGCAAAGTATACTTTGAGGGAGTAATCATTTATTTTTCCCGAAATGCATTTTTCATATAGAACTAACGACTGCATATATTTGATGATTAAAAGTATACAGAATTATTATACTAAATTTATTACATTATCACAGCCAAAATGGCTGTGATAATGTAATAAATACAGAAAATAAAAATTAATAAATTTATAATAAAATTGAAAATTTCTCCCTCAAAGTATACTTTGTTAGAAAAGTATACTTTGCAATGTTGGTGAAATAGGCTCCTGAAAATCCACTGAAACCCCCTCACCCCATGTGTAAAAGTATCAAATTTGAGCATACCAGATTGATTCTGAATCATTTTGAAAATTCAAATTAGGACAAAATCATCTGATCAGCTGAAGATTCTCATGCCTGATAAAACATAGTTTGAATCAGTTGAGTTTCAGTAAATGTCCACTGAGAAAAGGGACTTACGACATTTACATCAAATGATTGACCATTTGGAGACTTTCGTCCAATCACAACAAGGATTTGCATCAATGGTAGTGGATCCCTGTTGTAAATTCACACTATGGTTAGAATCTTACTTTCGAAAATAGCAGTAAAGTTACTTTTGTGATGGCGAACAGTGTAGGCCTTGATTAGACTGCGCAAGCTGATTTGTGGCTATGCTGATCGCTGACGTTCCAAGGTCCATGCTCTCAGAAGGGGCCCCATTTAAGATTACAGTGGAACCTCTCTAAACCTGGACACCCTGGGATGTTCCCAGGGTGTCCGGTTTAGAGAGGTTCCACTGTAAAACAGACAGACGACTACTTCAAGACGCGAGTGTGTGTTTTGCGATCATGAACAGTCAGTATCATCGGCGATAAATGGCAACAAACCCGATAAACATTAAGCAGTATCAACTGTTTTCTTTGTCCGGTTCAAAGGGGTTCGACTGTACCTTGCCATGTGTGGGCGAAAATTGGTTACCGATTACAAGCAGAGCTCCAGTGAAGGTGTGTAATTTGACCAGCTTGGGGTGAAACTTTGTTATTTCTTCATCAAAAATGGCAAGTTGGGAGTCCTTTAGAATCGTCTCATTGAGACGATTCTAAAGCACTCCCAACGTTCCATTTTTGATGGAGAAATAAGAAATTTACCTCCAAATTACGCACCTTAACTGGAGCTCTGATTACAAGGTTATATTTTACGGTCACCAACTCGATTATTGGATTAGATGTGGATTGCAATTTATGCAATGGTGTACAAACAATTGCATTCGCTGCATGTCACACATCATGAGAGAACGAGCTCAGATAGTAGGAAGTAAACACTGCTCTGTTTTGAGAGGCATACGCAACAAAGATTTAGCAGTTTTCAAATGGCAATAAAATCATACACATTACAATATCATTTTTACCTCCTCACCAAAAGGCAAGTGGGGATATAGCATTAGTACGTACGTTAGTAACACCTTTCATTTTTCAATGACTTTTTCACCGATTTTGATGATATTTAGCCACAATGTCTAGGGATGATAGTTCATTTTGCATACGACCCATGTCTGACCGCCTAAGGTCAGGTCACTGAGGACTTGTGTTCACCTTGTTTGTAAGGTTTTATTATAAAGGCTGCCAGCGAGGGGATTAGCTTCATCATAACGATACCCTTGATTTGCTACTAAAGGTTGCTTTTAAATAGTAAATAATTCAACCAGACAATCCAGATTTTGTGCAGGAAAGTTTGTTTATTGGTGTTTAACGGCCTATCAACAGCTAAGGTCATGTAAGGCCGGGAAAACGGGTTTGATCCCCTTTTAACCTGCTGTTTTGGGGGAAAATCCCAAAATCAGAACGGAATAATTACATCGAGAAAAAATATATTCAGCCCTGAAATTAGAAAAACCCGACCTGCTGCCAGGTCCATACCACACCAAAGTCACTTGGCCCCTTCCCCTAAAATAGGATTATGAATAATCGTAATACTCACATAAGGGGTATAACCAGACTCAACTGTCACATACAAAATGTGACAGCGACATATGTGAGGGCCAAACCAGGTCTCCATTCAGAATTGAATCCCGATCATTAAATTACCCATCGCTTGCTCCCACCTGCCACCCACTATAGCAGGAAAATGGCATATATAAGCAGAGTTCTTACAGTTACTTTAACATGCCAATGATGTTAAAATGTAAGAATCCGCCTATCATTGGTAACAGAAAAGGGTCCAAATCATGAAACTGCCACTTTGAATATAAAACATAAGTACAACACTGGCCGGTGTAGTTCCTTATCAGCCGACACACTCCACTAGCCTAACTTTTGACTCCACAATGAACAAGGCAATAGCCGGTGAATGTCTCACCAACGAAAGTCAAGGTCACCTGAATGACCATGGGTGGATAGCCATCAATGTGAGGAAGCTATTGATGAAGTTTGGTAAAGATTGACCAACATATTAGATGATACACAAAATTTGGATAACGTCCCAAATTGTAGATGCTCTATGCTGACCACTATGTCTCAGTTTCCACTAACTTCAAGGTGTATGATCACGTGGTACTAACAACAAGAACAAGTACTGAAACTTCCAGAATCCATCCGATTCAAAGTACGTATTCTTTTATATTGTCCTCATTACGTAATGGATTGTGATGAAATATGGCGCATCAAACGCGTCTTGTTAAGCTGCATTTGGTGGTCTCTGTATTTTGGCCCAAACTTATGTCGTTTTTGCGAAGAATCTATTTCCGTGTCTACTGACACGGAAATCGATTCTTCGCAAAAACGACAGAAGTCTGTGTCAAACCAAATGCAGCTCATGAAGACAGGTTTGCTGCTCCATATTTCATCAAAATCTGTTGCATATTAAGGAAAATATCAAATAATACTTACTTTGGAGTGGGCGAGCTTTCAAAACTTTCAGCTGTTGTTGTTGTAACCACGTGATCATGCACCTTGAACTTGGGCAAGACTATAAATATAATCTATGGCATATGGACTGATACAGAAATACAAAAATTGTTGGTTGTTATGTGCCGCCTAATATGTTTCTAAGTAGAACCAGATGGCTGTTACATGTTGAGCCCATGGACACATTTGGTAGTCTTTTGGCCTTGGGTATGAGGGTCACATGGGTGGGTGATAGAATGTAAATATGGAAGGTGGTAAACCAGCATTTATCCCGTCAACACAGTGCGTATGTGCCATGAAACATTTTTGATATCCAGTCAATACTATTTTTGCATTTTACAGCCATTTGTAGGTGTTCACGGGATAAATAGAATAGTAGGTTAGTGCCGTGAATGGGAAAAAATATCTGGCGCGGCACGGGAACGAGACGTGCTCGGCAGAGCCTCGCCCATCCCGTTTCCTGAGCCTTGCCAGATATTTTTCCCCATTCACGGCACTAACCTACTATTCTCTATCTATTTTCCTTATTTCTGAACCAAAGTATATATTGTGACCACTCATTTGAACCGTCTCGGCGAGACAGTTCAAATGGTGGTCACTACATATACTTCTGATGAGAAATAAAGAAATTCTTGAGCCTTGCCAGATATTTTTCCCATTCACGGCACTAACCTACTATTCTCTATCTATTTTCCTTATTTCTGAACCAAAGTATATGTTGTGACCACTCGCCGAGACGGTTCAAATGGTGGTCACTACATATACTTCTGATGAGAAATAAAGAAATTCCTGAGCCTTGCCAGATATTTTTCCCCATTCACGGCACTAACCTAATATTCTCTATATCCAGTTTAACGTCAATATGACTTCTGGTTGCATTGATACAAGGTACTTAAACAGATTTCAGATGGATGGATGTAAACACTGGCGGACGGACGGAGGGATGTGATCACCATCTCTCACTTTCCGCATGCAGGCTTAACAAAAATAACAAGCTTACCCAACGAGGCATAGCAATGGTAAACATGTAGACCGAATTTGGTTACAATCCATGAAGAAAAACTCTAGTTATTGCGTGGACAAGGTAACCCCGACCATATGCCTGTACAAGATGAATACATAGTACGTCAGATTTTTCAAACGGGCGTTTAACAATTATGAAATGGAGAGAATAGATTAATAAAACATGGAAATATGTTTTTTTCCTTCCTTACAAGAATACAATCAATTATGAATTTCTTGAACTAAAACAGTGAACTTTATTCTGTGCAGGCCACGAGAGGAACACTGTTAGTTGTCTCTGTTTCTGTAATATTGTCAGTCTCCGTTTCTGTTCTGTGTGGAGGTACATTGAGTTCAGCATCGGTGTTATCCATCTCTATGGTAGACTGTTCTACAGCCGAAGTGGACTGGCCGTCGTTGACCTTGTCTGTGTTGTCACTTGAACCCTCTGTGTTAGGATCGCTGTCTGCAACTGAAACAGTGAAATGGATCAATTAACACTTGCAATGCTGCCAAATCATGTTTTTATTGAGAAAGAGACAAAAAATATGAAACAACAGCAAACGACAATTTCCCGTATTCGTACAAGCTGATGTCCAAGCAACAGCCATATAGAGATGAAGCCTCATTTTCAAGTCTCATCCGAATTACTAGTCAGCAACTGAAGGTATATGTGAAAGGGATTAATTAACACTTGCAATGCTGAATGAAATTTAAAAATTTGTCGTCTGCTGTTTATTTTTTAATTTACATTTTTCTCAAGAAAAACATGGTCTGGCAGCACTTTAAAATAATTTCCATGGAAATGATTCTAAAGTGCTGCCAAACCATGTTTTTATTGAGAAAGAGACAAAATATGAAACAACAGCAGACGACAATTTCCCGTATTCTCAGAGCTAATATCCAAGCAACAGCCATATAGAGACGGAGCCTCATTTTCAAGTCTCATCCGAATTATTAGTCTGCAACTGAAGATATATGTGAGATTGACCTGACTTTCCACCTCCTAGTTGTGTCACAATATTTAAGTAAGAATTATTTTCCATAAATGATGTTGAAAATTGACAAAAAAAAACTTAACACTGGATCCAGTCGCAAAATATGGTTCTACAATATGTGCCTGACCATAAGGGAGCATAAATATATAATTTGTTTGGCTAACCATGCACTGAACATCGGTCATTGCACAGGCATTCAGCATGTTTCTGCTTTCATCGGTATAACAATAGAACGATTGTAGCTTTGGTCTATACGACCTCGTATCATAACAAATACCGCGATTTTATGAACGCTAATGTAAATATTTTGGCGGAAAGTGCTCATGTTCATTTGAGAATTATTGTAACCTTGCTGAAATAGCATAGTTAGAACATAAGTATACAAATAATATCGAATTACAGCTGGTTTTCCTAGGTTGGACACCTCATATCATAACATATGCAATAATGTATTTAAAGCTCTAATGTCAATATTGTAGTGGCAAGCTCATATGATCATTTAAGAATTATCGTTATCCTGCAGAAATACATAGATTGCATAGAAAATTACAATTTTAAACATGTTATTTTGTTACAATACGAGCTTGTGTCTGACCAGAAGCTACATACATGTACCTTACTATAAACAACAAAAGAAATGGCGATATTTTAATCTCAAGGCAAGTAATCATTGTAATGTATTCAGTATTACCAGCGCTGTTCAATTATACCAGTACCGGAGGAAAGCCGAAACACGCCAAATGCCTGTGGGTCATTGCACTAGTCTAAACAGTGAAATTATGTTACTGACTTGCCGTGGCCATATTCCACAGAGAGAATATCTCATTAGGGGATTTTATCAGGTAACAAGCTTTGTATTGGCCGAATACGTACCGACTGATAACATATTGCTGTATCAGACATTGACGTGGATACGAATATCCGGTTACAACAAATTCAAAACCGACGTTTCATTGGTTGAACGGCGTCACATGATGTTACCGAATTACGTCAGTGGAATGACGTCACAGAAACAAGTTCGAGTTCTTTTTCAACGAAAACAACGGCATAATTTCAGATTATGTAGCCAAAAACGTTACCCGAGGCCGGGTCAATGGGTTTAGTACTAAATCCTGTATATTACCTGTTCAGGTACATGTACAAATGGGGGGAAAATTCCAAAATCAGAACTGAATATTTACAATAAAAAAAATAAATATATTCAGCGCTGAAATCAGAATAACCTGATGCCAGGTCCTCGCCACACCAGAATCACTTGGCCCCCTCCTAAAAGCAGTAGGATAAGTAATAATCTTACTACTTTAATAATGGGTAATAATCCAATTCAACTCCAAGGTAACAAAAGAGGCAAAGATAAAAATGTACCCGAGGGCCAAACCAGGCAAATCGTGATTCATATACATGATATAAGGAGGAACCAATACCGTTAATTTACACCATCACATTCGTCCGACCACCCACCCACACCTGATAAATAGAATACCATGATAGAGTCTTGTGATATCAAGTTTATCGGTCTCGGAATTCCTACCCGTTTGATACATAAACGTGGCTGTGACTGGAGAAATGGGGCTTATAGGATTTGTGACCAGTGTAGCTCCTGATCAAATAGCATACTCATGTAGCCTGATAACAATCTAGATTGCTCGTTAGAAGCATGACGGGTGTTTCATTGATGGAATGGCGAACAGTGCAGATCCTGATCAGACTGTGCGGATGCACAGGCTGATCTGGATCTACACTGGTCGCAAAACCCACAAGCCCAATTTCTCTAGTCATAGCCACAAATGTGTTATCATTCAGCATGTATTTGGTCAATGCATATCGACTTACCGGGCTTATATTCGTGCCAATGCTTGCGAAGAACAACGTGAATCGTCGGGTATTCAATGACACACTTCCGCTCCAAGTTGCTAGCTACACTCCGGTCCATGTCTAGGATATGGTATCTGAATAACAGGAGATCAGTCACACTGATGGATATACCCCTCAAAACTATTAACGCAAAAAAAACAAAAAACACTTTCACACAAACTTCTAAGTCACTTGTCCTTGGGCACAGGGGCCGCATGAGCGGGCCACTGAATGAAATATTTTAATGCAAATCTCGGACATACACAGATGGGCGAACAGACAGGATGGCACCTACATGTACCCTGAAAAAGTGTTGGGGGTACTTAACAAACAAGACAAGCAATGTGATTTTGTGCCTAAGAAAAGGTTAGACAATGTCCAGCCGTGGGTAAACGTTTGCCATGGCACGAGGGACTATTTGAACCTCAAGGACAAGCAGCTGATTTACTCATAGGCCGCAGTACACGTCACATGATGCAGCCGCATCAACTTCAAAATTTCAGTGCGACTGTTGTGAACTAGTCTGGTAACGTAATGGCGCGTTTTAGTAACGTCATGAGACACATGCATTACGTAGGTATTGAGTTGGTCCCGGAATAAGCATTGTCAACAGCCATGTCAAACAGTATGTGCTGTACATTTGAACATGGCTGTGAGGGGTGTCAACAACGACAGTCATGTAACAATGTGCGATGTCTGTTGACCTTGAAAAATATTTCCAAAATTTCGATATTTTGGGGTGAAAGGGTTGAACAAACTGGATTGTATCGATTTAAATGACCGTCACATGTAATACCTGTCAGTTAAAATTAGATGCACTGGGATTGTATTCCAACAATACCTCTCATCTGATTGCTGCACATTTCGACACCACATGCCATAAAGTCAACATTTGCAAACACTGTAGATCCAAATGAGCCGGCTCGTTATGAGCTGTCTCATCAGAATCTGCAGCATTTGTCAGTTTTGTTCAATTTAAAAGACTCTGCATTATCGGATTACTTTTGCATATTTAGAAAAAAATATACATTTTATGATTAAGTTTGCACTGTGACTGGAGAAATGTGGCATATGGGTTTTGCAACCTGTGTAGATCCATCCAGATCAGCCTGTGCATCTTCATAATCTGATCAGGATGTGCACTATTCACCATTCTATCTATGAAACACCTGTCATGCTTCTAACAAGGAATATAGATCGTTATCACAGGGCTCCAGATAAGGAATTAGTAATTGAGTATTTTCAAACAATTATTTCTGAAGCAATTGGGTATTTCAAAATTTTAATTGTGTAAAATAGTATCACACTACTGTTTACACATCAGCAGACCGCACTTATTGAATAGTTAATGCTTCTAAATGAAAACACATCTTGGTATTTCATTAGAATTGTCTCCTTGGAGACAATTCTAATGAAATACCAAGATGTGTTTTCATGGAAAAATTAGAAAATATGCTGTATTTGTGGTCTGTTTATTGTTTTCTGTAGCATGATAAAGATACATCAAATTTTTCATTGCTTTTTGATAATCACTACTTCTGATTTCAATTGGGTTTTTGCCAATTTTAATTGGGTATTTACGCAAATACGCAGCTTATCTGGAGCTCTGTTATCAGACTACAGCGGCCCCGTTTCACTGAACTTCATATGACTAAGAAGGTTGTATGTGCAGACCGTGGCCGAGGGGTAACACCGTCGGACTACCACGCTGGCGACCCGGGTTCGATTCATGGTTCAGTTCCAGGGCGTCAGTATTTCTGAGATACTTTGTATTTCCTGCTCTACTAGTCCTTTCGGATGGGGACTTTAAACGGCGGCCCCGTGTATCAGATTTGAAGGAGAGTCTGGGCACGTTAAAGAACCAGAGGGCACTATTCTAATAAGAGCTAGGCCCCATGGGGCCGGTTTCCTCTGTATCCACCTCCTTCTATCTCCCCTTCTTGGGAGACGACATGCAAGGTCATCGAGCCAGTGCCGTCGTTAAATCCAAGCAGTTACATTTATTTATGTGCATACAATGCACAGTAAAGTTCATATTAGCAGCCGATTTTGGGAAATCTTTGGTGGATTTGTTCAGACTTAATCAAGTCTACACGAAGGTGGAAACATTACTGTATAGCATTAATGAACATATTAATGTGTGAAGGGAATTTATAGATACCTTCGTACGAACATTCTTGTAAGGGGATGTTTAATGAAACGGGCATCTGGAGTGTGCTATTTGATCTGGAGCTGGACTGGTCACAAATCACATATTAGCCCCATTTCTCGTCACAGCCACATTTAGGGGTAAATAAAAAAAATGGGATAAGGCTACAAAAAATTAATGTTTAGATTCTCATCCCCACCCACCCCTAATAAAACGGCCTGTCGAAGGGTTTTATATTTAAATTAAAAACAATTTGGAAAAATTTACGAGAATAATGCGGCCCGCGTATTATACCGCTCCCACAGCTTTTTATCTGAGTGCTTTACGTAGCGCAATTCAGCAACCCCGGAACCCGCCCCCTCCAGATTAGTAATACTTCAATATGAATCAATATGTTATTACAAACACTATTGCACGCAACTGCGCCTTGCCGTTCAACACCTCGTTTTAGTGTCCCACCAGTCCCATTTTGCCCCAAAATTTGGATGAGAATTTAAACATTAATTTTTTGTCGCCTAAAATAAATTCAGAGAGATTCTACAATATTCCAGAAATGGGGCTTATGGGTTTGTGACCAGCGTAGATCCAGATCAGCCTGTGCATCCGCACAGTCTGATCAGGATCTTCACTGTTCCATACCTGTCCTCTGATTGAGGCATGTTTTCCACCCTCATATACAGACGCCAGTCCTGGCTCTCCGCCCGGGTGTATTGGGACAGTTTGTGCCTCACCCTCACGTCTCCGGATGCCCCGGTGTGCCGGGTCAGTACCTCCCCCAGTGTGTCCGTCTCCAGTACCCTGTAACAGGGCAGTGGTTGATGTTTGATTTATTGGTGTGTAACGGCCTATCAACAGCTACGGTCATTTAAGGCCGGACAAACAGGTTTGATCCCGCAGTCAACCTGCAGGGGGGGGGGGGGGGTGGGGGGGGGGGGGGGAAATCACAAAATCAAAACGGAATATTTGCATCAAAATAAATAAATATATATTCAGCCCTGAAATTAGAATAACCTAATAATTAATTAGAAGTCCATACCACACCAAAGTCAATTGGCCCCTTCCTCTAAGTAATACCGGTAGGATTACTCTTATAAAGGGTAAGGCATTGGTTGAATATTCAGGCTCGTATTGTACAAAATGTGGTATGTTTCTTTAAAAAAAACTTATTCAAATTTATAGCAGAAATTGTTTTTCCTATAAGCCAACAGTTGCAAACACTGAAGTTTCAGGGGACCGTTTCACTAAACTGTGTACGACTAAATTGTTCGAATTTAAGATAATCTGAAAATTTCAATTGATGGATTTACATTTATTGAGCATATGCTGTATTTTTGGGTTATTGAACATAGGCTGCATATGCTCAATAAATGTAAATTCAATAATTGTTTACAAGAAAACATTGTTAATGTGAAATTTACAGACTATCATAATTTTGCACTTTTTGAACATTTTAGTTGTACGAAGTTTAGTGAAACGGGTCCCAGGAATACATTCTCGAAACTCAACTAGGGACCATGTATAGTAGACCGGTCTTATAAATATGTTATCGAACGTGGAAAATCAAGCATATCTTGTAATAAAGCATTTCAAACAAGTTTATCTTTTTGTCTTATCTGCAGAGAAACGGTAGCAAGTGGTAACATGAGAAATTACGTCACTGCTCGGGTATAGCTACAATTATTCCCCTCCAATATGTTATCTACAACTACAATTTGACCCATTCACTTGGAAATGATCTAAGAAAAAAGTTACATTTTGAAAATCGGTCCACTATTTCCGAAATTAGAAAAAATTTGCCATGTTAAATCACTAAGATGTCTATGGGGATTTGACATGTGGAAATGTTAGCAGCCGAAGTGCATACCCAAACATGTTGCATGTAGGTCAAAATTTAGTAAAATGTATATTTTATACCTTTAAACAAATAATCTTTGATGTAGAATTAGTAAATTGCCCAAAATAATAGAACAGGGAGCATTTTCCCATGGCAGCCATCTTTTCTCCAGATGTTGTTCAACATTCAACATAACGAAATGAAGTTGATGAATTTACAAGATATACATGTACATGTAAATGTCAGATAAACACCTCGACACGGTAAAATAACCAATTTCTGCATGTGTATGTTCTTTATTAATAATGTATTGATACAGATTTGACAGTTTTACATCGCTAACATATCAAACACGCCGGACAAACGATTGCAAAAATCACTCTTCTATGCGTTACATTAAAACATGGGGTTAAATTGCTACCCTCGCGAGAGGTATGGAGCGGGGTAGCAATTTTGTTTCTATGCTCAAGGGTTTTGCGATAGATCGGAGAAAACTAGTGGGTTTTTCTAGATACTGTGAAGTTAAATTCACTGGGCATGGAATTTCGACTTAATATGCAAATGAGGTGATTATTAAACCGACAAACGCATGTTTATGACCAAGAACAAGTTGTGACTGTATTCATACAATATCCAGTGATATATCTCAAAGTGTTTTGTAAATGCTTATTTGGAGGTACCATCTGAGAAACAGCCACTTTAAACTATTAGCAATGTGATGTCAAACGGACAAAATCAGTTAATTATCCCGTCAACACAGTGCGTATGTGCCGTGAAACACGGTGCCGTGAAACATTTTTGATATCCAGACAATACCATTTTTGCATTTTACAGCCATCTGTAGGTGTTGACGGGATAAAAAGAATAGTAGGTTAGTGCCGTGAACGGGAAAAAATATCTGGCGTGGCACGGAAACGGGATGTGCTTGGCAGAGCCTCGCCCATCCCGTTTCCTGAGCCTTGCCAGATATTTTTTCCCATTCACGGCACTAACCTACTATTCTCTATCTATTTTCCTTATTTCTGAACCAAAATATATGTTGTGACCACTCATTTGAACCGTCTCGGCGAGACAGTTCAAATGAGTGGTCACAACATATACTTCTGATGAGAAATAAAGAAATTATTGAGCCTTGCCGGATATTTTTTCCCATTCACGGCACTAACCTACTATTCTCTATTTATAAATCTGATGATGCCCTGGAAGTAGTTCTAAGGGAATTTGCAAGTTAGATAACCTATTTACACAGTCGCATTAACCCTTCCTACGCTGTTGACGGAAATTGCCGTCTGCTGTTTTTCATTTTTGCTTTAATTTTTAACAAAAAAATGGTTTTGACAGCACATGAGAATCGTCTCCACTGGATTCTCATGTGCTGTCAAAACCAGGTTTTTGTCGAGAAATATTGAAAATAAAACATTTCCAGCAGACGACAACATTTAATTCAGCGTAGTAATGGTTAAAGGTACATGACCACTCAGTAGGCACAAAATGTTCTTTATATCAAAGACATCATCCGAGACATTTTCTGGCAAAATAAACACTCATTCACCATTACCCCATGTATTGATTGGCATTATTATACATTTTATATCAGACGTAAATGTCCACACTGATATCGGGGGTGATAACCGTGTTTCCTTAAAATGTTTTAAACAAGAACATTACTTTATTATTCCTGTTATTTATTTTTTGATGTCTGCAGAATAATCAGACCTTTAAAATAAATTGTCGAAACAAAATATTATTTTTTCAATGGTGACGCATTTAAATTAATAGTGAGTGAGTGAGTTGAATAAGCGGTTTTTAAACGTTCCGCCCTTTTCTGGACAATCAGAGGTAACAAGGCCTCCAGGGAGTCTACACGCAGACGGATCAACAGGGTCGTGTCCCGTATCCACCTGTCCGAGGGGGTAAATCTCAACTTCAGAACTCAATATTTACAATCAAAATATATATTCAGTCCTGAAATTTAGAACAACCTGATCTGGTGCCAGGCCCTCGCCACACCAGCATCATTTATCCCATCCCCTAAAAGTAAGAGGATCTGCGCTAATCTTACTTTTATATATGGGGCATAGCCTGACTCAACTCTCACATACAAGAAAGCCAAAAATGTACATGTGGGCCAAATCCGGTATAGTGGGTTCCGGAAAGTATGAACCCAATTGTTAAGCCAGTTTAGTCGCCTTTTACGACAAGCAATGGTTACTGCAGCATTATTCTCAGGATCAGTTGATCCCGCCCCGGTGCCTGCACAGGGCTTAATTAATAGTATAAATAATAAAAAAATAGCATGCCTCATTTGCATATGAAAATAGCCTGATACCACCGTCCGTCACTAAAATAAATATTACTAAATGATTATATCTCTATAGCTGGCACTCGTATGTTTTAGAACTGGTGGAATAGTGACACAATTATAGACTTATTTAATTCCTATAAAGTAAAATTATAAAATAACAGATAATTTTATTTTAAGAAACTTTAATGAAATGGGTCCCTGGGGCCCGTTTCACTAAACTTTGTACGACTAAAATGTTCGCCAGTGCAAAATTATGATAGTCTGTAAATTTCAAATTAAAGTTTTCTTGCAAACAATTATTGGATTTACATTTATTGAGCATACAGAGCTCCAGTTAAGCAGCGTAAGTTGGAGGTAAATTTCTTATTTCTCCATCAAAAATGGCAAATTGGGAGTGCTTTAGAATCGTCTCAATGAGACGATTCTAAAGCACTCCCAACTTGCCATTTTTGATGAAGAAATAAACAAAATTTCACCCAAGTTGGTCAAATTACGCACCTTATCTGGAGCTCTGAGCATAGGCTGCATATTTGCACTTACGGACATTTTAGTCATACAAAGTTTAGTGAAACAGGCCCCCTGGTGCATACCTCCTATCGATGAGTTTCATGTCGGACTGCGGGAACAGCCACTCTATCTGCCACAGGATCTGTCTCTGTCTACAATAGAATACGACTACATTTTAACCCTGTCAACCCTCAATAACTGGAATGGACTGTGATATGTTCATTAGCGGACAAGTCCAATTGTCACAAACAGATTTTCAGACCAGCTCATTTATAAGGGGGCAGATTTCTTTCGGAAAAATATGTAATTACTTGCAAAACGTGCAGATCCTGATGAGACGGCTCGTTTCGAGCCGGCTCATCTGGATCTTCACTCTTTGCAAGCACTGCTAAAGAGGTCTGTAGTGTTGAAAGGGTTAAAGTCATTGGGCCTTATATATGCCTAGCAAGTGATGAAACAGATTACGAAGTCTAATTGTGGATTTGCATCATGTTTCTGAACCCAATTTTACTTAGTCGCCTGTAAAAAATCATGGATTGGTAAAAATATGTTTATAATACTGAAAAATAATTAGAGTTGGTGGCCTCCTGTGAGAATGTGTATTTAGACTATTTATTTGTAGTTATACCTATCACCAAGCCGGTCACCTGTGGGTACAACAAGCCAAGTTTGTGAGAATGTCACCTATGTGTATTTACTTGTAGTTGTACCTATCACCAAGCACGTCACCTGTGGGTACAACAAGCCCAGTTTGTGAGAATGTTACCTATGTGTATTTACTTGTAGTTGTACCTATCACCAAGCCAGCCACCTGTGGGTACAACAAGCCCAGTTTGTGAGAATATCACCTATGTGTATTTACTAGTAGTTGTACCTATGACCAAGCCGGCCACCTTTGGGTACAACAAGCTCAGTTTGTGAGAATGTCACCTATGTGTATTTACTTGTAGTTGTAGGTGGTTTTGTTGTGTTTCCTCCGAGACATCGGGTACGGCATCAAGCGAAGGTCAACATGTCGCTTAATGGCCTGCTTCTGTAGCTCATGTACCTGCAATAGATTTGTGCTTTACCAGGGGCAGATCAAGTATTCAGGTTAGAGGGCGCGTTGATTCTTAACCCTTTCAACCCTAACTAAAATGGACTGTGATATGCTAATTTTCAGATCAATCCAATTGTCACAAAATGATTTTCAGACTAGTCCATTTATGAAAAGGGGGTGTTTTTGTTGTAAAAAAAATATGAAAATTACTTGCAAAAAGTGCAGATCCTGATGAGACGGCTCGTTACGAGCCGGCTCATCTGGATCTGCACTGTTTGCATAAACCGCTATATCGGGCTCATCTGTAAAATGTATCTGCACTGTTTGCAAACCCCGGTATAGAGGGCTGTCGGGTTCAAAGGGTTAATTGTAAATGAGAAACAGGATCGTCAACTTATACTATTGAACAAGCGTGCCGTAAGTCACAAAATACGCCCGTCTAAGATGGGCCAGACTCTGTACCCTATATAGAATTGTATACAAAAATGTTGAAAAAAGGCTATTTTAAAGTTTAAAAGGTGATGTTTTTGTTAAAAAAATATTTTTCCGGCATAAAAACACCAAGGTGCACATCTTCAATATGTGTAGAATACGCGTGTATAGTTTCAGATCGATTTACTGAACAATTTCAGAAGGGTTGTGTACACAAACACTGTACTCTATATAGAAATGAATACAAAAATGTAGAAAAAAATGGTTAAAAATATATTTTCGGCATAAAACACCAAGGTGCACATCTTCAATATGTGTAGAAGACGTGTGTACAGTTTCAGATCGATCGACTGAACGGTTTCAGAGGAGTTGTGTACACAATCTATGCAGTTTTTCTGTCCGCCGCCCGCCCGTCTGCCCACCCACCATCCCCGCGGAAAAACCGAATACGTGCCGTTTTTTTAAAATGGTCGTATAAAAACATCTACCATTTGCGGCCACCAACAGCCAATAAATCGTGCTTAACGAGGAGCGAATCCAGGTTTAGAGGGGGTGGGCATTCTGTATTGTAAATGGGAAACAACTTATAATACTGAAAAACTACTAGCGTTTGCGGCGGCCAACAGCCAATGAATCGTGCTTAACCAGGAGCAGGTCCAAAACTTAGGTCTAGAGGGAGGTCAATTTTAAATAGGACACACATAATAGTCAACTTTCCTATTAAAATAACAATAATTGTTTTCTCATTTCTCGGCATTTGTTGTTAACACTCGGTTGAACCGTCTCGCCGCTGATCCAGGAGTAACGTCTAGAGCGGGCGTTGGATTTTCAATTATAAATAACATACACATGCTTGACAACTTTCCTACAAGACTAATAATTGTTTTCTCATTTCAGTAGCCTGTTTCATCAACATTGCAAAGTATACTTATTTAGCAAAGTATACTTTGAGGGAGAAATTTTCAATTTTAAGATATATTTATTAATTTTTATTACACTGAATTTATTACATTATCACAGCCATTTTGGTTGTGATAATGTAATAAATTTAGTTAATAAGTCTTGCATACTTTTAATCATCAAATATATGCAGTCGTTAGTTCTATGTGACATAATGCAGTTCAGGGAAAATAAATGATTACTCCATCAAAGTATACTTTGTTAGAAAAGTATACTTTGCAATGTTGGTGAAATAGGCTGCTGATTAAACGTATATGATAGGGTTGTGGAGATATTGGGTACTTAAAAAACTTTAACGCACATGTTGGATGCATGCCAAAAGTGGCGACTATATCATGCCCCCGCAAGCTGGCGTGATAAAAACATGATTTGACAGCATTTTAGAATCATTTCTAAAGTACTGTTAAACCATGTTTTTATTGAAACAAAAAACTACAAAACAACAGCAGACAACAATTTTCGGTTTATGCCGTACTTACGAAGTTCGGCCTATTGCGGGGATTTTTCAGCATATCTCGGCCTGCATTGTTGCTTTTCCTCCCAACGTCTTCAAGAAATCTGTAGTCTGTAAATATATGGGCCACAATATGATTGAATCTGATCCTACATGTACAACCAGGGATTCCGCTGGGGAAAATAAAAAAATTTCCACTTCAAAAAATTGGCGATAAAAAATTACAATTTGCAAAATTGTAATTTTTTATCGCCAATTGTTTATTTTTATCGCCAATTGCGAAAGTGGCGATCGCCAGCGGAATCCCTGACAACTATTTAACAAGATCATATGAAAGACGCGATTTTGTACCTAAGAACATGTGTGATTTTTCATATTATATTTACAGAAACTGTGATATTTTCTGTAAATGATGTCGAAAGTTGATGAAATTTTTATGAATAGATATCCGCATTTGCTATGAAAATTTTGCCAACTTTCGGCGTCATTTACGGAAAATGTAAATTTTGTAAATATTTTTCATGAGAACAGGATGGAATGGTGCTTAACAGCCCATCAACACAAATGTTTTTCATGAGATATCACAGGGCTCCAGATAAGCTGCGTATTTGCTTAAATACCCAATTAAAATTGCCAAAAACCCAATTGAAACCAGAAGTAGCGAGTATCAAAAAGCAATACAAATTTTGTGGTACCTTTATCATGCTGCAGAAAACAATAAACAGGCCACAAATATAGCATATTTTTCTTATGTTCCATGAAAACATTCAAAACATATCTTGGTATTTCATCAGAATTGTCTCCAAGGAGACAATTCTAATGAAATAACAAGACATATTTTCATTTCGAAGCAAACTATTCAATAATTGCTGTCTGTTGATGTGGAAACAGTAATGCGATTTTATTTAACCCAATTGATTACAAACAAGCGCAAGAGCACTTGTACGAATGCTTTCGTTGGCACCGATGAAGGCATAAGAGCAGTCCTTAATGTAGGATGAAACCGGAGTACCCAGAGGAAACCCACTTGTCCGATCTGGCGACCATACATGAACTAGATTGGTCAGTAAGCGAGGCTTACTGAATACCCCCCGCGTGGGCCCAGGTGCCCCTAATATATGTAAAAATGTCCAAGTGTGTGGGCTTGTGACCTTGACTCTGGGCTTAGCGGGAGCAGCATGAACGTGAATTTGTCACAGGGTGGTAGAGGTCCATTGGAGCAATGCGTGTGTGAAATGTGAAACAGATACGAGTAAGGAAATAGAAGTGATAACCAATTTCTCTGATGTTAAGTTTTATAAAGAGACTAAGTATGTGAGCTTGACCTCGAGATCAGCGGGAATTTGTCACAGCATGAAAGTAGAGCCTTAGAGGAATGCATGCATGAAATATTAAGAATTTTCGATGAAATAGAATTATAACATATTTCTCTGATGTTAAGTTTTGTAAAGAGACTAAGTATGCGACCTTGACCTTGGGATCAGCGGGGGTTGGACGGTCATGGATTTGGTACAGCATGGTAGTAGAGCCTTACAGGAATGCATGTGTGAAATATTAAGCATTTTAGATGAAGGAAATAGAAGTTATAACAATATTTCTCTGATGTTAAGTTTTGTAAAGAGACTAAATATTTGACCTTGGGATCAGCGGGGGTTGGACGGTCGTGGACTTGGCACAGCATGGTAGTAGAGCCTTACAGGAATGCATGTGTAAAATATTAAGCATTTCAGATGAAGGAAATAGAAGTTATAACAATATTTCTCTGATGTTAAGTTTTGTAAAGTATTTGACATTGACCTTGGGATCAGCGGGATTGGACGGTCGTGGATTTGGCACAGCATGGTAGTAGAGCCTTACGGGAATGCATGTGTAAAATATTAAGTATTTTACATGAAGGAAATATAAGTTATAACAATAGCAAATGACAATCTATGTTTCCCCGCATTATAAATGTTAACGGCGGTTTAATCTAAGGTCATGTACAGGGACGGGACCTGTTTCAATTCTCATCCGAAGCAACAGAGGGACGGAAATACTATGTATTTTTCACGCCTAGTGCGGGGATTGAACTGGCAACCTCTGGTATTGAAGTGCAGTGTCCTATCCTCTAGGTCACAATCCATCACTAAACAAGCGAATAAAAAAACATTACATTAATTATTTTTTGACAAATATTTTAATAAAATATTAATTTGGCACGAGTGGCAATGAGAAATCTATTTCCGTCCGAGCTTACCAGACAGGAGGTGTATATCCGTGAACTGCGACACTGGTGTGTACGCGGTTTTGTCCCTCTGCCCGCTGCAGTCCGTGTTTGTCTTGTGCTGTTTGACGCAGGCTAGGGAGCAGGTGTGGAGTTGGCAGCGGGGACATCTGTATCTGGCCTCATTCTCACCACAAACTTCACAGCTGTAACACCAATGGCAGAGCTCCAGTTAAGGTGCGTAATTTGACCAACTCGGGTGAAATTTTGTTATTTCTTCATCAAAAATGGCAAGTTGGGAGTCCTTTAGAATCGTCTCATTCGGACGATTCTAAAGCACTCCCAACTTGCCATTTTTGATGGAGAAATAAGAAATTTACCTCCAGGTTACGCAACTTAACTGGAGCTCTGCAATGGTAAAATACAAATGGTCAAATAACTGTACTTTAAACACCAATTAATCAATCATTAAACTTGACCCCCACAGTGTCTTAGAAAGTGTGTGTCATAGAACATGGATGACCAACATACCACTTTGATAGTAAACGAGCAAAATTCTGAGACGAAAAGGGAGTTGAATCAAAAATCAAAATTTGCGCATCTATTCATCATAAGGACGCTACATACCAGTACCAGGTGTGTAGCCATTAGAGTTTAAAAGTTTTAGGAGTTACAAGACAAAATTGGGAAATTCTAAGTCGAAAAAGGGAGATAATCCATTATGGGGGGGGGGGGGGGTGGTGGGGGGTGGAATAAAAAATCAAAATAAACTTTGTGCCTCTAATAATTAAAAAATACCATGCCTCATTTGCATATGAAAATAGCCTGTTAACACCGACCGTCACTATAAGTAAAATAAATATTATTAAATTATTATATCTGAATAATGGGCACTCGTAATTCTTAAAACTGGTGGAATAGCGAGACAATTATACACTTATTTAATTCCCATAAAGAACATATTGTGCGTACTGAGTGGCCATGTACCTTTAAAGGTCACATTACAAACTATCACTTATTTTCTTCAAAACGCTCTAAAAACAACAACGGCGACCATAATAACCGATTTCCGGTTTGTTTGCATTTTTTGTGATATTGAGATTTCTCATATCACACCTTATCTGACTGACACCTATACAGAGCCATGCAATTAATTGGTCATTGCTTATCTCTCCTGTTACTGCGACCTACTGGCGCGAGGTGGCGCTGTAAAAATAACCGCTATGACGTAGCAGTAGTACAGCTTACCTGATTGGTGGATGAAGGTTTCTTATATAATATCATTTGGATTTACGGACATCATGTATTTGTTGCATAATTTCTTCGTTTTTGTCGTTTAATATATACGTTAATACGGGCGACTCTTTGTCGCCCGCTTTATGTTACGCGTATATGAAAACTTACCATTCAGTGAAAACTAGTTGAACATATGATTGAAAGTGTAAAATTTGTTTTACCGTAAACCGATAAACCAAGTAGGAGGTGTTTTTACGACACGTGGTATTACTAATACGGGCGACGAATAATTTGGCCCAAAGGGCCAACTGCTTCTAAAACAAAATGTAGATAGCATCGGAAAGTATACATAATATAGCTTACGAAATTACTGCATTTCAAAATTGTGTTGTCGTTAGGAAGACTAAAGTTCCCCCGAGAGACGCTTGAAAATATGCGTTTTAAATGATCAGAGTAGAAATGCCTTAAATGCGCATTGGAATATTTTATGGGAAAAAAAAGAAAAACAACTTGCAACGAAATGGAGTTTGATTATTCCGTATTTATTTTAACACCTTTCTCTCTCCCACACCCATGTCTCTGTCTGTCTCTCTATCTCTCACTCTCTCCCACATCTCTCTCTCTCTCTCTCCTCTCTGTCTGTCTGACTCTCTCTGTCCCTCTCTCTATCTTTCTGTCATTCTCTCTCTCTATCTTTACGTCTGTATGTCTGTATGTCTGTCTGTCTGTATGTATGTCTCTCTCTATCCTGCTCTCTGTCTGTCTATGTCTCTCTGTGTGTCTCTTTCTCTATCATTACCTAGAAACCACAATATATCTCTCCCCCGCACCCCCACCCACCTTCTCTCAACATCATTAGATAGAAACCATAATATTTCTCTCTCTATCTTTCAACATCGTTAGATAGAAGCACACTATATCTCTCTCAATATCATTGGATAGAAACCGCACATGACGTGATTTTGTTTACAAGACATACTCTGTGGACATGACTAACAGAAACAAGTATGCATTGTAACTGCTGTTTTATTGCGCCTGCTCGGTTGTGTCACGGCCTGTGCTGTATTCACAGTTCATGACACAAGTACCTCTTACCAACAGCTTAAGTGAAGCTGTATGTAAAAAGGACAAAACTAATACGAAAAATGGTCAAAATGTGCTCAAAGACCACCAGGGATCGAGAAAATAATAGCATCACTGGAAGGACACACCTGGAGAATTTCTATAGCCGCCATGCTGCACTTAACTTCGCTGATGTGAGTTTAAAAATACAAGACATAGTCAAGCGATCCGGGATAATTGGGGAACACGACTACCAGAACAAAGTATGCATTGCAAGTGTGCGTCTAGTGCACCTGTTGCTGTAGTCCAGGATACAAACACATCTGACACAGCACTGGGTTAATCAAAAAAAGTAAATGTAAAACTTAACACAATTCATACCAAAAATGGGCAAAATGTGTATAACTCTCGAAGTGACAGTCGTGCTCAATGACGATTGAGATTGCGAAAATTGGGAATAATATCACTGAAGATTCTTAGCCTTGTTATTTTTTTCTTAAAATGATCGTAAATGTACTAATACAGTTTCTAGTATGCTTTGCTTTTGCCAGTATACTGGTATACCCTCAATACTGAGGCTTATCACTAGTGGATCATATTTTTATTCATAAGTACATGTACATACAATCAAATACAATCGATGTTCCCGGTATTTAGCCGGTACCCATTTACATCTGGGTGGGCTGAAGCAGTGTGGATAAAGTGTCTTGCTCAAGAACACAACGCATGCGAGGCTCGAACCCACGATCGTAAGATCAGCAGACCGACGCCTCAGACCGCTCGACCACGCGCTCCACTATGCCTAGGCTATTAATGTACTATATATGAAACGGAAATATCTAAATTGTATCACTGGTTCAAATAAGAGAAGTGCGACAATGACACCATTTAATTATAATAGAGAAGTTGTAACACCGTGGTAGTTGCGGGAAGTAGTTCTGCAATACTACAATATACTACGGTACCGTTTATAGCATACTAACATCATGGTAAAGCTATCAATTGGTAAATTTCGTTTCATATACTAACGTCGCCCGTCATAGGTAGTGCCTATTTCATATTAGTTATGTTTTCCTTCGCCTAGTTATACTTGGATTATTTATACGTTGATTGCAATCGTCGGTGACGACTATCTGTGCGGAAGTCGGTTGTAATTCACGGTCAAACAGACAGCAGAGCCAGAATCAGAATTTATTTTTAAATTAAATGTTAATATTTCTAAAATTGTTTACAAAATGCTAATCTCCGACATTTCGTGAATTGATTCTGCAATGCTTTGCAGAATGTTACTTCAGCATACTTGTGCTTTGACAATTTCGAGTCGAAATAATAAGTGACTCGGTCCACAAATAAAAAATATATATATTTTTATCCCCCATGTTAAATTCATGGGAAAACATTTTTTTCGAAATAAAATCAATATTCGACGGAATTTCATCAAATATTTTTTTTTTGAGGAGGGTGACTTTTTTGTTATTGATGAAAAAGTACTTATTTTAAATATTTTTCAGATTTAATGTGTATAATGGCCAAAAGTTCGAGGGCAGCAAAACGTGGAACAGACAGTACTCAGTAGGCCTATAAAAAAAAAATTGTGGAGCCTATGCACGTATTTTTAATCACTGTTTTACTGGTATTTCTTTTTTAAGATTTTGTGCAAATGAACACGTGTCCTAACCAATGTGTAGCATACCTTCTCATTGTATTTGTATTCAATTGCAAAACTTTGTTTTTCTTGTAAATGTTTACACATGTGTTTCTCACTTCCGGTTGTTGTTGTTGTTGTACGTCTGTAATTCAGGCGCTTAATTTTCGCCTCAATTTCTGGGAAAGGGGTCACTAGAGTTCAGCCCAGTCCATGTACTCTCTCTTGCTCTGAAACCACAGACCAGACTATATGTCATTTCACACAGCCGAACCTTTTTGGGAGTAGGGCATTTACAGGTACAGTATAATATCTGTAAACATGCTTAGCTGTGCCATTTATTGCCTTATACCACAAAGCGATTGTCACACAATCGAACATAAACTGTCATTGGACCAATACCCCAGATGATCACAGCGCTCCAAATAAGGAATAAGTAATTGAGTATTGTCACTCCATCATTTCCGAAGCAATTGTGTATTTAAAAATTGTAATTGGGTAAAATAAAATAACACTGCTGTTTACACATCAACAGCCATAAATTATTGTTTAGTTTGCTTCGAAATGAAAACAGGTCTTGGCATACCAAGAAGAAATACCAAAATGTATTTTCATGGAAAATAAGAAAAATATGCTATATTTGTGGTCTGTTTATTGTTTTCTGTAGCATGATAAAGGTACCACAAAATTTGTATTGCTTTTTGATACTCGCTATTTCTGATTTCAATTGTGTTTTTTGGCAATTTTAATTGGGTATTTAAGCAAATACGCAGCTTATCTGGAGCTCTGTGATCAGCAGAAGCTGTGAAATCGGTTAATTTATAATAAATAACTAATCATGTAGTGGATTCTGACTTTTATTTCAATTTATAGTTTCCTTGTGCGATACCTGCACATTGCTGCATGTAAACGAATATTAGAGTAAAAGTGGAGGTTATCTTAACCCTTTGAACCCGAAAGCCCGCTATATCGGTTTATGCAAACAGTGCAGATCCAGATGAGCCGGCTCGTAACGAGCCGTTCATCAGGATCTACACTTTTTGAAAGTAATGTTCATATTTTTGAAAACAAAAAACACCCCATTTTCATAAATGGAATAGTCTGAACATCATTTTGTGACAATTGGATTGGTTGCAAAATTAACATGTCAAAATCCATTCCAGTTACTTAGGATTGAAAGGGTTAAAGAATTATCACTGACGCATTTGAGTTGTTTTCCACTAGTTTTACTGTCATAATGACTGCTAAATTATATTCTAATGCACAAGATACTTTGCCGAGTTATGCACAAATATTAGGCACAACGAAAATGGAATGCCACACATATGTATCTAGATACTAGAAGATGAATATATTATTATTATACAACTGATGTAATGTAGCATGGACAATGCTCTGGGAGACTCAAAATACAAAGAAATGCATAGTATTTACATACCTTATAAATTATTAGTATTTTCGGGGGGCGTCATGTTACAAAACTCCAGTTATATCACAAGCTCCTATTTAATCTGGGAAACGAATGATGTCAATATTTAACATAAATTTTCAGCTAGGCTGGTTTTAAGACTTTTTTCAAATGTACATTTTCCCATGAATTGTCCAGTATCGGTCCACGAGAAAATGTACCTTAGGAAATTTTAAAATTTATACCAGCATAGCTCATTTTGAGCTTGTTGTAAGATTTTTTTTCATAAGGTACATTTTCCTATGAATTATCTAACGTCTGTTCAGGAGAAAATGTACCTTATGAAATTTTAATATTCAAACCAGCATAGCTCATTTTAAGCTAGGCTGGTTTTAAGATTTTGCATAATGTACATTTTCCCATGAATTGTCCAGTGCCAGATTTTCAACATGTTCGGGTCTAGGAGAAAATGCATTTTTTTTGCCATTTTCCCTAAACTGCTGTAAAATGAAAACTAAATGGGTTACACTGCCGATTTTTGTTGATAAACGATCTGGAAGAATGTAGAAATCCTATTTTATGAAAAAGAAGGCGAGAAAAAAAGTCAGATTTTATGAGAAATAGGGAGAGATAAAAAAACTTACGTTTTTCTTTTTAGATTTTCGACAGGTCCGCATATGGGAGAAAATACATTTGTTTTGCTAGTTTTCCTCAAATGCTGTGAATTGAAAACTAAATGGGTTACACTGCTGCATTTTGGTGATAAATTATCTGGAAGGATGTAGAAATCAGATTTTATGAAAAACAAGGCGAGACAAAAACTTGCGTTTTTTTGAGATTTTCGACAGGTCCTGTGAGAACTGATATTTTCTTGAATTTTCAAGATATTTTCTTGAATTTTCAAGTTCTTTTCTTGAATTTTCGAGATCTTTTCTTGAATTTTAAAGATCATTTCTTGAATTTTCGAATTTTCAAGATCTTTTCTTGAATTTTCAATATCGTTTCTAATAAAGGATGTTTCAAGATATTTTCTTGAATTTTCAAGATACTTTCTTGAATTTTCATGTTCTTTTTTTGAATTTTCAAGATCTTTTCTTGAACATTCAAGAAAAGATTTTGAAAATTCAAGAAAAGAACAAGAAAACATCTTGAATAAATGGAAATTAAAAAAAATGTGAAGTGGCCTTAATGGGCTTCCGTAGATAGATGACAATGAAAGCCATAAATTAAGGATACAGAGACTGCCTGCGTGCCCGGTTTAGAGAGGTTCTACTGTACCACTATACTTTTATTTGCAAATGCCGTAAGGACCTTTTTGTCAGTCTGTACCTAGCGGGGTCGCGGTTAAAGCGACATAGCCCGTGATTTGTGGCGGTGGTCTTTGTGGCCGCAAATGCTTGTAAATGTCAAGGCGTGTAACGCAATATACATGTATTGTGACAGCGTTTCGAGCGCCATTATCCGAGTGTTTGTGTTTTATATGTATAATCAGTGGCCATGTATATATTTCACATAAAAAGAATGCATTTCCAACATTTATTTTAATTAATTAAACCAAGACCATCCATGGAATACGTTTGAATATAAATTATTGTTTACGAATCTACTTAATCATTTTCGGCGCATTTCGGAGAAACAGCACCTTTAAAATTGCACAATGTATTTTTCTCTCTCCCGGTGACACATACAATTTCCGTGAGAAATATTAATGGAATGAAAGGTAAAAGTTCAGTGTTTCAGGGAACGAATCTGTATAATCAGTAGCCGATTTCATCAACATTGCAAAGTATACTTTACTAGCAAAGTATACTTTGAGGGAGAAATTTTCAATTTTATGATAAATTTATTGATTTTTATTATACTGAATTTATTACATTATCACAGCCATTTAATGGCTGTGATAATGTAATAAATTCAGTATAATAATTCTGCATACTTTTAATCATGAAATATATGCATTTGTTAGTTCTATGTGAAATAATGCTTTTCTGGAAAAATAAATGATTACTCCCTCAAAGTATACTTTGCTAGTAAAGTATACTTTGCAATGTTGATGAAATAGGCTACTGATATGTGGCTGTCACTGGAAGAATAGGGCGTATATGCTTTGCGGCCAGTGTAGATCCGCACAGTCAGATCAGGATCTGCGATGTTCCCAATTTCATCAATGAAACACCAGCCATACTTCTGATAATGCTACAGAAGGGTGCTATTTGACCAGGAGCTACAGTGGTCACAAATATATCAGCCAAATATATCGAACTGAATGACCTACATGTACAACACAGACCACTATAGGAATGAATGGCCTTTTTGTGGAATTTATCGGGGTATAAACTTGGAAAAGTCGCGGGAATACTGGACGAAGGCCGGAAGGCCTCGTCCAGTATTCCCGCGACTTTTCCAAGTTTATATCCCCGATAAATTCAACAAAAAGGCCATTCATTCCTTATAATTCCAGCATTTGAAATAAATTCATCAAGAAAATGTGTTTATTTTCCGTTTTCTTAAGAATTATTTTAACTGCGCCTCACGGTTACGGAAAGTAGTTCGGCGTGGGAGTTTACTGGGATATAAATTTTGGACAGAGACTTGCTACGGCCAATCAAATGTGAGGGAATTGTGTAAATATTTTTTGCTGGAATTATATGGTTGTAAATCACGAGGTAACAATGGTAGAATTGTTCCAGAGAAAAAAAACACCCACCTACGCATGCGAATCAATGTAAATATATCGTTGAGGGGGTGAATGGATTGATTATTGGTGTTTAACGGCCTATCAATAGCTAATGTCATTCAAGGCCGGGCCTACGGGTTGGAACATCCCGTATTTAACCTGTCCATAATGAGTGAAATTCCCAAAATCAGAACTCAATATTTACAGAAAGAAATACATATTCAGCCCTGAAATTAGAATATGCTGACCTGGTGCCATTTTTGGGTTTCACATGTTCTATCGACAATATAAGTTAGGATGGTGGCCATTTTGGAATTCAAAATGGGTGCCTGAACCAAATGATATTTTGTCGATTGACTCTGGAAACATAGTTATAGACACCATATTAGTATGACAAACAGAGGTCTGGGTAAAAGCAATTTTAGATGGTGGCGAGTTTGATAACTATTCTTTATATTATGTACAAACTTTTTTATATGGTGTGCAAATTCTTTATATGATGTGAAATCTTCTTTATATGATGTGCATTGTTCGTTATATGATCTGCAAACTTCTTTATATGCTGTGCAAACTTCAATATGTGTTGTGGATATTATTACCGGTAATGGAAATGTATATACACCGTCAACATTCCTTCCATCACCGCCACGATTTCTATCCTCAATTTCAAACGTCTCCTTATCACGAACCGCTTGGCCAATTTTGTCACAGAGATGCTATATGGGTGGGGACACGTCAGATTTGTAAAATTGGAGATGGTCGCATAATCCGAGATGGCCGCCATGGAAAAGAACGTCAAAAACCTAATTTTTTTTAAAAAAAATCTTCTTTTTACGAACCGCCAGACCTATTTCAATGAAACTTGGCAGGAATGCTCGATAGTCAACGCTGTTTCGGATCTGTTAAAATGGTGGCACCGGGGTCAAAACTGGACGGGGCCGGAGGAGTCAAGAAGGGGTCAAATTTCACATTTGACCGAATATGGTCCTGTCATATATCAAATCGAAGCTGTCGACAAGACATACACTCCGTAGCATGTTTTGTCGAAGTCGGATGATTACGCCATCCGAGATGGCTCCGGAAGGTCAAAATGTCATCATTTTATTAGAAATTTCCAATGTCTTCTTGTCGTGCACCGCTTGGCTGATATTGACCAAACTTTACAGTTAAGGTCCGTGGGTGAAACCTTTTAATATTTGTTAAAATGGAAGACATCGTGCAATCCAAGATGGCCGCCGTAGAAAAGTAGGTAAAGTTGTTAAAAATATCTTCTTCTCACGAACCACCAGACCGTTTTCAACGACACTTGACAGAGACGATCCACAGTCAATGCTCTTTATATTTGTAAAGAATGGTGACCCAGTGGTCAAAAATGGACGGGGCTGGGGGTCAACTATGGTTCAAATTTCACATTTGACCGAATATGGTCATGTAATATATCACATCGAAGGTATTGTGGAGATGATCGCTCTGAAGTATCTAGTAAGTGTTATTTCGTAGAAAAATTTAATTCCACTAATTTTGAAAAAAAATATAAAAACTCTGCGAAAGGAATGTCCAAGAGAACTAACAATTTAAATTGGGATAAATATAAACGAGCACTAAGTGAAACTACAGAAGATGGAAAACATATTATAGGATTTACAATGAAAGACGGCGTTATGAAAACGTACTGTCAACACAAATTAGGACTCTCGGCGTACTACGATAAAAGGCGCGTGCTACCAGACGGAATACATACAGAACCTCTCTACTGACTTAATTAATTTATTAATCTAAAGACTCTGACGATCCGGGGGTAGCTGGGTGTCAGAAGGCACCGCGAGAAGTTCTTCGCGAACAAACCCGCGAGATGGACCATCAGCACGGGTTCATCGGGTTTGGTAATAGATCTATCCAGATGATATACATTGAGAGACCACACGGGATCAGTCGCGCGGCGGCTGCCACCTTCGAGCTCTCCCGGTTGATAGAGGTACCGGACGTCAACATCCGATGGAAGCCGTTGCTCATCTAAACCAACGGGTCGCCCGCGCGAGACGGCGGGCTTGCTCGTCACCCTTTTAGACTTGATGGCATCTACGGGCTTCTTGTCGATCAATCTGGTCACCTCTCCGTTCAGTGCGGAGACCACGGCGGGCAGCCTGGCCATCCACGCGGTCGATCGCGTATGAGGGTCTACAAGCTCTTTGTCATATTGATGACCGAACAGCCTCTCAGCCAGGGTTCGATTGAATCGCTCCACGATTCCCTGGTCTCGGTGGATGTTGACGCGGCCGCGTCTGACAGAAACGTTGTGCTTAGACAATAGATGAGAGACCGCGCCCATGAACTCGCGGCCGGGATCGACCTGGAGAAGATTCGGCCATTTGAGAGGACTCCTCTTATATATTCGGGAAAGAGCCTCGGCCACATTCTTAGACTCTTTCGTAGCCAGTGGCTCAGCCCCCTTATAGCGACTCGCTACGTCAACGACTGTCAGTGCGTACTTGTACGTTTTGCGGCCGACGCGATCGTGAGGGAGAAACAGGAGATCTGCTTGGTGAACTTGGTTCGGCACCGGCACTTCGAATTTCGGGCGTGGAATATTGCGCGGCGCGGGCAAATAGATCTGTCAGATGGCCTGCTTCTTGAGCCATTCCTTGGTGGCGTTTTCAGAAACCTTGGTCGCCGCCGCGAGGTTCTTGATGGCCGGGAGTCCCTTCCAGTAGCCGCGGGGGCTGTAGTATGTGTTTGATAGCTTGCGTGCTAGGCGAACCGATAGTTTGGTATCAAGTTTGCGCGTGTTCATGCGAAGTATTCTAATATATCGGACAATCTCCAACATGCCCTCGCCAGATCGTCCGGTAACTGCGTCGATAATAATAAACCTTTGTTGGAAGTACAATCACGATTGGAGGTTAAGTTCTGAAGGAACTCGGAGGAATCTAATTCATCCAATATCGATTGGGAGGAATCTAACATCCGCTTTGCGAAAAGGGTGGCCGCTTTTTCGTCCTCGCGCCACGTCTCGAGAGAATCTCGGGCCAGACGAATCATACTCTTTGCACCAGGTAAACGGTGTTTAAGGGTCGTGTATCCTACATCAATCATAGCAAAATAAAGTTCGTCAATTAACATCGTTCTATATATATATATATTTAAAAAAAAAAAGTTTTAAAATAATTATTGATTATTTCAATCTCGATTGAATATAGTAGCTGACGAGCCCCGCCACACCCATTCCCACGAAGATGAACGCGATCTCGCGGTCATTTTGAGCCTCTGACGGTACATAGAAATCTGAAAGCTGGTGCTCGGGATCCAGCGGTGAGAGACTTTTCTGCGGATATGCCCGCGCGTACTCGCGGATGGCGTACGTTCCGGAAAGTTTGTATGGCGTGATTCTCGCGACGAAGATCTTCGTTGAGCCAGTCCAGACGGGCGGTTCGTTTTTTAGACCATGCTTCCTTTGCGCTATTGAGTTGTTCTACAGCTAAATAGTGACGCTTGCGCTCCTCATCCGCGTCCGAGCTTTTCTGTTTCGAGAAGAAATAGTTGCTACCGCTGAAAGCCAATGCGTTCACCACAGCACCACCTAATAGCATTGCGATCGAAGCCATTATTTCCATATATTAGCAGGTAGAATTCCAGCTTTACTTAGATATTCTCGAGTCCAAACTGCGCTCGCTATAGTTAAGCCCACGAGCCAGGTGTCTTTCACAGTAAATTCCAATTTGGGAGTGGGCTTTCCTAAGACCATCTTCAATAGTTGAGCATACCCGATACTGAAACCTGATATCACCACGCCGTTATAAAGCCCATTCACGAATAATTTACCATCGTTTACAGCCATTGTTATAATTATTGAATATAAAAGGGATCACGATCAATGTTTAAATGGGGCGCATCCAATCGCGATTGGTGTTTCGTAACTTTCTTCGGAACCGCATCCAACTGTGTTGGGTGTTGTTTTTTCAATTTCACCCAATTTGCGATTGGTGTTGATGATTGGTGTAATAGGGGGTATTTCAGCACACACAGGGTGCCCACAACTGCCAGACCACCACCAACTGCCAAGCGCACCACCCGATAATTATGATCACCGTTATGCTCGCAACAAAGCTCGCAGCGGAGCAACAAATTGTTAACAATTGCTCAGCATTGTTAAGCATTTTCTAAGCATTGTTAAGTATTTGTTAAGCATTGTTCAACATTGTTCAGCAATTGCTCAGCATGTATTCAGCATTTGTTAAGCATTGTTCAGCATTTGTTAAGCATTGTTCAACATTGTTCGGCAATTGCTCAGCATTTGCTAATTAATTTTATAATTTTCTTAAAATTAATTATAAAATTAATTAATAACTTTATACGCAGTTGGTTGATCAGTCTTTAGCAGAAGCCTGGCGTGCTTAGTTTCCGAAAGCATCTGTTTAACCTCCAGGCGCTCCTCGCGCGTTGGGATAACGTCGTTCTCTCGAAGACATTCATCGAATGAGTCTCGATCCTTGCAGTGAAAGAGGGCGACCCATTTCGTTTGCTCGCGCAGATCCTTGAGGACGGATTTGTACTTTTGAGTGGAGATCCATACACTTTGCTCGGCTCGGAGAGCATTTCCTTCTTTTTGGTCATCGCCGCATTGGCCGAGCAATCATCAATCACGTATAGGGTGGGCTCACCCTGAAATCTTTGGTAGAAGACACGCAGCCAATCGTGAATCCTGTCGCCGGGGTCAATAACGTATACCTCAGGGTCGGTCCATATCCACGGGCGCCGCTGATAATTATCGTTGTGCCGCACAGTGGGACACAGGATCACAATGTGATGAAAGGCATCGCGGTAGGAGCCCTCGAGCAAGTCGAGGATGAAAACCGTTTTTCCACATCCTGTCTGCCCACATATTATGGCAGAGTGGGCATCTCCAATCGTGAATAGGTATTGATTTTTAGTATAAAGATGAGACGTATCGGCCATCTTCGATGTTGAGTTGTGCGTCTGTAATTATATATAAGTACACGTTCAATGCGCCATTTCCATCCGCCTCTTTGGTTATCTGGATCGTCACACCCTCGCTAGCGTTATCAACTTGGCGTCCGCTACCGTGCATTTGGTCGTCGTCGCTGGCTCGCATGTCTAACCATAACGCGTATTTGGTAGTCAGGAACTCCGCGAGGGAGACGGCCGAGAGCCGCGGCAACCTCCGGGGAACGCTTAGAGCCTGGAAGCAAATTGCTTTCTTACTTCGTCCCACTGCTGGTGCGCGCGAAGACCCGCGCTGTAGAGTTGATTGGGGACTCCCTCGATCATCACCTCGACCTTTGTGATTTTGGGGTTATATAATTTGTCGGTTTTTCTAGCCCCGAGCGCGAACCGACCCTCCTCGAACAGCATCAGTATACCTTTCATCGAGCGGGCGGGTACGTTGACATTAATATTCCACAATGTGTCGCTTTTGTCTTTCGTCATCTTGCGGTGGCGAAGAACTCGGTGGTAAAGTATGGCAACGCGCCCAGCGTACTGGGATCCGATCAATCGCGCGAGTTCGGGCATCGTGACCATGTCGTACTCCAGCGAGACATTGTCGATCGTATACTTCGACAACATGTCGGTGGCTATGAGAGCTCGGCCGTGGTCGTTGAACGTTAGTTCGTATTCGAGGCGGTCCGCCAAAGCTCTCTGATAGTATGGCATGTGACTCTCCAGCAACTCAATGTCGAGCCGGATGTAGAAGCGGTTGTCGTAAGCGGCCGCGATCGCGTTGTCACTCGCGTTGTTATCTGCCTTGTTACCAGCCCCGATTCTAAGTTTGGTTGCGTTCTTATTTTTGCTGGTGTCAATACCCTGATATACCGCGTTTTCGCGCTCTTGCGCCGTATTCCACAGGTCCTGATAGCAATGGTAGACGTCGCTGTCATCGATCGACATCACCTCATTACCAGAAATCTTTATCATGGTCTTCTTGACGATGGCGCGACCCAGGTTCTGAACAACGGTTCGTTCCACGTCCGTCGACGTCAGCAAAATAGTGAAAGCGAGGCGAACAGTCCCCGGCACAATGACGTCGCTAGCTCCGAGGTTGGGGAAGCGGACTAATAGCTGCTGATTCTGGTCGATCGTCGATGGGTTGTTCGTAATAACGACACTCTGTCTCACGCCTTTCGCCCCAAGGGGCTCCCGCAGTCTGCGGTATGGATTGAGTTTGCGACCGTATTGACTCGAAGACATAATTTAGTGAAACTATTAAACTCGTATGGTTTTGTCTTTAATACATAATTATATAATTATAAAGACGGCTGATTACGATATTGACATGGACGAATTCGGCAGAGACTATGTCCGAAATGATGATGATGACATTGATGATGATAACGAAACGCCCTTCATGGAGACTCCAGTTCCAATCCAATCGTGATTGGAGGAAATAGGTGGCGCTACCAACACACCATTAGTCTAAGTCGAGAATTACTCGATTCAGCTGTAGACGACTACTACAACAGTTTGGCAGAAGAAGGTATGGTCCCGGCTGTCGGCCGCGACTACTCCAAGTTCGAATTGGATCGGCGTGGTAGGTTGCGACTGAAAGCATCAAATATCGAGCTCATCAACATGAGGACCGGAAAACCCCTATCGCTGAACACCATTTCCGGAACCCGGGGTGGTGGCGAAATCGTAAGGGATGAACTCGGATTCGTAGATTGGCAGAGGGGTAAAACAATTATGCCGGCCCGCGCTGTAGAGGCCCTACAGTCTACCGACGAAACGATGGCGAAGACGGCCGCCGCGATAGAAACCTTCGAGCTCAACGAGGTCCCTCGTGTAGCCACCGACGCTATTCGCACAATGGAGCTCAGCGAAAGCGAGATAGATGGAATACTCAGCACGATGGATGACCCGCCGTTATCTCTTCGCGAACTCCGGGGACTCGATAAAGCTCTGCAAACGGTCCGGGGAGAACTGGTCCTTAACCTCGCAAAACTCACGGCGCTGGATGAACATATCACGCTAGAAGAAAGGAAACTGGAGGAAGCCCGTGGCGATAGAGAATGTACCGAGCAAATCACCGAACGCCTGCAGTCGTTGTGGGATGAAAGAGCAGCTCGCTCGGAGGCTGCATCGGCTGGCCGTGAGGCTCTCCGTACCCAAATAAGTCTGATCCGCGAAACAATCTCGAGGGTTCTGCACGAGGAGACGACACTCGGTGAGCGTCTTCGCACTCTATTCAGAGAGCAGGGCGTCACGATAGCAAGCATCCTTGCGGCTATCGGCATGACCATATCGACCATAGTTCTAGTTTTCACTGGTCGTGCGGCGGCTGCACCCGCGACAGCACCCGCGCAAGCACCCGCGCCATCCGGCGGAGCCAAGGAGTGGGTAAAAAAAGCATCTAAAAGCCCTCGCCAGTCTCCTGGCTAAATTAGCCGGAAAGGCGGCTGCCGCGCTGCCTGGGCTGATCGGGGGTGTCGTCTCCTACTTGTTATCTATATTATCAAAAACGGCCGGATGGCTCGCCAAAAAACACTTGGGCTTTAATCGTGGCGATCTCCGGTCTCCTACTATTCTCCGCCCGAGAGTTCCTAAAACCAAAGCGCGAGTAGTCCGATCACCACGAGGGCGACGACGAGCCCTAATTTCTCCTCCTCGTGTGTTGTAGTTCCCGCTCCTGTTCCAATTTCTCCAATCGCGATTGGAATAATTGGGGGTACTGGGTTGGGTGGTTGCGGTTTTATGAAATCGGTTCCACTTACAACCTCAACTCTCAATGGAGATTGGATGAACCCGACCGTCTTGGGGGTGTGCTTAATGATATCCGTGTTCACGTTACAGTTATGGCCGATCTTTTGTTTGGCGGTGGCGATTACGATCTGATTATTGTAACCGTCAACCCGGTCGTCTCGTAGTATCATATTGCTCGGCGCCATATAAAGACCTATTCCAAATACATAGTCTACTGGGGTGCTGGCATTCTGCAAAACGTCTTGATACCGCCTGATCGCATCCGGGAGGTCCACCGGAGATGAGATGGAGTCCTCGACATTTGCCAAGAACTGTTTTTGTGCGTCAAACGCCTTCCCGTCTCCTATTATAGAACTGAGCGCTTGCGCTTGTGCGCCGAGGACGGCCCAGACGTATGTGCGAATGGAGTCGTTGAGGCGGGTAACCCCACCCTGCGTAAACCCCAGACCTTTATCCAACATAAATGTGCCCCAAGCGTCCTAAACCTCATCGGTCTGCTGTATATAATCGACGTGAGCTCGTTTAGGAGGTAACCAATTGCATGATGAGATGCCGCAGTGCCGACCTCCAGACACTTCCGGCCCGAAGGTCATCGTCGCGGGATCAAAATTCCCGGCGTTCCGATTGACGATGTGGTCGCCGGAAGGATCGTGTCTAAAGTCAGTGTGCGTCCAATTCCCGGACTGGCCCCGAATGAGAACGTCCCCGAGTCCAGTGCTGTTAGGAAATGCTTTCTGTCTCCAATCCGAATCTTTTGAAACGTTAAATTCGTTACACAGTCTTTCGAACGTCCTACGGTCGTATGTGTTGGAAATGGGATTCCAGGCGTCGTCTTGAGGTAGTGGAGTACCTAGTTCCTTTAAAAGTCTTCTAATGGTATAATACACATGAAAGTTGTAGACACTTCGGAGCATGACATTCTTGGATGTCAGATGGTCTTGATGTGAAACTCCACATCCGGCTGTTGCGCACCATACAGTGAAATTTAGCTGATTCTGCCAAAATTGCATCGGTGTTGCTTTCCACCCGTTCACGACCTCTATGGTAGTAATCTTGGGCATCCTAAATTGTTCAAACATGTTAGGAAAATTGGTGGCAAAGGCACTGTCCGATCTAACTGTTATAGTTGGGTGTACAAGGAGGTTAACAACGTCTTTTCGTGTGTATTTACCACCAACTTTGTATTTTGCATTAGAGTTAAAGCTAAATGCTTTGGTATCCATTGAAATATAATATTATGTTTGCTACTATCACTAATGTTCAAAAAGAGAGTTGTGAACTTCAAAAGTCAATCGACTACTGCTGCGGAAAACGCAGGGTAGGTCTTAGATCAATCACCTTCACGGTTGGGTGGCAGAATGTGGGAAAGAGTGAAGGGTTTTACTATGTGAAGGATGAACAACAATTAGGTGTAAAGCTGCCTCACGGACTGTGGGGAATAAGACAGCTCTAAGATTTTGTCAACTCAGAGCTTGACGGTATAGTCAACCTCACAGTATCGAAGGCTACCGGGCTCACAACAATGACCATCGGCCCTGATAGTAAGGTAGTGGTCTCCCCGGGTTTGGGTATTCAACTCGGTTTTAGAGAGACATACTCCGCAAATAAAGGAGTGTTTACCCCGGGTGTGTACGTCGGTGATAACCCGGTGGACTTCACCTTCACTAAATCTCTCAGGGTGCACTTGGATCGGGTGAACACATCGTATAACATGGTAGACGGATCGCCCAGCACATTACTGAAAACCGTGCAAGCCAGTGATTGTTTCTTTGGGGAGACTATGACCTTCGACTTCCCACACCCCGAGATGAAAGTTTTAGAATCGGGACACATCCACGAATTTACGGTCTCTATTCTCGATGATCAAGCGAGAAAGTTGAATAACTATTACCCGATTTCGGTCGTTCTCGAAATTTCCAATTGAGTATAGGTGCCCCAATATTATAATTTAATTTAAATAAAATTATAAAATTAATTATTATGAGTATATACGGACCAGGTAGTTCTTCCAATTCCAATCGGGATTGGGTGACAGATTCAAAGAATTTGGAACCGGCAGAAGGGGGATTCGTCTCGACAGAGAGCGACTTTTTAACTACCGGAAAAACAAAGGCCCTGATCAATAAAATTATATCGAAGGCCACAAACGGGATTCACAGGAGTATAACAGATGTTAGAGTAGAAGTGCTAACGGCGACTGCACAAGTTGGGGAAGAGGCCCGGGCGAAAATTGAGGGAGTCCGAACGGGTATTGAGAAAGATCAGGCGACCCTTACGGAGGATTATAAGGTCTTGCGCTCAGAGGACTCTCTCATCAGAGAAGCAGCACTTAATGAACTAGGAGGAAAAATAACCGAATTTCGAAAAGAGGCCCGGTTGGGGATTGAGGGAGTCCGAACGGGTATTGAGAAAGCCCGAGAAGACCATCAGGCGGCCCTTACGGGTGCTTATAGGGTGTTGCGCACATAGTACTCTCTCAACAGAGAAGCATCACTTACTGAACTAGGTGAACAAATAACAGAATTTCGAAAAGAGGCCCGGTTGGGGATTGAGGGAGTCCGAACGGGTATTGAGAAAGACCAGGCGGCCCTTACGGAGGCTTATAAGGTGTTGCGCTCAGAGGACTCTGCAGCACTTACTAAACTAGACGAAAAAATAACAGAATTTCGAAAAGAGGCCCGGTTGGGGGTTGAGAAAGCAATTGGCAATTGGAGTCAATAAACTCGCTGGAGATAGTTCAGCGGTGGTTTTGTTCGCCGGTGACGATCCAATTAGACTTTCAGAAGGTTGTGTTATTAACTTTGTTACGAAAATCGCTGACCCAACAAGTTCTTCCACTGTTGTTACATTGTTAATTGAACATAATTTGTAAAATACCAATATATTTAAAATCATGAACGAATCACTGCTTCCAATTGTCAATACCACTCCATCAACACTGTATCCAATTGTCAATCCAATTCACGAAAGAAGTTCAGATTTTAGGTTGAATAATATCGTCGCTATGCAGGATATTTTAGTTAGAGAATAGAAAAAGACACGCTAAAAAATATAAGCGCGCGGCGAACATAGCTGAAGCATCTAGTACGGTTCTGGCAAGTTTATCTGTAATGAGTGGTGCGGGGACTGCTGCAACGCTATCTACAATTGTAACGGTTCCACTTGCAGGGGTTTTGAGTGGAATTACCGTTTTATCTGGAATACTTTGTATGGTAATTAAGGCGGCGGGTGGAAAACTCGAGACAAAAAGTAGAAAACATGATAGAATATCCGTTCTCGCTAGGTCTAAGAAAAATATCATCGACGTTATAGTGTCCAAAGCGTTGGCCGATAAGAAAATATAAAATTTAGAGTTTGAATCCGTGGTGGAAGAAATGGGGAGATATGAAGAATCCACCATGCCCAAGATTGAGTGTACTAATTGGGATAAATTTAGGGTAAAACTTGGAAATAAAGTCGGAGGAAATGTTACAGCACCACCATCCCGAAATTGTGATATTTTAGTAAATAATGTTTAAAAAATAATTTTAAAATTTTCTTAAGATTATAAAATTAATTATATTGGTGCAGTAAACAATTTATTAATTAATAATAAACATTTAAAAAAAAGAAAAGTTTTAGGTCCCACCGAGGCTCGAACCCGCGCCAGCAAGACCCTTCTGGGCCCATCCCACTAAGCCTTCGCTTTAAATCTCTTCTCTTCTCTTTTTTTAGGCTTAGTGGGATGTGTCACGCTCACATCTCCTCCACCCCATCATTGGACCGATACCGCGGACACCTCCTCCTCTTTACCTCCATCCACTATAATGTGTAGAGCGGCCAGAGTGAATTACATGTGGCGAAACCTGTCTCAGTACTGCTAGCGTCCCAGCAATGTATGTATGTGTTTTTTTCTCATATATAAACCTAACTTTGTTGGTGGAAATAATAATTATTTTTTTTAAATTGTTTATTATTAATTAATAAATTATTATATTAATTAATTAATATGTTTTTTATATAATAGTGGGTGTTCAGCTTTAAATTATTAATTAATATAATAACGAACCATCCCGGAAATTCGTGCACTATATAACCCTCACTAAGTGTTTATAAACTGTGTACACACCACCTGTATAAATCGATAGCCCGTTTACATACCATCGATAAGGAGAAATGCACTCGGATATAAATAACCGTGTGTGTACCGTCTGTTTACCTCGCTATAAATACACACATGTTCATAACCCGTGTAATTGCAACATTGTCGTCTGCTTGGTGTTGTGATTACAACATAAATTAATTAGTAGTGTTTTTTCTGTTCAATAATAATGTTTCAATATCTTTAAAAGCGATATCGTAGAAATGTATATTCGTAAACGAATCGTTGGGTTTTAACAATTTTATATAAACATATACATAATATATATATAATGGAGTTTGTGACTTGTTGTAAGACTTTTACGTGTAAAGAATATCTACGAAGGCATCTATCGAGACGTAGAAAATTTCCTTGTGTCGCCCCGCAATTTCAATGCCCCAGATGCCCTTGTAAATTCGTTAGTGCCCAAACTCTTTGTAGTCATAAACAACTACACTGCCCTGTGGCTAAAGGTGAACGGGGTAGACCGTAGGTGGTATCATTTTGACTCCCTCTATACTACTTTTTTATATCGTGTAATTTAATTTATATTCCACTGCTCTATCGATCTGCTCTCCCTTTGGCGCCTCTACAAGAATGCGACTGGTTCCCAAACATTCGCTGTCATTGCTACGCCGCGTAGTTTGTGACGTAAATATAGCCGTGTTACGAAGCCAAGCGTGTTGAGATTTGAAAACACTAAACGGGACAGTTTGGCTATTTTTGGCTCATATTTTGATGAGCGAAGAATATTTATGGAAAAATAAACAATAAAGACTGGTTTTGAGTGTACAATTTGTTACTTGTATTGATCAATACACCAAGTTACGGTTTGGCCGCCATCTTGCCTCGTTTTCGAACTTCGGGTAAACAAACCCACGTGACTCGCCCTATATGTTCCAAGTACAGGGACAGATGGCATGCATGGAAGTGACATATATGTGGACTTCTTTGTTTACACATCACTAGGATATCACCTGGAGCGGGTAACATTTGATCCGGAAATGTGGGCATTGATGCTTGATCGCTATGAGTATTTCTGGATGAGATATGTAGCCCCAGAAATTATTACTGGTTCACTATCAGAAAGGTATGTAATTGAAATGCAGTCAATCATTTATATGCTACAAGTACAGACATCACTCCTACTCAATCAACCAGTAGTACTGCAAGCACCCACAAAACTGTCCTCACTGCACCACTGCTGCCTGAGATATATGTATGCTGTTTGTGGATTGGACTGCGAAGACGGGTCTACATCGTTTGCAAAGCAATTGAAGCATCGAATGTACAAAATGTAAGATGTGGCTAAATGTTGAATGTGCAGGCCTGGAACAATCAGATGTTCCACATGAAGGTGCTAGTTGGTTTTGTCTACACTGCTGTAATATATACGATTATACAATTGCTACCCACATGTGCCACATGTGTTCTATACTATACTATTTTCATTTCAGGTACGCGTTGTGTACGAAGAATGTCTGTACGGGAAGAATTATGGCGACGATATTATTGTATAATTTCTGAATTATTTCTTCATGTGTAAATTTGTGTTAATATTTGTCTGTAACTATTGTGCTAAAACTAGAACTATAACATGTGTGCGGGTGCGTGTGTGTGTTGGCGCTTGGTGGGCCGTGTTGGCAAAATACCACTGTGTGGTGGAAATACATGTAGGTACCATTGGTAAGACGGTTAATTGATTACTTTTTTTGCATTTGTATTCAAATGCAAAAATTAATCTCCCATTTTATATGGTACCGACTTGGGGGCGTTTTGACCTGCTTCCGTGTTCTTCCATTGATACTTGTCTGTCTTTATGAACACCACATACTATATATATTAATTACAGTCCAACATTACTCAACAGGATCTACATTTTATTTTCTGAGTTTATTATGTTCCACAAACATCTTTTTCGGATGAGCATATAGTTGCTATTTTGTCCGTCCGATTGGATCTGCATTAAAGTGGCACAGAGCTATGTGTTTTGCTGGTGTGGTAGAGTAGCTGATACCAGAGAATGATTATGAATTCAGATCTGCATTTATGATTTTTCCCCAGCATAGGTGCTGGTTCTACCCAATGGCCTGTCTATGTGACCCTGTCATGTTGAAAGATACTTTAAACATAATCCAATCCAATTCTCACATCTTGCATGTTTTTGTTGAGAAAAAAATAAAAAATAATACACATGGCTATAAATACAATATATCTGTTCTATTGATGCCACACAAATCATGGTACATGTAATACATCTATAGAACAATACCGGATTCACGGAATTCAGAGACGACTAAATGTGGCATGTGATTTTGGTATGGTACCAGGCAGAGATATTGTAAAGTCAGAGTAATGTACTATACGATCAATATTAGATACTTGTCAAACATGGACACAGTTTCTTGTTTCCCACTTTCATTTACACACATTATTGTGTTACAGCACAATGCATATGCAAATTATACAAATTATTGTTCTGAATATTCAAGAGAAAACTAATCTTTATAGATTGGCTCTTTGAAATTACAAAGTGATGCACAGACAAACAATTTTGACATCATAGGGCAACAATGTTATTCAGTCCTGAAATTAGAACAACCTGATCTGATGCCAGGTATGACATCCGGAAAGTATGATCGCGATCGTTAAGCCATTTTAGTAGCATTTTACGACAAGCAATGACTGCTGCAGCACTATTCTGTGGGATCAGAGACAGCGATGTAGTTGATCCCGCCCCGGTTAAAGTGTTACTTAATATGTGAAAGAAAATACATGCATCATATGTAATTTGTTTTTTATTTTCCACCCAATTCAACAAAATATTTGTGGAGCTGATCAGAGCATACACAGTTAGAAATTTAATCCTTATATATCGGATCTTTAAAGTTGCAGAGAGCTGCACATACATTTTGTTTGGCGCATGGTAACAGAGTAATTGGAAGCCCCCCCCCCCCCTCAATAAATCTCTTCCATACCCCATCGGCCTATATACCACCTCCAAATGAACCCCCTCAATTTTGTATCCGGAAATACCCCCCTCAATGTTTTTATCCAAGAGCCCCCCCCCCCTCAATAAATTCCACACCCCCATCGGCCTATATACCCTCTCAACACACCGAATAGCAGTGCACAATTTCTTCTATTTTCACTATCGCGTGGGTTTGTTTACTCGAAGTCTCGTTCTGGCGAAACTAGGACAAGATGGCGGATCTCCATATTTGGCAGACCGTGGCTTGGTTTTATTCGGGGTTTTATTGTGTTTAGTGAGGAATACAATTCGCAATCGCGAGACGCTTGCAAAATGTGTCTTCATTGGACGCGAGGCGCCGGAGGGGAATCGCAATATCTCTATGTGTGATGGCCTTGGCAGGTCATATAATATATATGACCAGGCAAGCTAGCCAATCAAAAGCCGAGAAACTTATCTGCGGTATGACAAATACGTATAGATAAAAAGAGATTTACGCACATGTATTCACAGGTGCGTGGTGTGTGACTTTATCAAAATGAATATTTATAAAGATGAAACTGGATAGAAACAAATGTTATTACCTCTTTTTTAGTTTATAAAAAATACAGCAATCCAGTTTTATCCCGTCAACACAGTGCGTATGTGCCGTGAAACACGGTGCCGTGAAACATTCTTTGATATCCTGTCAATACGATTTGGAGATGCGGCTGGGGTTATTTTTTGCATTTTAAAGCTATTTATAATGTTGACGGGATAAATAGAATAGTAGGTTAGTGCTGTCAATGGGAAAAATATCTGGCGCGGCACGGAAACGGGATGTGCTCGGCAGAGCCTCGCCCATCCCGTTTCCTGAGCCTTGCCAGATATTTTTTTCCCATTCACGGCACAAACCTACTATTCTCTATCTATTTTCCTTATTTCTGAACCAAAATATATGTTGTGACCACTCATTTGAACCGTCTCGGCGAGACGGTTCAAATGAGTGGTCACAACATATACTTCTGATGAGAAATAAAGAAAGTATTGAGCCTTGCCGGATATTTTTTCCCATTCACGGCACTGACCTACTATTCTCTATTTATTACTAAGTTGCTAATACCATTCAGATACCTATAATCGTGCTACGTCAGTTTTCGTGACCACATCATGTCGCGCGATTGACGTGTAACGCGTTATATTAATTACGTCACGTGTGGACGCTGCCTTTGAACCAGCAAACATGAATCAACATCCTGATAGCGAACAAATCCAGATTATATCTCTAAATGTTACTTTAAATCCACCCAAGAAAAACAACGTTCATTTTGCGAAAATCTGCTAGATCTAATGTAGGTTTTCATCTTCATTATTCTGTCTAAAATTATTTTCACTTTAAAGTAAAAGCTCCAATCCCCGCACAGCCACAGTGTTGTTGTTGACACATTTTGACAAGTAAACGCCGATTATTAGTGCATAGAGGGGCCCAATATAATCCAAAGAATGAATTAGGAAACAGCTAGCTGCTTATAAAATTTAATACTGATATTAATATATTTAAAGGTTTTATTTTTTGAGTCTCAGAATTGTTCAAATGCACACTCATTTTGGATATAGCTAATGTATACCTACAATTGGACAATATACTTAAAGTTTCGTGATTAATTCTTCTTCGCTTTAGTAGAGACACATTTAAATCTACATGCTGTCCGTAGACTCGGGAATTTTGTGACTAGTTTTACCGATTTAATCTCGTGGGTGATGTGCAGTATTTTACACATTATATTTTATTAATTTAATTAGAAACAAAATAAGAAACAATCTTGTACGGACGCCCATTAGGGCCACTTCACTTTTTTTTATTTCCATTTATTCAAGATCTTTTCTTGAATTTTCAAGATATTTTATTGAATTTTCAAGTTCTTTTCTTGAATTTTCGAGATCTTTTCTTAAATTTTCAAGATACTTTCTTGAATTTCAAGATATTTATTTGAATTTTCAGGTTCTTTTCTTGAATTTTCGAGATCTTTTCTTGCATTTTCAAGATACTTTCTTGAATTTTCGAGATTTTTTCTCGAATTTTCACGTTCTTTTATTGAATTTTCAAGATCGTTTCTAATAATGGATGTTTCAAGATATTTTCTTGAATTTTAAGTTCTTTTCTTGAATTTTCGAGATATTTTCTTGAATTTTCAAGATACTTTCTTGAATTTTCGAGATGTTTTCTTGAATTTTTAAGATGTTTTCTTGAATTTTCAAGTTCAAGAAAACATCTTAAAAATTCAAGAAAACATCTTGAAAATTAAAGAAAATAACTTGCAAATTCAAGAAAACAACTTGAATAAATGGAAACTCGGCACGAAACCCGGTACCTAACTCCTCGGTACATTTAGTATTGTTTTAAATAACACATGTACTGTTGGTTTCCGATAAATTGACAAGGGCACGTGACGTGACGGGGTCAGCGGACTATGTCTATTATAGCTTTCTAGGGATGTAGCTGTTTGCAGCCATTTTATGTGGCCGAAATTACCAACTGGTTGACTGATGAAACAGACTATTGAACACCACAATAAATGCCATATTTGTAAACGTAAAACGTTTCGATAGTTGATTCATTTTGATTGCAAAAATTAGCATTATTATCCGTACAGCGCAGGTGGTAGAGCGCTCGGTAAATGCATTCGACCTGTGTTCCTTTTGTGCGAGTTCGAGCCGCGGACAAATTATTAGTTTTTTTTTTTTTATTCATATGACAGATTCACCGTTTTCTCACTTTTACGAAAATGTCTTAGATAGAGTTTGACAAAAAGGTACTTGTGACGTGTGCACTGGGTTTACAGCGTCACAGATCAGTTGATTAATTAAACAAAACGTTACCACTACGCTATATGCATCAGATACGAACAACATATAAGTACCGTATGTGAAATATGGCTGAAACTGGAGAAAAAAGGCGTATGTGTTTTGTGACCAGTGTAGATCCTGAACTGTATTTATTGGTCACAGGTTGATATAGGTGCACGTATGTTTTACACTGCTTGTATGTTCTAAAATTAGATAATGAAACACAGGTGCATCGTTATCTCCTGTGACCTTTGCCCTTCCCACGTTATCGGAATTCAACAGTACCTGTGTGCCTCGTTATCCATAATTTACACAAAGCCACACGACGTTCGCCTGTGCATGTATACATGCATTTGGAAGTTTAATTATTAACACATTTCGTGTGTAGAGTTTGGATTTCGTGTCATAGATTTTGCAGAAGCCTCAATGAACCATTAACATTCTATAGTTTATTTATGGTATAGCCGACAGGTCAAGAGAACATAATCGACATGGGTGCAATTTTCTCGATTTTTTTTTGGGATTGGTCATGGTTCGTGGAGCCTCGGGAGAATAGAGCCAGCCACAGGAGGAACAACATTCGTCATCGGACGGTCAGTATGATTTTCATAGTCAGTCGGTGGTATTATAACAAAAATAAAACATAACAACATAATTATATATATAGGTATATACAGGTATATATATATAGATATATATATATATATATATATATATACCTGTAACTTAGAGTTATTACTTTCTTTACATATTATACTTGCACTAACTTAGACATTATCATTCTACAATTTTAATATATTGATTATATATACAGTATTGATATATGTCATTTCGGCTAATTCTGCGCGAATTCTGCGCATAGGTTAATGGGCAATTCGCGTCAAATGTGGATTCCGGAATAAACAAGCTGATTAATTGCTGCACTGTGGCACACTTTTATCACATTCCGATATGTTGGCAAAAACATATTCTGAATATAGTCAAAATGTGTAAAATCGTCAAACCCTGCTGATGGAATAGCTGTCGTATTTACTAAATTAACTGTTCAACTAATAACTCGTGTCATGATGTCACTGGATAGTTCTGCTTCAAGTTTAATACCAATTTAGCTATGCTGATCCAATATTCTGTTCGCCATTTTGTTTACGCATAACAATTCCTACTTGCAGCATAATCTGCATATGCAACGCGTGATCGAGAGTACTTGTAACATTTCCATTTCCATCTTACGTTTAGTACGTATAATAGTCCATAGTCTTTACTAATTACATTGGTTTTGATGTGCCTGGGTAATAGATCCGCGTGCCCGGTCAATAGTTCCGCGTGCCTGGTCAGTAGTCAAAACTGTTTCACCCCTGATAATTCGAAGATTACGTCAACAAATTCAACGTAATGTAATGTTCATGGGGTAACGCATTTCCAATGGAAATTATTCTGATGTGCTGTTAAAACATGTTTTTGATGATAAAAATGGACAATAGAAAATAAACAGCAGACGACAAACAAATTAAGATAGCGGTCTAAGGGTTAATACGTATCATACTAAATCATCACTCATGCAAGGTCCTTTATTTAGCCAGTTGCAAATTTACTGGTCACAACGTGATATATTGAAGTATCTTTTGTCGATGTTACAGAGGCGGCCATTACTCAAGGATGCTGATGCCGTGCGTATTATAGGGGAAAACTTCAACGATTGGCGTGACCCGGTAACGGAGTTCGGGTCGTCGATAGAAGAACGTGAATTGAAAACGGAGATGAGAGCGATAGGACTACCGTGTTTAGGTAAGCAACATTCCAGATCAGCATTGTGTCTAAAGAATGTTACACCCTCTGTTTTATTTTTGCAGGCGGATGACTGAACTTAGCACATGTTTGTATACACCCCCCCCCCCAGCGTGCGTATGTGACTAAACTCAACATCAGAGAAATACATATATGTTATAACTTATATTTCCTTCATCGAAATTTCTTTATATTTCACCCATGCATTCATTTAAGGCTCTACAATCATACTGTGACAAAGCCACGACCGTCCGACTTAACATCTGAAAAATCTGTTATAACTTCTATTTCCAAAAATCTGTAATAGTTCACGCAGGCATTCCTCTATGGGCCTACTATCATGCTGTGACAAATCCACGACCATCCAACCCCCGCTGATCCCGAGGTCAATGTCTCGTATTTAGTCTCTTCACAAAACTTAACATCGGAGAAATCTGTTATAACGATTTCCTTCATCGAGAATTCTTAATTCATGCATGCATTCCTCTAAGGGTCTACTATCGTGCTGTGACAAATCCATGACCGTCTGACCCCCGCTGATCCCAAGGTCACAGGCCCACATAGTTGGAAAATATCTGCATATTTAGGGGTACCTAGGTCCACGCGGGGATATTCCGTAAGCCACGCTTACTGACAAATCTAGTTTCGATATAAAATAAGGAATACATGAGCAAAAAAGCAAAGTTGAAAATTCACTTATTATGCTGCACAAATTCTTTTAGCCCAATTATGTGAATTTTCTACTTTATTAGAGCATTTTAGAGCAGTATTTGAACTCATAATACATACAGTGGGGTCAGCGTGTAAGTGCACACACGAACGAACACGACAGGTTGGTTCCAAGCTATCGTGTTCGTTCGTGTGTGCACTTACACGCTGACCCCACTGTATGTCTCCTAAATATGTAAATGAAACGCTTAATAAATATCCTATTATTTCGTTAGCCGAGTCGCATAAGATACAGGTGCAGGTATTGCATCGTTTCTTACGACTCCAATAAATTCGTTTAATAAATATCTCTTTAAACCGGATGCCATCTTAGCTCATCTATTTTTAGACTTTAACAAAGAGAAATGGAGGAAAGCAAAGAATGTAGTAAAGATCGTCTTGGAACGGTTGTTGACGCTGATAAAGAGAGAAGCGGCGAAATATGAAGGTATATAAACACTGGTTTCACCTCAGACCCAAATGGGTGCAAGTTTTACTGGGAAATTGTACAGGGTCCGATTTAGTTTTTTTGTTGAGCCCGCTTGCGGAAAGCGAGACATAGTGATCACAATGACGTCCGTGCGCGCGTGCGTGCGTGCGCGCGTGTGCGTGCGTGTGCGTCCGAAATCTGCGTTAAAGTTTTTAAATACCTTATATCTCTGCAGTCCTAAGTCACATTGACTTGAAACTTCATATGCTTATTAGTTATGATCCATATATTCATGCTGTATCCCACTCATGCGGCCGCTGTCTCCAAGGTCAAGGTCAATTGACTTAGAAGTTTGCGTTCCGAAATCTGCGTTCAAGTTTTTAAATACCTTATATCTCTGCAGTCCTAAGTCACATTGACTTGAAACTTCATATTCTTATTAGTCATCATCCATATATTCATCATGTGTCCCACTCATGCGGCCCCTATGCCCCTATGTCAAGGTCAAATGACCTAGAAGTTTGTGTTAAAGTTTCTGTCAAAATTTGTGTTCAAGTTTTCACATACCTACTATCTCTGTAACCGTCAGTCAGATTTGCTTGAAACTTTGTATGCTTATTGGGCATCAATCTTCAAATAAATACACTCTGAGACCATCGAATGTCTCGGCGGCCTCGACATGCGGGCCGCGGCCATCTCGTATTATCATCATCATTTTATTTTCTATCAAGGAAAATAGATTGAAATCAAGAAGATGAATAGATTGAGATGTAGTATATATAGGAATATTTGAGATGATAGAAAAAGAATAAGACGAGTGTCAGCTTAGAAAAGACATACAGTGTATAAGATAGTGAATTCCAGCCTGTAACATTCCAATTGTACATGTAAATAAAATATTCACATACATAATTACAATACACGCTATTTGCTCTGTGTATGCCACATATGACACGTGGCACATGGTCCTTGCCCCTTGATTCTACTATGCAATATTTAGTACAGATGTGTCGTCTCTTAATAATGTTCTCCCACACACATACACGGAGTACGACGGGGAGCTGGGTAAGCCTACCGGTGCGTCCGTTTTGAAAATGTTCGCCCACATGCGCACAGAGGGTACTAAGTGGAGCTGGCATAACATACAGAAAATCCGATTTGGTACAGAGGCGTCTCTTAGATAATTCATACGCACATGCGCACAATCATTTGTCAAGGAAGGGCCCATTACTAAATCGGACTTCCCGGGTATTTGTCAGTACAACTTCGTATTCCAGCTGCCGATGTGTGTAAACATTTTGAAGGGATCGTACTTTCCGCACGCTTCACGGCACAACGTGTGACTGCTCTCTGTACCTACAACTGCTTTCCAAGTCCGGGGATGGGGTTGTGTGTGAACGTATGATAGATTTTAATAAAACCTAAAATTCGTACTTACCCGTGTCTCCCTTAGTTACTTCGTACTACGTAAGCACATATACATTCTTAGAGCTCCAGATAAGGTGCGTATTGTCGTATTGTACGCACTTATTTTTAGTAGAAGTACGCACTGATTAGTAAACGTGGGAGTACAAAATACAGCAATGTGAAAATACGCATTGTTAATACTATGATGGTGGGTCTAGTTTTCGGGGTATTAAAAAGTTCACCAACTCGCGTTTTTGTCAGTTAAATATAATGGTAAACATTTATTTCAATGTTTCTTGCCTTCACAATAAGATTTTTGTTATATTAAAATTCGCGTTAGCGCGTTTAGCAACACAGGAGTCAGCCATCTTGAATCTTGAATCTTGACTTATGGTTGGTGTTTTCGGGGTAGTAGTATATAAGAGTCAAAATGATACAAGTTTATATGGAAGCCACCCACTACGTGTGGTGGCTTCCACACGAAACTTGTTATCATTTTGACTGTTATATACTACTTGGATTTTACCCCACTGTTCGGCAGGTATGTATGAGAAGAATGGAACATATTTTTCATCAACCGCGAGACCATATATTTCTGTCATAAATATCGGCAACTTACACCCTATTAGAGACAAAAATTACATTGATTATACCCAGTATATATAATCACACAATGGTTCTAGTTAATTGTGCGTGGTTGAAGACAGGTAGTCACGAGAGATATTTTCGTACCGGTGTCGCATTTTCAAACTACTCCCCCTGATAAAAGTACTCCCCTATGGTAGTACACAGACGGGAGTCGTTTGAAAATGGTTTAACTGCCATTTTCAAACGACTCCCCTCTGATACACAGACGGGAGTCGTTTGAAAATGGTTTAACTGCCAATTTTCAAACGACTCCCCTCTAGTACACAGACGGGAGTCGTTTGAAAATGGTTTAACGGCCATTTTCAAACGACTCCCCTCTGATACACAGACGGGAGTAGTTTGAAAATGGTTTAACGGTCATTTTCAAACGACTCCCCTGGAATTATAAAGGTGTGTGTTTAATACCTCAGCCATATCTGCTCTAGGGCTAGGATACGGCGGCCCAAAATCGATAGAAACGTGTGCGGCCGTAGAGGCCGTAGCCATGCCGTAGAACCTAAAACCCTAACATTCAGATAAATGTACGCCGTTTATGGTAAGCGTTTGCTCTTATGGTATACGATAAGCGGCTACGTGCATAATCCCACCGTGCATGTACGCACTTACAATATACTGATGGGGAGTGGTTTGAAAATGGTGCACACGGCCATTTTCAAAGTACTCCACTGATTAAAACAACGAGCAAGACGATATGACGCACATAATCACTTTACGCGTTTGTTATATATGACAAGCGTCTACCGTGTTGGTCATTACGTTTAAAGTTTCATTGTCCATGCACCCATGTACAATATACTGATGGGGAGTGGTTTGAAAATGGATGCAAACGGCCATTTTCAAAGTACTCCCCTGATTAAAACAACGAGCAAGACGATATGACGCACACAATCGCTTTACGCGTTTGTGATATAAGACAAGCGTCTACCGTGTTGGTCATTACGTTTAAAGTTTCATTGTCCATGCACCCATGTACAATATACTGATGGGTCAATGATTACATGACTTTATTTATATTACATGTTGTTCCGATGTTTCATTACACCATATTCAGCTGGCTATATATTTTGTTCTTTATTACACCACCAAATACATGTATTTTCAAAACTGACATGAATAATATATGCCCAGAATTTGACCCGTGGTTTGCGAACTTCTGGTATATGCTGGTCCAATATGGCGATTAAGCCATAGCCACACTAAACTAAACACAAGGAATATATCGACGGGAAATTGCTTGAAATTGGACAACTACACTATTAACAGCCACTGCACCACCCCTTCCAACAGACATGCAAGCGCGCTAGTATCAATACATTTCCGTTGAAAAAAATGTTATATTGTATGAGCCAACTTGTGATTTAGTGGATTTAGTGGAAGTTTCCCGTGCTGTCACTCGGAATACTTCATTCCAAGACAATTTTTACAACTGATGCATTCACAAATGATCAAACTTCATTTTCCGTACAGGTTGTAGTACCACCATCCTTACCGATTTCCAGCAATCTATCCATGAACATGGTGGGACGTTTCTACTATGTGGCAGTATACTTATATACATACTATTATTATACAGTCAACTCGTGATAGTTTGGAAAACATAATGATGGCACTGGTGCGTAGATTAATCACAAAATCATTTATTATACCGCAGTCACATTTGCCACGGCGGCCGTACGGTCTTTCAATTTCTACGGCCAATATCAATCTACGGCCATCGCAAAAGATAGGTATGATGACCCTGCGGCAACCGCAGTTTTTCTACGCTCACACCTTTATAATTCCAGGGGAGTCGTTTGAAAATGGCAGTTAAAACCATTTTCAAACTACTACCGTCTGTGTAAACCACCAGAGAGTCGTTTGAAAATGGCAGTTAAACCATTTTCAAACGACTCCCGTCTGTGTACTAGAGGGGAGTCGTTTGAAAATGGGGAGTACTTTGAAATTCCTACACCGGTATTTACGAGTATTGCAAGCATCACCGGGCATAGATGAGAAGAGGATCCGTTTCACCTCGCCCATGTTGGCATTGTGGGGTAGGGACCAGATCCGAGTCACTGTTATGTCCACCATGCGGTGGCACTCAGGCTACACATCGACTGGCTAGCAAAGAAGTACGTGCTCGCAAGTATTATCGTTTAGTAATAATTGAAATTGGAAAATTAGAAATTCGAAATTGAACAGAAAAAACACTACAAAAATGATTAGAGAAAATGGATAATAAAATACAATGTGAATTGAAAGCTTTTAATGGCTGTGTTGAAGAAGTTTACGAAGATTACGTGGGTTATAGTCCTATATATAAATTCTATAAATTGAAAACACTAGACAATATTGAATACATGAAATATCAGCGTAATTTATTACGCTCCGATAAAAACGTTGCATGTACAATATTATACCGGCAATTATGTGAACTACACAAGAGACAAATACAAACATTAAGACGGATAATGCGTATCGGATATAAAACTAAGGTGTATTATATAAAATTGTTAAAACCCAACGATTCGTTTACAAATATATATTTCTACGATATCGCTTTTAAAAATATTGAAAAATTATTATTGAACAGAAAAAACACTACTAATTAATTTATGTTGTAATCACAACACCAAGCAGACGACAATGTTCCAATTACACGTGTTATGAACATGTATTTATAGCCGAGCTAAACAGACGGTACACACACGGTTATTTATATCCGAGTGTATTTCTCCTTATCGATGGTATGTAAACTGGCTATCGATTTACACAGGTGGTGTGTACACAGGTTATTTATAAACATTTAGTGAGGTTCACGAATTTCCGGGATGGTTCGTTATTTTATTAATTAATGTTATAATTTTTTTTAAATTAATAATTTAAAGTCGAACACCCCCTATTATATAGAAAACATAATAATTAATAAAATGATTTATTAATTAATACAAAATATTTCCATCAACAAAGTTATGTTTATATACGCGAAATAAACACATATATACATTGCTGGGACGCCAGCAGTAGTCTCAGCACTGAGGCAGGTTTCGCCACATGTACTTCACTATGGCCGCTCTACACATTATAGCGGATGGAGGTAATGAAGAGGAAGGGTCCGCGGTATCGGTCCAATGATGGGGTGGAGGAGATGTGAGCGTGACACACCTCGCTAAGCTGAAAAAAGAGAAGAGAAGAGATTTAAAGCGAAGGCTTAGCGGGGTGGGCCCAGAAGGGTTTTGCTGGCGCGTGTTCGAGCCTCGGCCGGACCTGAAACTTATTTTTTAATTAAATTGTTTATTATTATTAATAAATTGTTTACTGCACCAATATAATTAATTTTATAATTTTAAGAAAATTAATTAATATTTTTTTTTTAAAAATTATAAAATATCACAATTTCGGGATGGTGGTGCTGTAATATTTCGTCCGACTTTATTTCCAAGTTTTACCCTAAATTTATCCCAATCAGTACTCTCAATCTTGGGCATGGTGGCGCTCGCTTTGATTCTAGTATCATTTTTTAATTCTTCATATCTCCCCATTTCTTCCACCACGGATTCAAACTCTAAATTTGATATTTCATTATCGGTCAACGCTTTGGACACTATAACGTCGATGCTATTTTTCTTAGACCTGGCGAGAACGGATATTCTATCATGTTTTCTACATTTTTTCTCGAGTTTTCCACCCGCCATCCTAATTACCATACAAAGTATTCCAGATAAAACGGTAATTCCACTCAAAACCCCTGCAAGTGGAACCGTTACAATTGTAGATAGCGTTGCAGCAGTCCCCACACCACTCATTACAGATAAACTTGCCAGAACCGTACTAGATGCTTCAGCTATGTTCGCCGCGCGCTTATATTTTTTAGCGTTTCTTTTTCTATTTGTACATTCTCTAACTAAAATATCCTGCTGAGCGACGATATTGGATACAGTGTTGATGGAGTGGTATTGACAATCGGAAGTGGTGATTCGTTCATGATTAAATTTTACAAATCAAGTTCAATTAACAATGTAACAACAGTGGAAGAACTCACTGGGTCAGTGATTTTCGTAACAAAGTTAATAACACTACCTTCTGAAAGTCTAATTGGATCGTCACCGTCGAACAAAACCACAGATGAAATATCTCCAGCGAGTTTAGTGACTCCAACGTTCCGTTCTACGAACACGTTTCAGTTTTTCGGAAACTTCGGTTATTTTTTCATCTAGTTCAGTAAGTGCTGCAGAGTTCTCTGAGCGCAACACCCCATATGCCTCCGTAAGTGCCGCCTGGTGGTCTTCTCGGGGTTTCTCAATACCCGTTCGGACTCCCTCAACCCCCAACCGGGTCTTTCCGAAATTCTGTTATTTTTTCACCTATTTCAGTAAGTGCTGCTTCTCTGTTCGGAGAGTCCTCTGAGCGCAACACCCTATAAGCCTCCGTAAGGGCCACCTGGTGGTCTTCTCGGGCTTTCTCAATACCCGTTCGGACTCAATCCCCAACCGGGCCTCTTCCCGAAATTTGGTTATTTTTTCGCCTAGTTCAGCAACTGCTGCTTCTCTGATGAGATAGTCCTCTGAGCGCAACATCCCATACGCCTCCGTAAGGTCCGCCTGGTGGTCTTCTCGGGCTTTCTCAATACCCGTTTGGACTCCCTCAATCCCCAACCGGGCCCCTTCCCGAAATTTGGTTATTTTACCACCTAGTTCGTTTAGTTCTGTATGTGTTTCTTCACGACTTTGTGTAGTCACAGCCAGGGCATATACTCTAAGTTGTGACAGTAGACTCTTGTGAATCTCGTCCGCGGCCGCCGATATAGTTCTATTGATCAAGGCCTTTGTTTGTTCGGTAGTTAAAAAGTCGCTCTCTCTTGGGATGAATCCCCCTTCTGCCGGTTCCAAATTCTTTGAATCTTTCACCCAATCGGAAGAACTACCTGGTCCGTATGTACTCATTTTCAATAATGTTGATAATATATATATATATATATAAATTACGAATATGCGTTTAATTCTAATTAATTTTATAATTTTATTAAAATTAATTAATTAATTTGAAATTTCTATGACGACCGAAATCGGGTAATCGTTCTTCAACTCTCGCCCTTTATCATCAAGAATAGAGACCGTAAATTCGTGGATATGTCCCGATTCCAAAACTTTCACCTCGGTGTGTGGGAAGTCTAAGGTCACAGTCTCGCAAAAGAAACAATCGCTGGCTTGCACAGTTTTTAGTAATGTGCTGGGGGATCCGTCTACCGTTTTGTACGATGTGTTCACCCGATCCAGGTGCACCCCGAGAGTTTTCGTGACGGCGAAGTTTACTGGGATCGTGCCGACGTGCTCGCCCGGATCAAACACTCCATCATCGTTGGCGGGGTATGTTATTTTAAATCCTAACAGTGAGCCCAACCCCGGTGAGATCCTTAAACGCCTCTTAACGGTCAATGTCGCAAACCCCGTGGCTTTCGAGATTGCGAGAGTGGCTACACCAGCAAGCTTCGACGCGAAAAAAGCTTGGAGATCTCCGAAACCCCAAAGGCCAGGAGGTACTATGGTATCTGGCGAACTTATGGGTCTATGAGGACGAGTTACTATGATATATCGCAGAGCTATGCGGTAGGGTTCGAAGGCGACGGCATCGACGTCCTCGAGAACTGATGTGAAAAACTCGAGCGTTTCAATGTTTTTTCCACCCAACCGTGAAGGTGATTGTCGTTGGCGTTGTCCGCAGCAGTTGTCGATTAACTTTTGAAGTTCACAACTCTCTTTTTGAACATTAGTGATAGTAACAAACATAATAATATCTTTCAATGGATACCAAAGCATTTAGCTTTAATTATAATGCAAAGTACGCGGTCGGAGGTAAATACACAGACAAAGACGTTGTTAACCCCCTTGTACACCCAACTATAACAGTTATACCTGACAGTGGGTTTACCACCAAATTCCCTAACACGTTTGAGAAATATGTAGTTCCAAAGACTACTAGTCAAGATGTAATACTCAGATGGGATTTTTCCCATATGAACTTCTGGCAGAACCAGCTAAGTTTCGCTGTATGGTGTAAAACAGCCGGATGTGGAGTTTCACATCAAGACCATCTGACATCCAAGAATGTCATGCTCCGAAGTGTCAACAACTTTCATGTGTATTACACCATTAGGAGGATTCTCAAAGAACTAGGTATTCCACTACCTCAAGACGACGGTTGGGATCCCATTTCCAGCATATACGACCGTAAGGCGTTCGAAAGATTGTGTAACGAATTTGGGGTACCAAAAGACGCGGACTGGATACAGAAAGTATACACCCCAACCAACAGTTTAGGGTTAGTTCACCTTAAAGGCTTAGTTAGTGGTGGGCATCTTGATAAAGTTCCCGCATATTTCTCAGGGTTGTGGAGTGCTCGCGGAGCTACCCCACCACCAGTTAGAAAAATGGCAACATGGACTAAATATAATTATAAGTTGAATACGATGACGTTCGGTGATGAAGTGCTCGGAGGGCTTGCGTGTAAAGACGGTTATTATCATTGGCTACCTACTAAAGTAGCCCACGTGGAATACCTAGACCTGGGTGATACTCCACAGATGCGAAATGCGTGGACCACATTTATGTTAGATAAAAGCACTGGATTTACGCAGGGTGGCCTTATTCGCCTCAACGACTGCATTCGTGTATACGTCTGGGCAATCCTCGCCTCACAGAAGCAAACGCGCAGCGCTATACTGGGCATGGGAACGGCCTTTAACGCACACAAACAGTTCTTGGCACTTGTCGAGGACGCCATCTCAGCTAAGGTGGACCTCCAGAAGGCGATCCAGAATTATCAAAACATTTTGCAGACGGCCCGCACCCCAGTAGACTACGCATTTGGAATAGGTCTTTCTATGGCGCCGAGCAATATGATACTACGAGACGACCCAGTTGACGGTTACAATAATCAGATCTTAGTCGCAACCACCAATCAAAAAATCTGCCGCAACGGGAACGTGAACATGGGTATCATCAAACTCCACCCCCCCAAAAAAAGATTTCATAAAACCCCCAATTCACGAATTGGATATACCCACCCCACCAACCCCAATTCACGAATTGGCCACCCCATCAAGTTAATTTAAACCCGTTGTTTCACCCGCAGGAACACCAATCGTAATTGGAAGCACAACCCACGAGGAGGAGAAATTAGGGCTCGTCGTGGCCCTCGTGGCGATCGGACTACTCGCGCTTTGGTTTTAGGAACTCTCGAGAGAGTAAAAGTAGGAGACCGGCGATCGCCACGATTAAAGCCCAAGTATTATCGGCGAGCCATCCCACCGTTTTTGATAATATAGATAACAAGTAAGAAATTATACTTCCGATCAACCCAGGTAGTGCGGCAGCCGCCTTTCCGGCTAATTTGGCCAGGAGACTGGCGAGGTTTTTTAGATGCTTTTTTACCCACTCCTTGGCTCCACCGGATGGCGCGGGTGCTGGTGCGGTTGCTGGCGCGGGTGGTGGCGCCGCGCCACCAGTGAAAGCTATAACTATGGTCGATATAGTCATGCCGATAGCAACGAGGATGCTTGCTATCGTGACACCCTGCTCTCTGAACAGAGTGCGAAGACGCTCACCGAGTGTCGTCTCCTCGTGCAGGACCCTCGAGATTGTTTCGCGGATCCGATTTATTTGTGTGCGGAGAGCCTCACGGCAAGCCGATGCAGCCTGCAAGCGAGCTTCTCTTTCGTCCCGCAACGACCGCAGGCGTTCGGTGATCCGCTCGGATTCTATATCGTCACGGACTTCCTCCAGTTTTCTTTCTTCTAGCTCGACATGTTCATCCAGCGCCGAGAGTTTGGAGATGTTAAGGACCAGTTCGCCCCGGACCGTTTGTAGAGCCTTATCGAGGCCCCGGAGTTCGCGAAGAGGTAACGGTGGGTCATCGTTAGACCCTTGGCCGAGGTTGAGTATTTCATTTTCGCTGAACGTGGTCTCCATCGTGTTAATAGCGTCGGTGGCTACTTGAGGGACCTCGCTGAGCTCGACCGTTTCTATCGCGGAGGCCGTCTTCGCCAGTGTTTCGTCGGTAGACTGTATGGCCTCTACAGCGCGGGTCGGCATAATTGGTTTACCCCTCTTCCAATCTGGGAATCCGAGTTCGTTCCTTATGATTTCGCCACCGCCCGGGTTTCCGGCAATGGTGCTCAGCGCTAGGGGTTTACCGGTCCTCGTGTTGACTATTGGGAGATTTGATGCCGCTTTTAGTCGCAATCTACCGTTCAGATCAAATTTGAACTTGGAGTAGTCACGTCCGACAGATAGGAACAGACCTTTTTCTGCCAAATTGTTGTAGTAGTCGTTTACAGCTGACTCGAGTAATTCCCGACTTTGACTAGTGGTAGCGCCACCTATTCCCCCATTTGCGATTGGATTGGAACTGGAGTATCTATGACGGGTGTTTCGTTGAAGGAATCATCGAAGTCATCATCACCCTCATCGAGGTAATCGTCTCGGCCTATTTCGTTCATGTCAACATCGTAATCAGCCATCTTTTAATTATTTATAATAATTATGTATTAAAGACAAAACCATACGAGTTTAATAGAGTAACTTAGTTTCACTAAATTATGTCTTCGAGTCAATATGGTCGCAAACTCAATCCATACCACAGACTGCGTGAGCCCCTCGGGGCGAAAGGTGTGAGACAGAGCGTCGTTATTACGAACAACCCATCGACGATCGACCAGAATCAGCAGCTCTTAGTCCGCTTCCCAAACCTCGGAGCTAACGACGTCATTGTGCCGGGGACTGTTCGCCTCGCTTTCACTATTTCGCTGACGTCGACGGACGCGGACCGAACCGTCGTTCAGAACCTGGATCGCGCCATCGTCAAGAAGACCATGATAAAGATTTCTGGTAATGAGGTGATGTCGATCGACGACAGCGACGTCTACCATTGCTATCAGGACCTGTGGAAAACGGCGCAAGAGCGCGAAAATGCGGTCTATCAGGGTATTGACACCAGCAAAAATAAGAACGTAACCAAACTTAGAATCGGGGCTGGTAACACGGTAGATAACAACGCGAGCGACAACGCGATCGTGGCCGCTTACGGCAACCGTTTCTACATCCCGCTCGACTTTGAGTTGCTGGAGAGTCACATGCCATACTATCAGAGTGCTTTGGCGGACCGCCTCGAATACGAACTAACGGTCAACAACTACGGCCGAGCTCTCATAGCCACCGACATGACATCGACGTATACGACCGATAATGTTTCGCTGGAGTACGACATGGTCACGATGCCCGAACTCGCGCGATTGATCAGAACCCAGTACGCCGGGCGCGTTGCCATACTTTACGACCGAGTTCTTCGCCACCGTAAGATGACGAAAGACAAAAGCGACACATTGTGTAATATTAACGTCAACGTACCCGCCCGCTCGATGAAAGGTATACTGATGTTGTTCGAGGATGCTTGGTTCGCGTTCGGTGCTAGAAAAACCGACAAATTATATAACCCCAAAATCACGAAGGTAGAGGTCACGATCGAGGGAGTCCCCAATCAACTCTACAGCGCGGGTCTTCGCGCGCACCAGCAGTGGGACGAAGCCAGAAAGCAGTTTGCCGCCGGCTCTAAGCGTTCCCCGGAGGTTGCCGCGGTTGCCAAAGACCTGCAGCTCTCGGACGTCTCCCTCGCGCAGTTCCTGACTACAAAATACGCGTTATGGCTAGATATGCGAGCCAGCGACGACGACCAAATGCACGGTAGCGGACGCCAAGTTGAGAACGCTAGCGAGGGTGTGACGATCCAGATAACCAAAGAGGCGGATGGAGCTGGGCCATTGAACGTGTACTTATATATAATTACAGACGCACAACTCAACATCGAAGATGGTCGATACGTCTCAGCACTCTACTGATTTAATTAATTTTAAGAAAATTAGCAATCAACACCAATTCACGATTGGAGATTTAACTCTACCTTCAAACTTTAAAGTTTGTGATGCCCACTCTGCCATAATATGTGGGCAGACAGGATGTGGAAAAAACGGTTTTCATCCTCGACTTGCTCGAGGGGTCATACCGCGATGTCTTTCGACACATTGTGATCCTGTGTCCCACTGTGCGGCACAACGATACTTATCAGCGGTGACCGTGGATATGGGCCGACCCTGAGGTATACGTTATTGACCCCGGTGACATGCTTCACGATTGGTTGCGCGGCTTTCACCAAATATTTCAGGGCGAGCCCACCTTATACGTGATTGACGACTGCTCGGCCACGGCGGCGATGACCAAAAAGAAGGACATGCTCTCCAAGCTCGCATTTTCTGGCCGCCATGCTAGGCAAAGCGTATGGATATCCACTCAAAAGTACAACGCCGTCCTCAATGATCTGCGCGAGCAAACGAAATGGGTCGCCCTCTTTCATTGCAAGGACCGAGACTCATTCGATGACTGTCTTCGAGAGAATGACGTTATCCCAACGCGCGAGTAGCGCCTGGAGGTTCGACAGATGCTTTCGGAAACTAAGCACGCCAACCTTCTGCTAAAGACTGATCAACCAACTGCTAAAGTTAACAATTAATTAATTTTAAGAAAATTACAAAGTAATAAGCAATTGCAATGCTTAGCAATTGCTTAACAATGCTTAACAATGCTTAGCAAATGCTTAACAATGCTTAGTAATGCTTAGCAATTGCTGAACAATGCTGAAGAAATGCTTAACAAATGTTGAACAAATGCTGAACAATGGTTAACAATGCTTAACAATGCTTAGCAAATACTTAACAATGCTTAACAATGCTTAGCAATTGCTGAACAATGCTGAAGAAATGCTTAGCAAATGTTGAACATGGTTAACAATGTTAACAATTTGGTGCTCCGGTGCGAGCTTTGTTGCGAGCATAACGGTGATCATAAGTATCGGGTGGTGTGCTTGGCAATATGTTAAAGTTATGAGACTTGTAAGAATAGTTAAATTAATTTTAAGAAAATTAGCAATAATGAACTGCGACGAACTTCTCGATCAGCTAATGGAAGAAACCTCAACTCCGACTGCCGACACGGTATCTTTTCTGAAAGATAATGAAACATCAATTCCGACAGAGCAATCGGGTTCAACTTCAATCCCGATTGGGTTGAGTGCAACGACTCCCAATGAAAATTAAAATGCGGCGCGACGAGAGCGGCTAGCTGCGCTGGTTGCTGGGGGACAATCGGAGCCTTATCTCGGTAGGCGTCTCTCAGTTTGTCAGGTGGATAAGATGTCAGATGCTGAGATTGATAAAATGTATGCGCGATACGAATCTAGGTTAGGTGCGGAGATAACAAAACTCTTGGATCAGCGGCTATTCATTTGTAAGCAACCGCCGTTAGTATACTTCTCAGTATACCAAACACCGCGGGATTGATTCGCGATCTAGAGACTGACTCTTTTGGATCACACTCTTAGAACAGCCTGCTGCTCAATTTATCACAAGTTTGGAATGTACTTAGCTCCGCTGACAACCGCGTTGACCACGGCTAAGCACTGTCAATTTGACATATATGCCCACGAACTATAAGCCCTAATATTAATATTATAAATGATGACACAAGACACACCTGCGAGAGTGACGGAACCACAATCTCCAACTTCAACACTGTTGAACCTGAGCACGTTGGGGGTTCAATCGGAGCAATCGGGGATTGCTGCAGCTCCACAAGAGCCCTCAACACCCAATCGAGATTGGACGAATCCTGTTGCACGACATAAAAACCCAAAAAGACAGGCAGCTGGGCGGGCGGCGGCTGCCACCCGAAAAGTTAAACAAAATAAAATACTCGCCGAGCTTCGAGAGGCTAAACAGTCGTTGCAATCGGGGACGGAGACAGCAAAACATCTGAAGACAGAGCAATCGGGAATTGCAACAACACCCCCAACTCCAATCGCGATTGGATTGGAAGCACAATCCCCGATTGAACCCCAACACCCCCAATTCACGAATTGGAGTGGTGGTCTGGCGGTTGTTGGTGCCCTGTGTGTGTGGAAATACCCCCTATTACACCAATCCTTATCGAAAAAACAACCCCCATCAATTCATCCAAAAACAGTTACGAAACACCAATCGCAATTGGATCCGCCCCATTTAAACATTGAACGCGATCCCTTTTATATGCAATAATTATAATTGTCAACAATGGCTTAAAAGGATGGTAAAATGACAGTGAATGCGCTTTATCACGCCGTGGTGATATCAAGTTTCAGTATCGGGTATGCTCGACTAGCAAAGATGGCCTTAGGAGGGTCCGCTCCCAAATTGACTTTACTGTGAGAGACGTAGGGCTCGTGACCTTAGATGTAGCGGCCTCAGTTTGGACCCGAGATTATCTAATTAAAGGTGGAATACTACCTGTTAATATGTGGAAATAATGGTTTCGATCGCAGTAATAGTAGGTGGTGCAGTCGTGAGCGCATTGGCGTTCAGCGGTAGCAACTTTCTAGTATCAAAAATAGGAAAATTGGACGCGGATGAGTAGCGCAAGCGTCACGATTTAGCTGTAGAACAACTCAATAGCGCAAAGGAAGCATGGTCGAAAAAACGAACCGCCCATCTGGACTGGGTCAACGAATAGCTTCGCCGCGAGAATCACGCCGCGCAAACTTTCCAGAACGTTGAAGAAGCCAACCGCGAGTACGCGCTGGCATATCCACAGAAAAGTCTCGAGCCACTGGATCCCGAGCCCCAACTTTCAGATTTCTATGTACCGTCAGAGGCCCAAAAAGACCGCGAGATCGCGTTCATCGTCGTGGGAATGGGTGTGGTGGGGTTCGTCGGCTACTATATTCAATCGAGATTCAAATAAGCAATAATTATTTTAATTTTTTTTTAAAATATACATATATATATAGCATGATGTTAGTTGACGAACTTTATTTTGCTATGATCGATGTAGGCTACACTGCCCTTAATCACGATGAACACGCGCAAACTTGATACCAAACCATCGGTTCGCCTAACGCGCAAGCTAGCGAACACATACTACAGCCCCCGCGGCTACTGGAAGGGACTCGCGGCCATCAAGAACCTCGCCGCGGCAACCAAGGTTTCCGAAAACGCCACCAAGGAATGGCTCAAGAAGCAGGCCATCTGGCAGATCTATTTACCCGCGCCTCACAATATTCCGCGCCCGAAATTCGACGTGCCGGTGCCGAACCAAGTTCACCAAGCGGATCTCCTGTTTCTCCCTCACGATCGCGTCGGTCGCAAGACGTACAAGTACGCACTGACAGTCGTTGACGTAGCGAGTCGTTATAAGGGGGTTGAGCCACTTGCCACTAAAGAGTCTAAGGAGGTGGCCGAGGCTCTTTCCCGAATATATAAAAGGAGTCCTCTCAATTGGCCGAATCTTCTCCAGGTCGATCCCGGCCGCGAGTTCATGGGCGCGGTCTATCAACGTTTCTGTCAGACGCGGCCGCGTCAACATCCACTGAGACCAGGGGATCGTGGAGCGCTTCAATCGAACCCTGGCTGATAGACTGTTCGGTCACCAATACGCCAAAGAACTTGTGGACCCTCATTCGCGATCGACCGAGTGGGTGGCCAGACTGCCCTCCTGTGGTCTCCGCACTGAACGGAGAGGTGACCAGATTGATCGGTAAGAAGCCCGTAGATGCCATCAAGTCTAAAAAGGTGACGAGCAAGCCCTCTGCTGTCTCGCGCGGGCGACCCGTTGGTTTAGAGGAGCAACGGCTTCCATCGGATGTTGACGTCCGGTACCTCTATCAACAGGGAGAGCTCGAAGGTGGCAGCCGCCGCGCGACTGATCACGTGTTGTCTCTCAATGTATATCATCTGGATCGATCTATTACCAAACCCGATGAGCCCGTGCTCTACTATTTGGCTGATGGTCCATCGCGCGGGTTTGTCGTGAAGAACTTCTTATGTTGCCTTCTGACACCCAGCTACCCCCGGATCGTCAGAGTCTTTAGTATTCTCTCCTTTTTCAGAGTTCTTTTTTGTTTTTTTTTTACCTATCCTATAAGCTCGGTGTGTAACCCGTCTTGCATCACTCTCCTCTTGTCGTAGTACGCCGACAACCCCCCAACTTCTCCTGCTTGTACGTCTTCATCACCCCGTTAACCATTCGGAATCCCCTGTTCTCCTCCATATCCCTACCCCCTTCGAGAGCACTCTTGTACCTTCCCCAAGTCAGATCGTTAGATCTCTTTGACATCCCCTTGGCGGAGTGCTTAGATTTTCCGTCACCGCTCACGTAGTAACACTTGCTACACAGAGCAATGGCTCTATCTCCCTCGAATTCCAGCTTGAACAGTCCCGGAGTTCTGTTACTCCACGCGTCCCACGCCAACCACTCGGCCTTCTCCTTGTTGAATTTTCTCTTCATATTCTTTCACACCACCGTCGCCAGCGTCTTCTCCGACACCACGAAGTACATGCTGTCAGTGTCCATCTGTATAAGTTCGAAATCTTCGCGATCCACGTACTTGTCCAAGAAGTCGTAGTAGAACTCGAGCATCCGGAGCTTTGGCCAACTGGTAGACCGCTATGCCACACTGAAACGGTCTGTTGATCACCACTCGAGTCTTCCTGCTCGATATCTCGTAAGCCTCCCCAATCTCCTCCAGGTCTTCGAACCACGCCGACCTCACTGCCCGGTCGACAGTCTTCTCATCCTTCGTATATGTGGTCTTCAGGTGTCTCTCTTGTGCCTTTATCAGCTTGCCACATCACGCGTTGCCAACCAGTTTGAATATCTCCGCCAACACCGCCTTGCTCTTGTCGACGTCCCCAGTCCGTCTGGCAGCGGTGACCTCTTTAACGAACCATTGAAACGATTTACCGGGCGTGTAGTCTATCACCCTATGCACCGCCTTGACGAACAGACCGTGCCCCAGATACCACTTTAGCAGCTGGGAGCATATGATCATCTTCTTGGCGGACATTGCCCCCACCAGCTTTCTCTGTCCTTCGACCCTTTTCCTCCCGGTCCTGGCCAGGTAGTTCCTGGCCAGGTAGTCATTCATGTGCTGTGGAACCTCGGTCTCGTCGACTTCTCGATTAACGAACAGCGGCGACATTTCTGAGAACTTGTCTCTCAACGTTTCGGGGACCTCTATATCCAACTCCGCAAATCCGAACCACTTTTCACTCCTGACCTTCCTCACGAAACAGTCTATATACGACTGTCTTTCCGGGTAGTCACACGTCCATATCTTCTCCCCACACGGCATGTCTTTTGACAGAGTAGACAGGTACAGCGCATTGGCGTCGTACCCCATCACCGCCTTGCACATCTTCTCCTCCCGACAACCTGCCTGACCCCTGATCGTCGACCTGCCACCCTCTGCGTATCTGGAGAACACTATGGACGGACCACCGACCAATCCCTGCTTCATCATCTCGTAAGTTTCAGACTTCGGCGACCACAGCTCGGTTCCGCCTTCCCATCGATCGACCCGCGGAGTAGGTACTGAAGGGAAACACCGGGCAGAGACACAGCATCCTTGAGTATATCCACACCTCTTCCCCTGAAGAACTCCGTCATTTTAGTCAGAGCCTCCAGGAACGGTCCTACATCCAAGTCGTTGTAGTGTTGCAACCATTCCTTGAACGTCTTCATCCCATTTTCTCGGAATACCTTCTTACACTCTTTCCACTCGGACAACGACAGTAGGAACTCACCCTTCAACTTCGAGTACCACTCGAGATAGTCTGGCAGCCCCGGATGATCGTGCTTGTCCGCGCTATCGAACCATTCGTACGGGAAGTGAGACTTTATCGTTTTACAGTCGTACGCCTTAACCCATCGTTCGTACGTGGTACCGGGTCCCAGACTTGTCGAGATACGCCTCGAAGTCGTAGACTATCTGGTGAGGGTACACAGCGTCGTCTCCTCCTCGCGCGGCGATTGTGGATAGTAGGTATTCACCTCATCCAACCACTCGCACTTCCACATCACCACCAGCTCGTAACCCTCATCCCTTATTGTATCTTCTTGAATTTTCGTTCTCCTGTACAGCGATCTCGCGTTACCTCTCCTTCAATGCCTCGGACACCCGTGCCAGTAGCATCCGTGAAACTGAAACACGGTCTTGGTCTCGTGACAGTAGCCGTCGACCAGATCGCCGGCCACTCACCTCTCGCCACCGTGACCGCAGTCGGCGTGATGTATGTGCTTCCCCACCCTCTCCTCTTCTCTGTTCAACCATTGAATCGACCTCTCGCTCGCTGACCCCTTGGGATAGAATGCCTTCTCGTAGGCCGACTGTGGTCTCTCTACCCTCTTACCTGGACATGTCACCACGGTCTTCCCACCCATGCAGGTGGTCGCGTGCCTGTGCATGTTACACGACTTTGTGAACCGTTGTTGACATCCGGAGCACCCGTACTCGTTCGTCATTTTGCGGAGGTTCGTTATGAGGAAAGAGTGACCTCCAAACATTCCTATTGTCATGATCTTCTCCCCAATCGCGTCGTAGTTTGCCGGAGACTTCATTAGGTACCACACTCCGTCGGCGGTGGGCTCGTAAACACGAATGCCCAGCTTGAAGCGCTCTTCTACCTTCTTAATATCATCCAGGGGGATTCCCTTACTACCCGGTCCGTTATCGTGACCGAGGTATTCGCGAGCCAGAGCTCGTGCCTTCCTACAGCACCCGTCGGGTCTCCCTCCACGGTGGATGGCTATGCACCTAAACAGACACAAGTAATCGGCGTCGTACGTGTCGACGGAATACATTCCCTGTCTTAACCAATCGGGGAGTTTTCCGGCTCCCATGAGGAGTTGTTGCGCATCGATGATCATCTTCACCTCGACCGATATCCAACGAACGAAGGTCAATTTTGTGTTTGGTCAATCAACTTTGTCGATGTCCATTCGACCTTTCTCTCTATCGGATATTCAACGGACTGCCCTTTGATTGTTTGTGATAGATCATCGTTTCGTCGGTCTCGATGTTCCTAATACGATACGAGCACGAATACCTCAGATAACATGCCGTGGTCATCTCTGGGCGAATTTTATTCATTATGCGATTAGCGATCTCCCCGTCTACCCCCCTCTCGAAAGTCCATACTATCTTCCTCCTACCCCTATCAACACTTTCCCTAACTTCGGCTTCTTCGGCGAGAATCCTGGGACCCTCCTCCACCAAATATCTAGCGATATCTCTCCTCCTCTTAGGAGGTCTCCCCACCAAACCTTGATCAATCTTATTGTAGTACACCTTGTATAGGGCTTTTCTACGCGCGCTGGGATCTTCTTTTACACGCTGCGCGTAAGCGGTGGCACGCAGTCTGGCCGTCGTCTCGTTCTCCAATTTCTCGGAGCGTTTTTCTGGGTCGGCGGGCAGTCGTCCGGTCGAAACCGCACGCCGCAGCCTCTCCTCGTAGACGACGGCTCGCGCGTCACTTATTCTATCTGCTTTCTTGACTCTCAAACCTCTTAGGGAAATTCCCCAACTCTTAGCTTGCTCTCTAATTTGCTTTATGGTAGGCATTATACTGAGTATAACCAATATATTTTTATATTTAATAGGGTGTCAGTTTATATTTGTGACCGATTGTTGTAATATACTGAGTATAACTTATGGATTTCTTATCTTTAATAGGGTGTCAGTTTATATTTGTGACAGATTGCTGTATTTATACTGAGTATAACTTATGGATTTCTTATCTTTAAAAGGGTGTAAATTGTTGGTAGGTATGACAGATTGTTGTAATATACTGAGTATAATCAATGGAATTCTTGTCTCTAATAGGGTGTAAGTTGCCGATATTTATGACAGAAATAAATGGTCTCGCGGTTGATGAAAAATATGTTCCATTCTTCTCATACATACCTGCCGAACAGTGGGGGAAAATCCATGTAGTATATAAGAGTCAAAATGATAACAAGTTTCATGTGGAAGCCACCACACGTAGTGGGTGGCTTCCATATAAACTTGTATCATTTTGACTCTTATATACTACTGGGGTACATTCCGAAAGTGTCAATAAATCTGCTAATTCGTCCAGAGTTTTCATTGGCTGCTGATCATCTCGCAGATGAATGAAGCACAGTGAAGGAAAACTTGAAACTTTTCTATTGTTTATGATTTTAACAACATTAAGGAGCAGATTAATGGCGGACGCAGAGAAATCACGTTAGGTTCGTGAACAACATTATCTAAATGGCAAAAATTACCAGTATTTACTCTGGAGTTGGTGGCATTTTTAAAGGATTTAATGTACGCCAAGACATGTTTTTGGCGTGGTTTTCCGTCCGTCCATCACAAATTTTGTCAGAGTCGCGAATATTTTACAGGAATATTTGTCAGAATATGAAGTTGCGCACCTGGGGTTGTAGATGCAGATTCATCTGGTATTCACAGAGTTATGGCTGCACCCATAGAGATTTGCGTGACATAATATGCTATCTCAAGGGAGATAATATATAAAAACTATTTGAGCTACAGTCATGAAACTTTATAGGAATAGTTTTCATCATGTGAAGTTGCGCACCTGGGGTTTTAGATGTGGGTTCATACAGTATTCACAAAGTTATTTACCACTGACTTAGTGAAAAGTGGCGATTTTCAACTTGTGTCGCACATAACTGCAACACTATTTGAGCTACAGTCATGAAACATTATAGGAATGTTTATCAGCATGTAGAGTTGTGCATCTGGTGATTTTGATGCGGATTCATAGAGTATGGGCGGAGTTATGGCACTTGACTTTAGTGAAAATTGCTGATTTTTAACTTGTGTCGCCGGTAACTCAAAACGTATTTGTGTTACAGGCATGTCACTATATAGGAATATTAATCGGCATGTGTAGTTGTGCACCTGGGGGTTGTTTGTGGAATCATCCAGTAAGGATGGAGTTATGACCCTTGACTTTGAGAAAATTGGCAATTTTGTCGGCATCACAAATTTAATCACAAATTTGTGTTGCACGTATTTCCAAAAGTATTCGAGTTAGAGTTGCGAAATTTTACAGGAATGTTTGTCACTATGTGCAACTTTGCACTTTTTTATGCGGATTCGTGTAGTATTGGCAGAGTTATGGCCATTGACAAGTAAAAATTGCATAATTATTGTGTCTCTTTTTAGTTTAATTGTCTCCCATTATACAGCTAACTTACGCAGAATACAAGGTATATATGCTGTTCTTGCCTTAAATTCTTTTTTTCCAAGTCCCGATAACATGCAGTGTTGGTGTGGGGGGAGACATATGTGTTGTCTGAAAAACAACCATGTAGTTAATGTATAATATTATTGATTTTCTTATTAAATATGGAACAAATGATACAACAATAAAACAAATTTGAAAAATCACTTATTTGAATCAACATTGTTTGCTCTTTAGTAGCGAGTATCAAAACGCAATAAAAATGTTGCTGTACCTTTATCATGCTGCAGAAAACAATAAACAGACCATAAGTGTAGCATGTTTTTCTCATTTTCCATGAAAACACATCTTGGTATTTCATTAGAATTGTCCTCAAGGAGACAATTCTAATATGAAATACCAAGACATGTTTTCATTTCGAATCAATCTATTCAATAATTTCTGTCTGTTGATGTGTAAACAGTAGTGTGATTTTATTTGACCCAATTAAAATTTTGAAATACCCAATTGCTGCAGAAATGATGGAGTGACAATCCTCAATTACTAATTCATTATCTGGAGCCCTGAGCCTAGTGTCTTTTGATACCAACTTTATCAGGTTCGGCTCGGAAACGGTAGGAATTCCTACGCATTTCCTAGCCTACCCTGATATACTTGATATATCGAAATACACTAACCCGGTGAATAATTCGCTAATTTCTATTTTAGGCGAACTATCCATTGAAGGATACATCAAGCAGGGGAGCTCAAGGGAAGGTCTTAAAACAGGGGCACCCGACGAGTTTGATGCCCTTCTTCTCTTCGATATTCCAAGAATCAAAACCAAGGTCGTGGTAGAAGAAAGACATGGGATGGTGGTGCCAGAACTGGCCACAATTCTTGTTTCAGAATCCTTGGAAACATTGAAATACAAATACCCACGATTGACACAGAGGGGCGTATTTTGCTACCATGATGGAGGTTTGGTATTGAACTCTGAAGCACTACATGAGAAAGTGTTTAAGTCAATGATCGACAAAGCGGTTCATCAGCTTACGGATACCATTAACGCATGTGATTCCAGAGAGAATATCGTGTTAGAGATTACGCGGCGAATAAATCCACCATCTGTGAATATCACAATCACAATACGGGAGAATGAAGGCGTGGATGGAGCGAACTATTTGATTGATAATTACGGGAATGAATCACTGAAAGACATAACAAGTAGTGGTAAAGCATACAAGGCGGGAACGATAATTGATGTGGACATCGTCCCTGGATGGCTGTTAAGAAATATCCGGGTTCCCGATCCGACCGATCTCCATCTCCAAATGAGCTGCCCCGTGTATGCCGTCTTCAAATGGGTCAAAGAAACGCACCGCGCCGCGTATCGTTACACCGACCCGAAGAGCGTGTGGCGTATATGTTCGTCCGGCTTTGAAAAGCACTTTCTCGACGTTGCATCGCATGTAAAAGAACAGAGATACGTCATCACCGCACTGCGCATACTAAAGTCGTACATGAGCCAATATTCTCCACACCAGATTACAACCGTTATCAGGTCGTATTTCCTCAAGCATGTCGCTTTCTATTGCATCCTGTATCTGTTGATTTTGAACAAGCGCCACGATGCGCCGCTGTCTGACGTGAAGGAATCGCTGGGCTATCTTCTCGACTTCCTGCAAATCTGTCTGGAGGAGCGCAAACTTCCTCACTTCTTCCACTCAAATGAAGGGATAAAATACATCTTCCCGGAGTACGAACTCGTGGATAACGCATTACGATACAACTTGTTCATTGGCAAGACGGACAAGGCGCTGCATCAAGCGCAGTTATCGCTATCACGTACAGCGAGACCAGCTCTAAGGGCGATGTACACGAAGCCAGAGGGGTACTACGCAGAGACGGTGAAAGAACTGTTCCGTCAGTTTGTCAGTACCGGTGAATACTACAGTTGAGAGAGAGAGAGAGAGAGAGAGAGAGAGAGAGAGAGGGAGAGAGAGAGAGGAGAGTAGAGAGAGAGGAGAGGAGGAGAGAGAGAGGAGAGAGAGAGAGAGAGAGAGAGAGAGAGAGAGAGAGAGAGAGAGAGAGAGAGAGAGAGAGAGAGAGAGAGAGAGAGAGAGAGAGAGAGAGAGAGAGAGAGACCGGACACCAAGAAAACACCTGTCACGTGACCCTAATCATCCAATAGACTGGGAGTCGTTTGATGGAGTCAACAGACACGTCGTGCAACGAGGTTCTATGGTGGATAAGGTAAAACCATGTACAGGGGAATCTGTCTAAACCGGACACGCTGATATATATAGTGAACCTCTCTAAACCGGACACCAAGAAAACATATGTGATCTTATGTGTGATGGATCTCATAGCACACAACTATGGCTCAGTATTTTCAAATACCTGATTTACAATGAAACCTCTATAAGCCGGACACCCTGGGGACCGACCTCCCAGGGTGTCAGGTTTAGAGAGGTTTCACTGTAGAAGGATAAAGAGTTTAAACCGTGACATACATGTTTTTGCCATTTGCCCTCAAAGGCTGTGAAATGACAACTAATTGGGTTACTCTGCAGATTGTTTGTGTTATATTAGCTTGAAGGATATATAAAATCAGATTTTATGAAAAATAAGGCGAGAAAAGAACTCAAGTTGCGGTTTTTGAGATTTTCGACAGGTCCGGATATGGGAAAAAATTGCATTCTCTTTGCCATTTTCCATAAAATGCTGTGGAATGAAAACTACATGGGTTAAAATGCCGATTTTTGTTAAGAAAGTATCTTGAAGGATGTAGAAATCAGATTTTAGGAAAAACAAGGCAAGAACAAAACTTACGGTTTTTGAGATTTTGGACAGGTCCGGATATGGGAGAAAATGCTATTTGTTTTGTCCATTTTCCCTCAAATGCTGTGAAATGGGCTACACTGCTGAACGTTGGTGATAAATTATCTGGAAGGATGTAAAAATCTGATTTTATAAGGCGAGGAAAAAACTTGCGGTTTTTTACATTTTCGACAGTTCCAGACGGATATCTGAGAAAATGCAATGTTTTACCATTTCCCCTCAAATGCTGTAAAATGAAAACAAAATGGGCTACACTACTGAATGGTGGTGATGAATTATCTGGAAGGATGTAGAAATCAGAGTTTATGAAAAATAGGGCGAGATAAAAAAAACTTATGGGAGAAAATGCAATTTTTTACAATTTTCCCTCAAATGCTGTAAAATGAAAACAAAATGGGCTACACTGCTGAATGTTGGTGATAAATTATCTTGAAGGATGTAGAAATCAGATTTTATGAAAAAGAAGGTGGCAAGAAAACTTGCGGTTTTTGAGATTTTCGACAGTTCCAGATATAGGAGAAAATGCATTTTTTGGGGGGATTTTTTCCCTAGAATGTTGAGAAATGAAAAGTAAATAAGCTACACTGCTGATTGTTGGTGATAAACTATCTGGAAGGATGTATAAATCAAATTTTATGAAAACTAAGGCGAGACAAAAACTTTTAGACTTTCGAGAGGTCCAGATATGGGAGAAAATGCATTTTTGTTGCCATTTTCGCTTTAATTCTTTCTCCCAATCTCCTCTCTCACTATCCACCTGGGGGCCGTTTCACTAAACTTCTTACGACTAAAATGTTCGTAAGTGCAAACTTATGATGGTCTGTAAATTTCACATTAACAATGTTTTCTTGTAAACAATTGTTGGATTTACATTTATTGAGCATGAGGGCTGCATACGCAGCCCATGCTCAATACATGTAAATCCAACATTTGAAATATACAGCCGATCATAAATGTGCACTTACGAACATTTTAGTCGTACGAAGCTTAGTGAAACTGCCCCCTGTTCTCTCTCTTTCTATCCGATTTTTTTTCTGGTATATTCCGCAAAAATATATATACCACATGCTTATTTTTCTGTTCCCATGTACATACTTATTATATACCTGTATACTTAATCGCCATTGCTGTTAAATTGCTGTTGTAATAGTCGGATAAGGGCTGTAACTAATGCTGTGAGAACTTGTACATTCTACTTATGTGCAGTAAACTATGTTTAAATTGATCTTGATTAGACTGCGCGGATGCGCAGGCTGGTCTGGGTATACACTAATTCATTGTCGTTAACATTGAATATCACCGACTGGTCGATAAGGCCGTAAGCCCCATTACTTGCAAACCGGTACCTTGAGAAAATATGGCAAACATTGTTGACCACGGCGCTTGAGAAATATGGCAATATATCTATCTTCCAGATAGTCAAACGTGACAAACTATGAATAGACATGTTGAAACGTTGACCGTGGCAGGCATGCACAAATAGGAAGATTGTATTGGTCTATGCTGGTTTTTAGCTGCGGCCTCTCGCAGTTTATGTAACTGGTTCTCGGAATACAGTCAGATATCACGGCGCTATTTTTTCTTGTGGCGCGTATGTATACATCTTGTATCTAGGTCATTATTAACGACTCGTTTTATGCTATTTTACATTTCACATTTATTGGAATGTATATCTTTGGTACATAATTAATTGAAGAAAAAGCAATGGAACCTCAGATTTAGCCGTTCATTTGACACATATAAAACGGAATATTTTGGTCGCGCATTAATGGTGTGTATACCCGAATCACACCTATCTGGCACCTGTCTGGATTTTTCATTCACAACTACTGCGTGTACAAATTTGTACAACATATTGATATTGATATTGATATTGATATTGATTTCGAAAATCAGTTATATTTTCCTTAAATGATGTCGAAAATTGATAAAAAAAATTCTGAGCTAACGCGGATGTGTATGTAATGCATACAAAACAAATGCTAAGCCTTACTGGATTATTCCTGTTTCTATACAGCTCCTTCCCCTCTCCACATACAACATATGTCGAGTGCATACAGTTTCCCATAACACCATTTACTACAATTACTCTATTTAAAATATTTAAAGGAGAATATACTAAAACACTGTTTACCACCAATTTCAGTTGGGCTCGCAGCTCAGTACTTTCAGTACTTTGATTATTACACTGATGTGTTTTGCGACGTGGTCTGTCGTACGGGGCGCCAAGTCGGACATGGCTCAATTTTGTGCCACAAAATTCATATTCATTTTTGTGCCACAAAACTCAATTCTGTGTCACAAAATTCATTTTTGTGCCACAAAATTCAATTCTGTGTCACAAAATTCAATTCTGTGTCACAAAATTCACTTTTGTGCCACAAATCTCAATTCTGTGTCATAAAATTCACTTTTATGCCACAAAATTCAATTCTGTGTCACAAAATTCAATTCTGTCAATTCTGTGTAACAAAATTCAATTCTGTGTCACAAAATTCAATTATGCACACGCATGTAAGAAGGACTACCATTGGTCAGAAACTGCACTGGAGAAATGGGTCACGGTCGCCGATCTACACATTCAATGTCGATGATTCATTTCTCATTCTGCCGATGATTCATTTCTCATTCTGCCATTTTGCTTCAACTATCTCCAAACAGTGAAACGTTGACAAACCCATTCGTATTTTAAACTCATTTGCGTTATAATTGTACACATAATTCATGTACATGTAGATCTCCCGCGAGTACAGACCTCATTTATTGTGTATCGCAAGGTACATCTGCCCCAGTTAAATCAATAATACACGCGCTGTGACCTGTGTTCTGACTGCTGTCTGTGTTTATAAACAGAATGTGTGTATTGGGCCATTTGAGGAAACCATTTGTAGTATTTGTGTAGATACCATGGATACTAAGATGGTGTATACTGTAAATAATGCATGTAGACACATAGTTGCGAACACGTAACTTCGCAACTAGTAGACACATATTCAATACCATTTGTTTCACAAGGTTAGATCTACTGTTAGAATACGACGTCATCTAATGTCATTTTCGAGCATAAAACGTTACCTGATAAATAGAATACCAGACTAGAGTATTTTAATATCAAGTGTATCAGGCTCGGCTCGGAAACGGTAGGAATTCCTCGGCAAGCCTCGGAATTCCTACGCGTTTCCTAGCCTTGCCTGATAAACTTGATATCAAAATACACTAGCCTGGTATTCTCTATATATGGACATGCTCTCAGGTCTAGCTATGTCCCGGCTACTTTATGTTTGACCATGTTTACATAATTGAGGGAAAGTTCTGAATATTTTTCTTATTTCTTCTTCAAAGTATATATGCTTATATGGTGTGACCACTCATTTGTAATCATAATATTGTTATGATTTAGCTTTCTGGTCAATTGGACTTTATGCACCTTTTCCCGTATGGCTTACATGTGTTAGCTGTCGTGAAACTGGGTAACTCTGTTCTAATTTCTACATGTTGCTCAGAGAAACTAGGTCAGTGGTTGCTTTGAGCCGATGACTAACAGTTGCTTGGAGACTGGATGTTGGCTCAAAACCTGTTGCATGCTCGCAATGAGCCGCTCGGCTCAAACCAACATCGAGTCTCTGATTGTGTTGCAACTGAGCATTATGCTGTTAACTATAAAAGGGGTCTGCTTCTCATTCTTAAAAGAAGAAAAGGAATTCAAAGTTTTAGTCTCAGTCTTCATCATATGCTAACCATGTTGAAAGACTTATGTTTAGAATATACATTGAGCTATGTATTTATATTCAATTAAATATATTCCATGGGAAACACTATAATTTGGAATAGAGGAAAAGAAATGAATTAGATTGTACTTAACCATTATAACGTTCGGCAAACAGTTTTTAAGTGTTATTATACGAATATTTTTAAGTCATGCTACCAACATGTGGATAAGTTGTCTTGTAATAAAGAGTTAATGCAGTGAATGAGTTTGTGAAATTACTTTGGCCTTGATCAAATGGAATCGTCATAAATTGCCGCACAATTACGGACATCGCTACTGATGGCGCATCGATTATGCATAGATACAGCGTATGGAGTGTGTCGTCCGTACGGTCCAATGTTCAAAATATAACAATATAGCCAAAATAACTGTCCATAAAGAAGTATAATATTGATATATTGGGTTATATTTTCGCATTGAAATATTTAAACCTGCAAGTGTACTCCACCATCTAGTAAAATGGACTAAGACCGATCTCAACCAATCAACGTAGAGATGACAATAGACTATCCTACGCAAACTAATTTTTGTGGACAAAAATGAATTCTGTCCCACAAAACTGAATTTTCTTCACAAAACTCAATTCTGTCTTACAAAATTGAATCCTTTATAACAAAAATGAATTTTGTATACGAAACGTATGCAGAATTGAATTTTGTGACACAGAATTGAATTTTGTGACACAGAATTGACAGAATTGAATTTTGTGACACAGAATTGAATTTTGTGACACAGAATTGAACAGAGTCACTGAGAATAGGCCGTTATTGTGACAAACAATACACAACAGGTGTCTCAGCTAGCACGTATAGTACGGGTTGAAGTAACCGACCGAGGTCTATAAATACATCAAATATAACTAAAATCATTATAGTCTGGTGGCACGGGCCGGTAACCTTGCAATGTCTGGCAACAAGCATTTCTTTGCATTTTTCGATAGTTCCCATTGTTTCAATAAAATTTTACCTGGGTGGGAGCTTGTTGGTCGCTTGGCTTTTTTAAAATCCAAGATGGCCACCATAAAATACATAAATCTAGTTATCATCATACCATCTGTTCTAAGTACTGTAGAATAATGATCTTTGTGTCTCTCTAGATGCTTTCAACATTGAGGAATACAATTCTGAAGTAGTTTTATGAATTTGAAACCATCTTGATGATGTAAATCCAAGATGGCCGCCGAATTTCACACAAAAACCGCAGAAATCTATATTAAAATATATCTAAATACACTAAAAGCATACTATCAGCACCTATATGTATGCATGTAAGGTGAAAGAATGAGGACATAATGTTACTGGACCATTTGTAGTTAGTTTAATGATTTAAAATCAAGATAGCCACATCACCAAACAAACACATGTAACAGTCAAAATCGTTTGTGAATTCTGTCTGTGGGTTTGCGAAAACCGATCAAGTGGTATAGAAATTCAAGTCGACACCGGTTGATATCTGATGACAATACATTCACAGCATATTGAAGGTGTCGTAGCAAGGAGGCCTCCAATGATTTTGAATACCCCATGTTATGGACATGATGGATGAAGTAACTATACGTTAGTCCTCTATTGAACCATTCTCATCAGTATCAGTGTCTATATCTTGGTAGGCTGCATCATCCAAAGTATGGTCATCATCTGTTTCTGCTTCCTTTGTGTTGAAGGGATTAGAGCAGGCCCGGCCACTACCACAAGCACAGAATATCGTACAAACAAGCTGGGATGTTAGATCCACAGTTCCCACCTCTGCAAGCTCGTTCTGACACGCAACCACACCTGACCAACTTGAGAATGTGTTCCGGAGCGTAGGGTATCCCATCTGCCATATTCCGTGGGTTTAGACATTTGTTTGTCTCGTCAACTTCCCATCCATAGTCTACTGCATCAAGAGCCGCCGGTGGATCCACACTCATGGCATCGTACCATTGAGCAGTTTGGTAATGAGCTCTACGTACATTATGTTCAAAAGCTTCTGTCGTTGGGGGCAAGCTTTGCAGCTTCGGTGCCATTGTTGACTTCCCAGCCTTCTGGGCCCACTGGTGTTTGCGACACTCTGTCATCGAAGAGCACGGTGTCTTCAAGCCATAGCATGCTGCCATGAAAGTTGTCGCCTGCTTCATGACGTTTGCGATGTCTGCCGTTGGTTGACCGAGCTGATACAGATCGTAGCCTTTTTTTGCTATGGCGATTGCTGTTGTCTTTCCAATTCCAAACGTCGCCGCCACCGAATCACAACCAGTGAGAGCATGTAGTGCCAATATTTGAGGAATTATATCTGAATTAGTGTCAGCTGTTTCCTTCATGTCAATGCAAGAACGACCATGGACAGGTGACTGCATCGTCAGGGACGATTCAAGCTTCTCAAGGGAATATAAGTGGAGAAGCAGGGCAAACACGTTAGTGTCGTCACATACCACACTGACTCTTGAACCAGGATCTTCCTTTGCAACGCTGATAGCTTGCTGTGTGATGATCATGTCCGCCTCTTCGTGAGTGGATGCAAGATCCAAACGCGGCATTTTGCGGCCCTTAAATATCTGAATGGGTACTGCATCATCACCTGTAACCACCACTTGTGGTTTTGTGTCACATTCTTCAGGTACTTCTCATCGTGAAGGATCTGCTCACATATGAGTTTGTTGAGCTGCGTCTTGTTGGTGGAGTTCTTGAGAACCGCATCGCGTGCAGACAGGGATGTATTCAGATTCAGCTGGTGGACACGTGTAGCGGCAGCTCGTGCGAATCTGGTGCTGCTCTTGATTGAGTAGTCGCGATATCTGTCAAAGCACAGGAATACCTCAGCCACAGCCAAACGACTTGAGAGCCACACTTTGAAACCTGAAATGAATGTCTCCACTATTCCATGTGATGGCCAGTCAACTGTCCACAGTACAGCCGACACATCCATTATGATAGATGCTGGGTTGTTATTCAATCGCTGTGAAACCTCGACCTGCATGTTCTTCTTTAGCGCCGACTTTCCTGTAGCGACCTGCATGCGGCCATCAGCATGAAACATCGACGGAGGGTAAGTGGTTAGCTCTGTGGCAAGGACTTCTTGCAGATCGAGGTCACGCTGACTAACTAGAAGGCCGATAACACGAGCATAAATTGCCTCCTGGTCGATGACGGGATTCTCGCCCAATGTGAGACGTTTCTTCTTTTCAGCGAAAGTGACTACTTGTTTTGTGAGTGAGCTGTAAAAGCGCCTGGCCACGATGCCTCGAACTGTTTCAACTGTTCGGTCCAATTTCCATGGATCTGTCTACGTTGACATTTCGCTGAGCGAGCAGACCACTCCAGATGTGGATTAGTCCTCCTGCTACATGGGTTTCTGGGTCCATTGGGTCAATGTGTGACTCCAGAGCTGTTCGAAGTGATTGGCGATCACGTGCATCTTGAACAATTCGACCTTCCGACTCTTCCTTGTGGATCGTCTTCTCTTTCACGTCATCACCAGACAGCTTCTTCAGATCACCGGTTAAGGCACATAGAAGTGGATAGAACATGGGTAATTACCTGAAATATATCCCAAATAGCAGATGACAGTTCTTCTTGTTGTTGTTGTAGGCTGTAGGTCTTCTAGTCCCCCGCTGACTTTTCGGCTCACACTCGCAAAGTAGACATTTGTTGACCATTATGATGGTCAATTTTGGATTTCTATGGAACAAAATATTATGTTCACACCAGAAACATATTCTTCTCCCCAGAAAACCTATGTGGGCGCGCCAAGATCACCTTCATACGTCAATTTGGTCAGAATTTGTATCATTTTACAGCATTTTTTGTAACTACTATTGGCCGCCATCTTGGATTTTGTACACATTACTAACTCGAAACATACAATTCATATGAGAAACCTAATTCCTGACCCAGAAAATCCATATGTACCCACTAATATCACACCCCTAAAAAGATTTCTTCAGATTATATGTCATTTCTAGCAAAATTGATATTACACGGCGGCCATTTTGAAAACAATGGCGGCCATTTTGTGTTCCAGGTCAAAGATTTATACTCAATATGACACATTCAACTTCTGTACCAAATTAAAACACAATTTTGCTATTTTGCTAGATTTTTTGCTATTTTGCGGCGGCCATCTTGGATTCTGAAAAAGCCAAGCGGGTGGGAAGTTCCCACCCAGCCAAAATTTTATCTAGGCACCAAGTCCTATAAGAAAATAGAAAAAAATGATTGTTGCCAGACATTGCAAGGTTCAATAGATTTTAGTCGTCCTGCCTCTGGACTATTAACCCTTTCAACCCTAAGGAACTGGAATGGACTGTGATATGCTAATGTTCCGACCAATCAAATGGTAACAAAATAATTTCAGATTCGTCCATTTATGAAAAGGGGGTGTTTTTGTTCTAAGAAATATGAAAATTACTTGCAAAAGTGCAGATCCTGATGAGACGGCTCGTTACGAGCCGGCTCATATGGATCTGCACTGTTTGCATAAACCGTTATAGCGGGCTTTCGGGTTCAAAGGGTTAAGTGAAAAAAAAGATAAGCTAAACAAAATCATTACTCCCTTCTGTGTATAGGTGGGAGTGAAGACTTTTGTTTTAGCTTATTTTTGTTCTCACTTATTAATGCCTTTAGGTACATTTTGTACTCACTTAGTAATATTTAGTTTACTGATAGTGACGCGCGTTGGTATCAGGCTATTTTCATATGCAAATGAGGCATGGTATTTCTTAATTATTTATACTAATTAATGCGTCACATGAACAAATAATATTTTCGACAGATTATAAAGTATGATAATTGCACATCAAAAAATAAATCAGTCAACGAGTTTAATAAATATCATATTAAATCAACACAAATGTTAGATTTAATTTATTGCATAAGCACATCATCATAATTCGAAGCTGTAATGATTACCTAACATGTTTTCGATAGCTGGCTCATTTTCATATTTATTACACTAGTGTTTTATGATTTTTTATTACACTGTCTCATTATACTGTGAAAGCCCATTTTACTCAAGTATTTTGGGGTAAAACCATTGACTATTGGCACGATCAGCGCAGGAGGTGGTGTATAATGTGGACAGCACAAATATGACTAGCCCGAAAAATCTAACTATTAAATGTAAATATGTATAAGTTATTGTTCACACATTTGATTTTTAAGGAATTAAATGCGAGGGAGCGCTAGCGACCGCAGCATTTAGTTTCTGAAAAATCCAATATATGAACAACAACATACTTATAGTTCAGCCAAGTGTGCAATGCAATGTAAGAGCATTGATTTTCCATTTCATGTCGAACAGTTAATCAAATCTGGTAATATGTAACTTATTGGGGTTAAACCTTGCAATACCTGAAATAGGTGGGGCACAGTGCTGCCAATCGATTGGCTTAGAAAGTCGGGCGAACTTTGACAAAGGACTTTTCTTCATATCGAACGACATACACGGCGATTAAAAGTCACGTGTCAATATTATAGTTTATACAAACCTGACGATTCGTATCTTTCTGACACGGATTTAGCGTGCATTGTATAACGATACAGAATCTCAGTGTAAACAAGACTTCAAAATGGCGAGTGTTGGAGGGCGGAAACATAGTGACACGATGTCGAAAGGCTGCGTGAAGAAGTGTGGTCCGTGTAAAGAGACAGGACTGATTAAAGACGCGGACGCGTTCTGTAGGCAGTGTGACGAGTATATGTGTATAGACTGTGCCTCGAGTCACAAAAGTTTCAAAATATCGAGAAATCACACCGTGGTTTCAGGAAGTGACTTGCCGTTAATTGGTGGACGTGATGTGATACTTCCTCTGACATATTGTGAGGAGCACTCAGAGAAAGATATCCGCTGGTATTGTGAGAAACATGATGCCATTTTATGTGATACATGTAAAGGTATCAGTCACAGGAAATGCCAGGTAATGTTCATTTCTGACGCGGCGGCTGGACACGCACAGCGACTGGCCGAGGTCGTGGGGTCAATGACCGAACTGAGAGAACGGATCGGGAATCTGAAGAATGGGCGGGAGAAGAGTATCGAGGAGCTGACGAAGCTACAAAAGTCGTTGGAAGACGAGGTGAATCAGTTTAAGACGGACATTGTAGAACTGGTAGAACGACTTGCACTGGAAATGCTGGCACTTATGAACAAAGTCGTCACGGTCGAGAAGGACGTCATTCTGGATCGTGTCAAGGCGTACGACAGTCTAATTCCCAAAGTGGAGACAGAGATGAGGACTGCTGACGAGGCTAAAGCCGCGGCCGATGGCGTCACCAGTGTAATTGCTGCTCACAAAATGTCCAAAACTATAAAATCGCTCGAACCCACGGTGTCTGATCTCGAACAGGATATATATACGGTCAATATTACATTCCAGCCGTTACGTGCACTGGCCGATGTGCTCACTGGTGTTGACCGGTTGGGCGCGGTGTACATTAAACGTAAAAACGCCGATGGTGTAGATCCACCAGGGTCTGCATCTGGTCCAGTCCGCCCTGCGTCCAACAGGAGGTCGTTCACCGACATGAAAGTGGAGTCGTCGACCGACATTACCGTTCCTGGCGGCTCCATCACTGGGTCGGCAGTACTGCCAGACGGGAGGATAATTCTCGCTCATCACGTAAAGCAGCAGGTCATCCTTCTTGATAGAAACTTTACCGTACAGACAACCCTGAAGTTACCAGGTCGGCCCTGGGATGTGGCGGTCGACGGTGACAATGAAGCAATCGTGTCAATGCACAAAAGTAGTCAGCTCCAGTGGATCCACGTTGACGACGCACTCCGGGCCGGCCGCACGATCAACACAAGTCTGCAGTGCCGAGGCGTGGCCGTTCACGGGGGGGGGGGGGGGGGGGGGGGGGGGGGGGGGGGGGGGGGGGTGGGGGGGGGGGGGGGGGGGGGGGGGGGGGGGGGGGGGGGGGGGGCACATCTACGTGACTGTGACGTCACCCAGCGTCGGCTGCCATGTGCAGGTCCTAAACAGGCGCGGCACGGTGACCCGGTGTATCCGACTGGATGCCCGCGGTACAGGCACGTTTAGCAATCCATACTACATAGCTGTCGGTGCACGGGGACATGTGTTTGTCACTGACAATATTGCCAAAGGTCGTATAGCGTGCTTCACCAATGGCGGGGACCTGGTTTACAGTGTGGAAATGCGGCATCCACGCGGGCTGGTGGCTGACGGGGACGACAATGTTATCGTCTGCTGTTACAGTTCCGATGACGTACACGTGCTGCGGAAGGACGGCAGTCGGCACAGGGTCATCCTGTCGATCCTGTCTGCTGAGGTGGTTGGGCCGGGGTCCGTGACGTATAGACATAGTGACAACACACTTATAGTCATGATGAACTGCATTCCGTCCTGTCGTGCATACAAACTAAAATAGTCGCCTGTCATGGCGACATGGACTACTTAGTGAGCTGACAATACCGGCCTTATTCCACGAGACACCAGTGTAGATCCTGATCAGCCAGAATGCTCATTAATCCTGATAACAACTCGCGTTAACTCATAATAATATGTAGACAGAATAGCAAACACTTTAGACCCTGATCAGACTGCGCGGATGCGCAGGCTGGTCTGGGTCTACAGTGGTGTAAATTTCAATAAGCCCGGTTAAGCCACATCATGGTCCAATTCTATTTCAAGGTAAACTTTATGAACTTATATGAACATATACTCACATGAATGTAATATTCTGATTGGTTGAGCCTGAGCAACATCTCAGGTGTGCTCCGGCTCAGCCAATCACTGACTGGTTTCAATCCAGACATATTCTATGGATGTATATATACTGTATTAAATATTTCTTCTCGAAAATATATGTTGCTGCCACTCATTTTAACCGTCTTCGGTTCAAATGAGTGGTGAGAGCATATGGAGAAATAACCAAAAATAATCAGAATATGTGAACAAAAAAATATCCTTAAATTTCAATGGGATAACGCCTACTGTCTGTTCCCCGTTTTGCAGCCGACTAACTTTTGGCTATTAAACACATTAAATCTAAAATACAATTTAAATGTAAGTAATTTTCTTCAATAACAAAAACGTCATCCTCCCAAAAAAAAATTATTTGAAGAAAATCCATCAAAGATTGATTTTATTGCGGAAAAAATATTTTACTATGGCAATTTAACATGGGGCAAAAAGGAGCTGGAGCTTCACCGGGATTGTCGAAAAATGAAAATATTGGAAATTAACTCTGAAACCTGGCTAAATAGCTGTAACTAAGAAATAATGTAACTAAGAAAACAAAAGTTAGATTTTGGAAATTGGTCAACAAATTCCAAAATTATTAAAAGAAATCAATTTTAGCCCCCATGTTAAATTCCCATAGGAAAATACTTTTTTCGCAATAAAATCAATATCTGACGGAATTTCATCAACTTTTTTTGGGGGGAGGCCAGGTGACTTTTTTGTTATTCATTAAAAAGTACTTACAGTTAAATATTTTTAGATTTAATACCGGTATGCGTTTAATCGCCAAATGTACGTCGGCGAAAAAACGTTGAACATACCGGAATGACCATCCATGTATTGGCTGGTCAATGATAACATTGGGACAAGTGAGCTGAGGTATAGCTACCATCATTACATATCACGCTCCAATAGCCGATTTCATCAAAATTGCAAAGTATACTTTTCTAGCAAAGTATACTTTGAGGGAGTAATCATTTATTTTTCCCCGAAATGCATTATTTCATACAGAACTAACTACTGCATATATTTGATGATTAAAAGTATGCAGAATTATTATACTGCATTTATTACATTATCACAGCCAAAATGGCTGTGATAATGTAATAAATTCAGTATAATAAAAATTCATAAATTTATCATAAAATTGAAAATTGCTCCCTCAAAGTATACTTTGCTAGATAAGTATACTTTGCAATTTTGATGAAATAGGCTACAGAGCTAGTGATAAGTGGGAGTACAAAATACTCACAGCAATGTGAAAATATGCATTAAGTTGAAAAATTACTTAGTTGAGGTGCAAAAAACAAACAGTGTAAATGGACTAGTCTGAAAATCAGTTTGTGACGATTGGCATGGTTGTAAAATTAACATTCAAGTTTCACTGAGGTGTGAAGTGGTTAACTGTAGATTTTTATCGTATTTCTGCACCCAATTGTAACTATAAGTCTGGGATTGGTAAAACATGTTTATTAGTACATTTATTAACATATTTAATCAAATGCATATACAGTACGTTTTAGTTTTGTTTTTCTTCAGAATATTTCAGTGTGTTATGCCAATTGAATACAGTATAAGATCGATCTCTCGAATCGGCAACGGACTCGAATAAAAGTTCGAGTCAGGCATAGTTCGAGGGAGAGAAAATCAATACTAGTCAGTGATTTCATTCCATTTAGGAATGACACCATAGATGTTTGTAATATCCTTCTGGAAGAAATATCAAATAAACAAATATAATTATTTTATAAACTGTTAATTAAACTGAATATGGCATACCGTCTCGTCCTTGTTTTGTTTTTTCATATCGAAACCCGGAAGTTGTCGTCAGCAACATTCCTACGGTACCGTCTGTCCAATACCATGCGATAACTCAACTACAGTCTGTCCTATACCATGTGATAACTCAAATACCGTCTGTCCAATACCATGCGATAACTCAACTACCGTCTGTCCAATACCATGTGATAACTCGACTACGGTCTGTTGAGTACCATGCGATAAGTAGATTATAGTCTGTCCAATACCATGTGATAACTCAACTACCGTCTGTCCAATACCATGCGATAACTCAACTACCGTCTGTCCAATACCATGTGATAACTCGACTACGGTATGTTGAGTACCATGCGATAAGTAGATTATAGTCTGTCCAATACCATGCGATAACCCGACTACGGTCTGTCCAATATCATGTGATAACTCAACTACCGTCTGTCCAATACCATGCGATAAGTAGATTATAGTCTGTCCAATACCATGTGATAACTCAACTACGGTACCGTCTGTCCAATACCATGCGATAACTCAACTACAGTCCGTCCAATACCATGTGATAACTCAACTACCGTCTGTCCAATAACATGCGATAACTCAACTACCGTCTGGACAATACCATGCGATAACTCAACTACCGTCTGTCCAATACCATGTGATAACTAGACTACGGTCTGTCCAATACCATGCGATAAGTAGATTATAGTCTGTCCAATACCATTCGATAACTCAACTACCGTCTGTCCAATACCATGTGATAACTCAACTACCGTCTGTCCAATACCATGCGATAACTCAACTACAGTCTGTCCAATACCATGCGATAACCCGACTACGGTCTGTCCAATACCATGTGATAACTCAACTACCGTCTGTCCAATACCATGTGATAAGTAGATTATAATCTTTCCAATACCATGTGATAACTCAACTACCGTCTGTCCAATACCATGTGATAAGTAGATTATAATCTTTCCAATACCATGTGATAACTCAACTACCGTCTGTCCAATACCATGCGATAACTCAACTACCGTCTGTCCAATACCATGCGATAAGTAGATTATAGTATGTCCAATACCATGTGATAACTCAACTACCATCTGTCCAATATCATGCGATAACTCAAATGCAGTCTGCCCTATACCATGTGATAACTCAACTACCGTCTGTCCAATACCATGCGATAACCCGACTACGGTCTGTCCAGTACCATGTGATAACTCAACTACCGTCTGTACAATACCATGCGAAAGTAGATTACAGTCTGCCCAATACCATGTGATAACTCAACTACCGTCTGTCCAATACCATTTAATAACACAACTACAGTCTTTCCTATACCATGTGATAACTCAACTACCGTCTGTCCAATACCATGCGATAACTCAACTACCGTCTGTCCAATACCATGTGATAACTCGACTACGGTCTGTTGAGTACCATGCGATAAGTAGATTATAGTCTGTCCAATACCATGTGATAACTCAACTACCGTCTGTCCAATACCATGCGATAACTCAACTACCGTCTGTCCAATACCATGTGATAACTAGACTACGGTATGTTGAGTACCATGCGATAAGTAGATTATAATCTGTCCAATACCATGTGATAACTCAACTACCGTCTGTCCAATACCATGCAATAACTCAACTACAGTCTGTCCAATATCATGCGATAACCCGACTACGGTCTGTCCAATATCATGTGATAACTCAACTACCGTCTGTCCAATACCATGCGATAAGTAGATTATAGTCTGTCCAATACCATGTGATAACTCAACTACGGTACCGTCTGTCCAATACCATGCGATAACTCAACTACAGTCTGTCCAATACCATGTGATAACTCAACTACCGTCTGTCCAATACCATGTGATAAGTAGATTATAATCTTTCCAATACCATGTGATAACTCAACTACCGTCTGTCCAATACCATGCGATAACTCAACTACAGTCTGTCGAATACCTTGCGATAAGTAGATTATAGTCTGTCCAATACCATGTGATAACTCAACTACTGTCTGTCCAATACCATGCGATAACTCAACTACCGTCTGTCCAATACCATGCGATAAGTAGATTATAGTATGTCCAATACCATGTGATAACTCAACTACCATCTGTCCAATATCATGCGATAACTCAAATGCAGTCTGCCCTATACCATGTGATAACTCAACTACCGTCTGTCCAATACCATGCGATAACCCGACTACGGTCTGTCCAGTACCATGTGATAACTCAACTACCGTCTGTCCAATACCATGCGAAAGTAGATTACAGATCTGCCCAATACCATGTGATAACTCAACTACCGTCAGTCCAATACCATTTAATAACACAACTACAGTCTTTCCTATACCATGTGATAACTCAACTACCGTCTGTCCAATACCATGCTATAAGTATATTATAGTCTGTCAAATACCATGTGATAACTCAACTACTGTCTGTCCAATACCATGCGATAACTCAACTACCGTATATCAAATACCATGTGATAACTCAACTACCGTCTGTCCAATACCATGTGATAACTCAACTACTGTCTGTCCAATACCATGCGATAACTCAATTACTGTATGTCCAATAACATGTGATAACTCAACTACCGTCTACCGTCTGTCCAATACCATGTGATAACTCAACTACCGTCTGTCCAATACCATGCAATAAGTAGATTATAGTCTGTCCAGTACCATATGATAACTCAACTGCCGTCTGTCCAATACCATGCGATAACTCAACTGCCGTTTGTCCAATACCATGCGATAACTCAACTACAATCTGTCCAATACCATTTGATAACTCAATTACAGTCTGTCCAATACCATGCTATAAGTAGATTATAGTCTGTCCTATACCATGTGATAATTCCAACTACTGTCTGTCCAATACAATGTGATAACTCAACTACCGTCTGTCCAATACCATGCAATAAGTAGATTATAGTCTGTCCAGTACCATGTGATAACTCAACTACCGTCTGTCCAATACCATGCGATAACTCAACTACAGTCTGTCCAATACAATGCGATAACTCAACTACCGTCTGTCCAATATCATGTAATAACTCGACTACGGTCTGTCCAATACCATGCGAGAAGTAGATTATATTCTGTCCAATACCATATGATAACTCAACTACCGTCTGTCCAATACCATGTGATAACTGAACTACCCTCTGTCCAATACCATGCGATAACTCAACTACAAACTGTCCAATATCATGCGATAACCCGACTACGGTCTGTCCAATACCATGTGACAACTCAACTGCCGTCTGTCCAATACCATGCGATAAGTAGATTATAATATTTCCAATACCATGTGATAACTCAACTACCGTCTGTCCAATACCATGCGATAACTCAAGTACATTCTGGCATATACCATGTGATAACTCAACTACCGTCTGTCGAATACCGTGCAATAAGTAGATTATAGTCTGTCTAATACCATGTGATAACTCAACCACCGTCTGTCCAATACCATGCGATAACTCAACTACCGTCTGTCCAATACCATGTGATAACTCAACTACCGTCTGTCCAATACAATGCGATAAGTAGATTATAGTCTGTCCAATACTATGTGATAACTCAACTACCGTCTGTCCAATATCATGCGATAACTCAAATGCAGTCTGTCCTATACCATGTGATAACTCAACTACCGTCTGTCCAATACCATGCTATAACTCAACTACAGTCTGTCCAATACCATGTGATAACTCAACTACCGTCTGTCCAATACCATGCGATAAGTAGATTATAGTATGTCCAATACCATGTGATAACTCAACTACCATCTGTCCAATATCATGCGATAACTCAAATGCAGTCTGCCCTATACCATGTGATAACTCAACTACCGTCTGTCCAATACCATGCGATAACCCGACTACGGTCTGTCCAGTACCATGTGATAACTCAACTACCGTCTGTCCAATACCATGCGAAAGTAGATTACAGTCTCTCCAATACCATGTGATAACTCAACTACCGTCTGTCCAATACCATTTAATAACTCAACTACAGTCTTTCCTATACCATGTGATAACTCAACTACCGTCTGTCCAGTACCATGCTATAAGTATATTATAGTCTGTCTAATACCATGTGATAACTCAACTACTGTCTGTCCAATACCATGCGATAACTCAACTACCGTATGTCCAATACCATGTGATAACTCAACTACCGTCTGTCCAATACCATGTGATAACTCAACTACTGTCTGTCCAATACCATGTGATAACTCAATTACCGTCTGTCCAATACCATGTGATAACTCAACTACCGTCTGTCCAATACCATGCAATAAGTAGATTATAGTCTGTCCAGTACCGTATGATAACTAAACTGCCGTCTGTCCAATACCATGCGATAACTCAACTGCCGTTTGTCCAATACCATGCGATAACTCAACTACAGTCTGTCCAATACCATGTGATAACTCAATTACAGTCTGTCCAATACCATGCTATAAGTAGATTATAGTCTGTCCTATACCATGTGATAACTCAACTACTGTCTGTCCAATACAATGTGATAACTCAACTACCGTCTGTCAAATACCATGCAATAAGTAGATTATAGTCTGTCCAGTACCCTATGATATCTCAACTACCGCCCTTCCAATACCATTTGATAACTCAACTACCATCTGTCCAATACCATGCGATAACTCAACTACCGTCTGTCCAATACCATGCGATAACTCAACTACCGTCTGTCCAATACCATGTGATAACCCAACTACCGTCTGTCCAATACCATGCGATAAATAGATTATAGTCGGTCCAATACTATGTGATAACTCAACTACCATCTGTCCAATATCATGTGATAACTCAACTACCGTCTGTCCAATACCATGCGATAAGTAGATTATAGTTTGTCCAATACCATGTAATAACTCAACTACCGTCTGTTCAATACCATGCTATAACTCAACTACAGTCTGTCCAATACCATGTGATAACTCAACTACCGTCTGTCCAATACCATGCGATAAGTAGATTATAGTATGTCCAATACCATGTGATAACTCAACTACCATCTGTCCAATATCATGCGATAACTCAAATGCAGTCTGCCCTATACCATGTGATAACTCAACTACCGTCTGTCCAATACCATGCGATAACCCGACTACGGTCTGCTGTCCAGTACCATGTGATAACTCAACTACCGTCTGTCCAATACCATGCGAAAGTAGATTACAGTCTGCCCAATACCATGTGATAACTCAACTACCGTCTGTCCGATACCATTTAATAACTGAACTACAGTCTTTCCTATACCATGTGATAACTCAACTACCGTCTGTCCAATACAATGCTATAAGTATATTATAGTCTGTCCAATACCATGTGATAACTCAACTACTGTCTGTCCAATACCATGCGATAACTCAACTACCGTATGTCCAATACCATGTGATAACTCAACTACCGCCTGTCCAATACCATGTGATAACTCAACTACTGTCTGTCCAATACCATGCGATAACTCAATTACCGTATGTCCAATACCATGTGATAACTCAACTACCGTCTGTCCAATACCATGTGATAACTCAACTACCGTCTGTCCAATACCATGCAATAAGTAGATTATAGTCTGTCCAGTACCATATGATAACTCAACTGCCGTCGGTCCAATACCATGCGATAACTCAACTGCCGTTTGTCCAATACCATGTGATAACTCAATTACAGTCTGTCCAATACCATGCTATAAGTAGATTATAGTCTGTCCTATACCATGTGATAACTCAACTACTGTCTGTCCAATACAATGTGATAACTCAACTACCGTCTGTCCAATACCATGCAATAAGTAGATAATAGTCTGTCCAGTACCATGTGATATCTCAACTACCGTCTGTCCAATACCATTTGATAACTCAACTACTGTCTGTCCAATACCATTTGATAACTCAACTACCGTCTGTCCAATACCATGCGATAACTCAACTACCGTCTGTCCAATACCATGCGATAACTCAGCTACCGTCTGTCCAATATCATGTGATAACTCGACTACGGTCTGTCCAATACCATGCGAGAAGTAGATTATAATAGTCTGTCCAATACCATATGATAACTCAACTACCGTCTGTCCAATACCATGTGATAACTCAACTACCGTCTGTCCAATACCATGCGATAACTCAACTACAGACTGTCCAATACCATGCGATAACCCGACTACGGTCTGTCCAATACCATGTGACAACTCAACTACCGTCTGTCCAATACCATGTGATAAGTAGATTATAATATTTCCAATACCATGTGATAACTCAACTACCGTCTGTCCAATACCATGCGATAACTCAAATACAGTCTGTCATATACCATGTGATAACTCAACTACCGTCTCTCGAATACCGTGCGATAAGTAGATTATAGTCTGTCCAATACCATGTGATAACTCAACTACCGTTTTTCCAATACCATACGATAAGTAGATTATAATATTTCCAATACCATGTGAAAACTCAACTACCGTCTGTCCAATACCATGCGATAACTCAACTACCGTCTGTCCAATACCATGTGATAACTCAATTACCGTCTGTCCAATACCATGCGATAAGTAGATTATAGTCTGTCCAATACTATGTGATAACTCAACTACCGTCTGTCCAATATCATGCGATAACTCAAATGCAGTCTGTCCTATACCATGTGATAACTCAACTACCGTCTGTCCAATACCATGCGATAAGTAGATTATAGTTTGTCCAATACCATGTAATAACTCAACTACCGTCTGTTCAATACCATGCTATAACTCAACTACAGTCTGTCCAATACCATGTGATAACTCAACTACCATCTGTCCAATACCATGCGATAAGTAGATTATAGTTTGTCCAATACCATGTAATAACTCAACTACCGTCTGTTCAATACCATGCTATAACTTAACTACAGTCTGTCCAATACCCTGTGATAACTCATCTACCATCTGTCCAATACCATGCGATAAGTAGATTATAGTCTGTCCAATACCATGTGATAACTCAACTACCGTCTGTCCAATACCATTTAATAACTCAACTACAGTCTTTCCTATACCATGTGATAACTCAACTACCATCTGTCCAATACCATGCTATAAGTAGATGTCCAATACCATGCTGTAAGTAGATTATAGTCTGTCCAATACCATGTGATAACTCAACTACCGTCTGTCCAATACCATGCAATATGTAGATTATAGTCTGTCCAGTACCATGTGATAACTCAACTACCGTCTGTCCAATACCATGTGATAACTCAACTACCGTTTGTCCAATACCATGCGATAACTCACCTACAGTCTGTCCAATACCATGTGATAACTCAATTACAGTCTGTCCAATACCATGCTATAAGTAGATTATAGTCTGTCCAATACCATGTGATAACTAAACTACTGTCTGTCCAATACCATGTGATAACTCAACTACCATCTGTCCAATACCATGCAATAAGTAGATTATAGTCTGTCCAGTACCATGTGAAAACTCAACTACCGTCTGTCCAATACCATGCGATGACTCAACTACCGTTTGTCCATTACCATGCGATAACTCAACTACAGTCTGTCCAATACCATGTGATAACTTAACTACCGTCTGTGTAATACCATGCGATAACTACCGTTTCTCTAATACCTTGAGAAAACTTGACTGCCATCTATCAAATACCATGCGATAACTCGACTACAGTCTGCCCAATACTATGCGATAACTCGACATCTGTTTTTCCTATACTACGCGATAACTCGACTACCGTCTGTCCAATATCATGCAATAACTTGACTGCGATCTGTGAAATATCATGCGATAACTCAAATTCAGTCCAATGCCATGCGATAACTCGACTACAGTCTGTCCAATGTCATGCGATAACCCGACTACCGTTTATCCAATAACATGCAATAACTCGACTACACCTGTCAAATAACATGTGATAACATTACAACTGTCTGTCCAATACCGTGAGATAACAAGTACCATCTGTCCAATAACTCGATTACCATCTGTCCAATACAATGCAATAATTCGACTAAGATCTGTTGAATAGTCTCCGATAAACCATTACTACTGTCTGTCCAGTACCATTCGATAACTTGACAACTATGTGTTCTATAACTTGACTACCGTCTGTCCAATACCGACTACCTATCCAATACTATGCGATAACGTGACTTCAGTCTGTCCCATACCATGCAATAACTTGACTACCGTCTGTCCAATACCGACTATCTATACAATACTATGCGATAATGTGACTACAGTCTGTCCCATACCATGCAATAACTTGACTACCGTTTGTCCAATACCATGCATGCGATAACTCGACTACCGTCTGTATAATTCCATGCGATAATTCGACTTAGATATGTTGAATATTCTGCGATAAACCTTCACTACTGTCTGTCCAATACCATTAGATAACTTGACTACCGTCTGTCCAATACGGACTACCTATCCAATACTATGCGATAACTTGACTTCAGTCTGTCCAATACCATGCAATAACTTGACTACCGTCTATCCAATACCATGCATGCGATAACTCGACTACCATCTGTCCAATAACTTGACAACCGTCAGTCCAATACCATGCGAGAACTCGACTACCATCTGTCCAATATCATGTGATAACTAGACTACTGTCTGCCTAATACGTGAACTCCAGATAAGCTGCATATTTTTGTAAATACCCAAATAAAATTTCCAAAAACGCAATTGAAATCAGAAGTAGTGAGTATCAAAAATCAATGAGAACAATTGTGGTACCTTTATCATGCTGCAGAAAACAATAAACAAACCACCAATATAGCATATTTTTCTTATTTTTCCATGAAAACACATCTTGGTATTTCATGCCAAGATATGTTTTCATTTCGAAACAAACTATTCAATAATTGCTGTTTGTTGATGTGTAAACAGTAGTGTGATTTAATTTTACCCAATTAATTTTTTAAATACCCAATTGCTTCAGAAATGATGGAGTAACAATACTCAATTACTAATTCCTTATCTGGAGCCGTGTAATACAATGCGATAACTCGACTTCAATCTGTCCCATACTAATATGTGATAACTCGACTACCATCTGTCCAATACCTTGCGATAACTCGACTACACTCAGTCCAATACCATACAATAATTTGACTACCGTCTGTCCAATACCATGCGATACAACTTGGTTACCGTCTATACAATACCATGCGATAACTCAACTACAGCCTGTCCAATATCTTGCGCTAACTCGACTACCGTCTGTCTAATAAATAACATGCTTTATCCCGTCAACACAGTGCGTATGTGCCGTGAAACACGGTGCCGTGAAACATTTTTGATATCCAGTCAATACCATTTTTGCATTTTACAGCCATGTGTAGGTGTTCACGGGATAAATAGAATAGTAGGTTAGTGCTGTGAATCGGAAAAAATATCTGGCGCGGCACGGAAACGGGATGTGCTCGGCAGAGCCTCGCCCATCCCGTTTCCTGAGCCTTGCCAAGATATGTTTTCCCATTCACGGCACTTACCTACTATTCTCTATCTATTTTCCTTATTTCTGAACCAAAATATATGTTGTGACCACTCATTTGAACCTACTCGGCGAGACGGTTCAAATGAGTGGTCACAACATACATGTATACTTCTGATGAGAAATAAAGAAATTATTGAGCCTTGCCGGATATTTTTTCCCATTCACGGCACTAACCTACTATTCTCTATATCCAATACCGCGTCACGATATATAACGAAAGTCTTGCGAATTTTGATGGGAGAAAATTTGTATTACACACATGTTGGAAAACTCCTCGGTAATATAGCTTCATTTTTTTTTTCTAAAATTGTAATTTTTTATCGCCAATTGTTAATTTTTATCGCCAGTTGCGAAAGTGGCGATCGCCAGCGGAATCCCTGCTATAATACGTGTACATGTATAACTAACTTCAGTATCCTTATACTATGTATAAAATATAAAATTATAATAATGACAACAAATGGTAGATTTGATATTTCTAATAATATCCATGTTACTAGAAATTCCTATAGAACTATGGAAACTTGCATATTTCTTACAGCACAGTTCATCTGCCTGTATCTGGAAAGAACTGTAGCCAGTATCTTACAGATCATAGTCAGGCCAAAACAAAAGGTGTATGATCACGTGGTACTAACAACAACAACAAGTACTGAAACTGCCAGAATCCATCCGATTGAAAGTACGTATTATTTTATATTGTCCTTATTACGTAACGGATTTTGATGAAATATGGCGCATCAAACGCGTCTTGTTAAGCTGCATTTTCTGGTCTCTGTATTTTCGCCTAAACCTCTGTCGTTTTTACAAAGAATCGATTTCCGTGTCTCCGACACGGAAATCGATTCTTAGCAAAAACGACATAAGTCTGTGCCAAACTCCCTAGACCACCAAATGCATCTCATGAAGACGCGTTTGCTGCGCCATATTTCATCAAAATCCGTTGCATAGTAAGGAAAATATCAAATAATACTTACTTTGGAGTGGGCGACGTTGTTTTTGTTGCAACCACGTGATCCTGCACCTTGAAAACATGTGCTATACGATATTTATCCCGTCAACACAGTGCGTATGTGCCGTGAAACACGGTGCCTTGAAACATTTTTGATATCCAGTCAATACTATTTATGCATTTTACAGCCATTTGTAGGTGTTGGCGGGATAAATATAATAGTAGGTTAGTGCCGTGAATGGGAAAAAATATCTGGCGCGGCACGGAAACGGGATGTGCTCGGCAGAGCCTCGCCCATCCCGTTTCATGAGCCTTGCCAGATATTTTTTCCCATTCACGGCACTAACCTACTATTCTCTATTTATCCCACCCTCTTACATGGACTCCACACCAATTGTCTCATTCCTGATACATAACTGAGGATTATGGGCATAGTGGAATATCTGGCCAGGACGTCCGAATGGCATGGTGCACCTTTGGACTTGTATGTGACACTGACTCACGCTGATCGTGACACGACTGTCACACTGATCGTGACACTGACTGTCACACTGATCGTGACACTGACTGTCACACTGATCGTGACATTACTGTCACAGTGACCGTGATATGACTGTCACACTGATCGTGACACTGACTGTCACACTGATCGTGACATTACTGTCACAGTGACCGTGATATGACTGTCACACTGATCGTGAAACTGACTGTCACGCTGACCGTGACACGACTGTCACACCGACCGTGACACTGGCTGTCACACCGACCGTGACACCGACCGTGACACGACTGTCACATTGATCGTGACACAACTGTCACACTGACCGTGACACGACTGTCGCACTGACCATGACACTGACTGTCACACTGACCGTGACATGACTGTCACACCGACCATGACACTGACTGTCACACTGACCGTGACATGACTGTCACACCGACCATGACACTGACTGTCACACTGACCGTGACATGACTGTCACACCGACCATGACACTGACTGTCACACTGACCGTGACATGACTGTCACACCGACCATGACACTGACTGTCACACTGACCGTGACATGACTGTCACACCGACCGTGACATGACTGTCACACCGACCATGACACTGACTGTCACACTGACCGTGACATGACTGTCACACCGACCATGACACTGACTGTCACACTGACCGTGACATGACTGTCACACCGACCATGACACTGACCGTGGCACTGACTTTTACAAATTTAACAGCATTTAATTTTACTTAGCTAGCTTAGACAGACGAGCATGTCGAAATATGTCGAATAATCATTACCATTATTTTGTAGATGCAATTAACAAGTCATGTTCTCAATTTAGTTTGTTAAGTAAAGGGAATTTTAATTTATGTCATGTATAATGTGTTGTAAATTACTCTTTAATTACCTGTGTGTATCTCTCTAGACCTTTCTGCGAATATTCTCCCCCTCCCCCACCCCAACTTTTCTGTTAGTTTTCTCCCTTTGTGTGTCTCTGTGTTTTATACCATGTTGATGTGGCCAGCAGGTTTCAGCAGCGACTGCAGTAGCCGGTGGTCAGTCATTGTCGGAACATCAGCTACAATGTGGTGAGCAGCAGAGATGTGCCAAACTGATGTCAATAGAGTCTGCGGAAATGAGTTGGGTCATTCAGGACTATCGGTTTGTATTATATGAAGGTAAGTGGGTGGCAGGTGGGAGCATGTGATGGGTAATTTAACGATCGGGGTTCATCCTTACCGGAATTCCGAATGGAGATCTGGTTTGGCCCTCACATATGTCTTTGGAATTTTGTATGTGACAGTTGAATCTGGTTATACCCCTTATGTGAGTATTACGACTATTCGTAATCCTATTTTAGGGGAAGGGGGCAAGTGACTTTGGTGTGGTATGGACCTGGCACCAGGTCAGGTTATTCTAATTTCAGAGCTGAATATATTTTACCTCGATGTAAATATTCCGTTCTGAATTTGGGACCCCCCACCCACAATGTAGCAGGTTAAACTGGGAATGAACCCGTTTGCCCGGCCTTACATGACATTAGCTGTTGATAGGCCGTTAAGCACCAATAAACAAACAAACAAAAATAGATGAAGGTAAACTAAACTTTCTAGAACGGGGGCCCGTTTCACAAAACGTCGTACGACAAAAATGTCCGTAAGTTCAAAATTATGATAGTCTGTAAATTTCACATTAACAATGTTTTCTTATAAACAATTATTGGATTGACATTTATTGCGCATAGGCTGCATATGCAGCCTATGCTCAATAAATGTAAATCCATAAATGGAAATTTACAGACGATTTTAAATTTGAACTTACGAACATTTTAGTCGTACGAAGTTTACATTTGTGAGCATAGTCCCCATCCTTTCTCCAATCACAGCCACACATGTAGAATTTACCAGAATTTACTGCCTGTAATACAGGATTATGTTGCCCTGTGTGACAGTCGCTATATTCTGGTTAAAGCTGAAGATATACACTTTTCTCATGAACACAATACTTTTTTTTTTTATTTCTCATCAAAAATATATGTTGTGACCACTCATCAGAACCGTCTCACCTAAGCAGTTCTGATAAGTGGTCACAATATATGTATATACTTTAAATGAAAAATAAAAAATATATTGTTTCAATATTGTCATATCCTTAAAAGCATATTCTAAATGCAATAGGTTAATATGCATGCTATGTATTTAGACCTCCAGTCCAGTTTACTAGATCCAATCTGCGCCGGGGAGAGGTGGTCACAACAGTTCAGCTTGACAACAGTGGTGATCCAGTCTATCTACTCACCGTGTTGCTCGTATATGTGGGTCACAAATGGTAAATGATTCAAGTGTATGTGCCATACTTGATAAAACAGGCTTATGTCATTCATTGGGTGCAAGGGTGTCTGGCCCTGGATCACATCACCATTTTTTGGCGATTATATTTTGAAAAGGTGCATCATTTTCCATAAATGAAGTTAAAAATTGACGTCATTTTTGACATCATTTTCAGAAAATATTGCCAATTTTAGAATTCAATATCAATGAAATATGGTGATGCAACAAGGTTATTCTAAGCGGGATTGACTGGCAGATCGTCATTAATATGTCTTTACTATTCATTTATTGGCTTTCCAATTTTGTAGTTATTGGTATGTCATTATACAATCATACATGCATCTATTTGCGACCTGACATGATACAAATAATTATACTATTGTTACAAGCAATGATTTGATCAGTAGCTTTGAGGGAGTAATCATTTATTTTTCCTGAAATGCATTATTTCATATAGAACTAACAAATGCATATATTTCATGATTAAAAGTATGCAGAATTATTATACTGAATTTATTACATTATCACAGCCAAATTGGCTGTGATAATGTAATAAATTCAGTATAATAAAAATTAATAAATTTATCATAAAATTGAAAATTTCTCCCTCAAAGTATACTTTGCTACTAAAGTATACTTTGCAATGTTGATGAAATAGGCTACTGATCAGCTGAATTGGAAGATACAGCGGACATGTTTCACTGACTGCAAGGTTGGGAAGGTATGTATATGTTATAACGATCAATCAATCGATCAATCAATCAATATATCAATCAGTTTTTGTTTAACTGACTAAATTACAAGTAGAACAGACCCTGATCAGCCACACATATGTGGCTGTGACTGGAGACATGACATGCATTTCACTAGTGCAACCTTGATCAGACTGCAGGCTGGTCTAGGTCTACATTGTGCACAAACGTCATAGGCCCCCATTTCTCCAGTCACAGCCACACATGTAGAATTAACCAGAAAATACTCACAGGTTGAAGTAACGGAGCATAAATACATTAAATATGCCTAAAAGCATCAATAAATGAAGAAAAAAATAAGTTTTTTTTTCCTTTTTTTTACTCCCTCCATATACTCCATTATATAGAATATATGGAGGGAGTAAACAAATAAATATCTATTTTTTTCTTCATTTATTGATAGTGTGGGTTCATAGCTGAAAAATTGATCACTTCCGGATACAAGCATGAAATTTGGTGGAGTTGTAGAGAACAACAAACTTTATTTTTTTCAGATGGGGAGCCATCGCAGATTTTACCCAGGTTGGCTAAATATCCAAGATGGCCGCCAAATATTTACATTTTTCACCATATCTCAGTATTTGCCTATGTAAACCACATTTAATAACTTTTATAAATATGTAATATAGTGTAAGGACGCAGAAATGTACTATAATCATCAAAAAAAGCTAATTTGGTAATTGCCTCATTTGCATAAAACCATGATGGCCGCCAAATATCAGTATTTTTCATTTATTATCTGTATTTGTCATCAAATAATAATTCAAATGATTTAAAAATCCAGAATTAAGTGTGGAGACACAAGAAGGTATTTGCAAAACTTCAGCTATCAAATTGGATTAATCGTTCATTTGCATAAATCCAAAATGGCCGCCAAATAGCAAGTGTTTTGTTCTGTATATACCAGTATTTGCCTATAGATGATGTAAGTATGTATTTTAATAAATACCTAATGTAGTGTTTGGACACAATCATGCATTCAGATAATTTTAATCACCAAACAAATAATTTTATTGTTTTTGTAAATCCAAGATGGCCGCCAAATACCACTATCCAACTGTATATTAAAATGTTCTCACATAGGATACATCATATCAGCTGAATGTATCCAATTAGTTCTCGCTACAATTTAGAACAATATAGATAAGTCTCATCTTGGACACCCAAGTACAAGTAGTCAATGGTCTAAGCTGTTCACAAAGGACAGTAAGCATGTTTTACATGTACCTGTGCAGACAAAACTTTAAAACTGTGCATTTAACGTCATGTTCAGACTGCATGAATATATTATGCAACCAGTCTACCTGCCTTGACAATTCACCAGTAACCATTGGAAATACTTCTAGGGCAATGTAAGCACAACAGAGCCGTCTCATTCCGCCAAATCACAGTTTCCTCCACACACACATAACGCAGTGCATGTTAAGCCCGCCTTTGTGCACTTGCAGCGTCCTGTGCAGCACTTTTTGCATGAGTTCATAGCATGATGCTGTTGCATCCGTCAGTGTGGTCCAGCCTGTTGAACTCTTCTTCCAACCCCATTTGCCCGGATCGGGAAGTTCTGGCATGGCCACTAGTGCTTGTCCCCAGCAGTGAACAGTCTGGTAGATAGCCCGTCTTGTGTGCTGCGTAAGTGCAGCCTGTGTTGGCGGAATGTTCTCCAGAGCTCGAGACCCCTTGGAAAATAGCTGTTGTCTTGCAGCATTGACCTTTTCTGCCTCAGATGCCCGGTCGTACATTACAACTACAAATCGCTCAACTAAGCACATACACTGGTCTGGGATGCGGTCTTGTGGTGGATTATTGGACAAGTAGGCTAAGGCGTCTGTTATCTCCGGAAGTACATTCCAGGTATCCCATGCTGATTTTTTCCCTTTTCCAGCAAATGCTGACACTGTGTCGCACCAAGTAAATGCGTGGAACAATGGCAAATCTAGCTATCTTATTAGGCCTAACGCATTGCAAATATCGTGCGTTGGTAGATACCTGAAATATTTGGCTATTCCAAAAGCTACCCAGAGCTCCGACAATTCTGGCATAAGTTTTCTCGCAGTTGCCACCGACAGAATCACAATATCTGTATACACTGTTCGCACACTGATCTTTTTGTAGCCCTGTCCGGCCTGATCAGCCACGTGAAGCATTATCCGTGAGTCAGCCTCCTCGTGGGAACATGGTGCTAACCCAGATGTATCTTCCCGGTCTGATGAGCAGAGCATATTTTGTCTACTTTTGCTATACAGTTCTTTGCCATCCACTGGATTTTCCATGAGACTTTGTCCTAAATAGTCGAATAACTCTGTCTTATTGTTATCCACGCGTATAAAGCTTTGCCAATTTCCAGGCAATTTTGCCTTTGGTTCAACACGCTTTCTTATCCCTGTGCCTCTGTTGTCTCTTGTTCCTTGCTTCAAACTGTCAGAAAGGTACACATCCCATACTATGTCAAGCCGTTGAATATCGTGTAATTGAAAAAGTCATCTAAATTGCCATCCCTAGACTGGCAAGCGATATAGACGTGAGAAGAGAACACAGTCACTATTGAGAGCAGCAACCTGGGACTTTGCCTTAGAGACTTCTCTCACTGGTGGGCGACTAAACAATGCCAATTTGTTTCTTGTAATAGTATCTGATACGAGTTTACTTCTGTCATCCAATCTTTCCTTGACATACTCCTGGTATTGAGACTTACCAATGTCTGCAATATGGCTGACAGTTTCGCTGACTTCTTCATGCATGATTTCTCGAGAATCCAGCACTAAATGGATTGCCTAGTCCATCAATTGCTGAAATGAGAGACTTTACATCATTTACAAAGGCTTTCTGAGTACTAGCCATTTGTTCACGGTGACGTGTCTCCATCACATGCTGTACAGGCTGACAACTAATCTCGAACTCTTCAATTATTCGGGACACTTCCGGCCCAGCTATTGTCCAACGACGTAGAGCACTCGGGTTCTCCGTCAGTCCTACTGCTCCACCTTCTCCTTTTATGCATGCCGTTTTACTAATTATTCTCAATGCAAGGCATCTTTGACAACTTTAATACATGCAGATAGGCTATACAATCTTATAAAGGAACTTTTGTTATTAGCAAGATATATTAATTATTACCTAAACGATTATCTCTTAATTATAAATAGAGATATCGTTAAAGATTAAGAGCAAATTATTTTAATTTGTTAACAAATCCAACGATGTGGCTGTGGCCCGCATGTCGCGCCCTACGAGGCATTTGACTTTAACATAAATCCGGACGCACGGATGTACGGAAGGACGTACGGTCGCAAGCAAAAGTGCCAACCATATCGGGCTGTCCGCATGCGGGTGCAACACAAATAGTCATAAGAGAGTGCCAGACCCCGCCCGAAAAGATATTTACCTAAATATGAGCATTAATTGTATAACACTATTTAGAAAACGTGTTACAGTCTGTCTACAGACAGACGTCGTAGAGAAATTATTTCCATCCATGACCAAGACATAGGTATAGCACGGATTTGGGTCACTGGACCATTAGGGGTGTTGTGAAAATGACAATTGCCATTTGTGAGGTGTTGCGTTTGGGTTCTTTCAATGGCGTTGGGAAACCAGACAGCATCCATATGTCATTAATTATTCAACTCACATCATTTTTGACTTGCAGACACCACCATAATTGATCACCTAGGCCTACAAATGTTTCCACCAAAAAACTTTAATTGTTGTTGTTGTTGTATGTATGTATGTATGTATGTCTGAAATCCCGCCGCTGATATATCGGCGCACCCGGAGACAGCAAAAAAGACTGCTCCAGTATGTTTCCGAAAAATGGTAAAAAATGTCAATTTTTGGCGGCCATCTCGGATTTTTAGCCAACCTGGGCCAAATTTGAGATGGCTCCCCATCTGAAAAAATAAAGTTTGTTGTTCTCTACAACTCCACCAAATTTCATGCTTGTATCCGGAAGTGATCAATTCCTCTATAATATTGAGCTATGAGCCTGCACTATGATGCTTTTAGGCATATTTAATGTATTTATAGACCTCGGTATGTTACTTCAACTTGTGAATCATGATGATGTACTGTCTGTAATACAGGATGACGTAACGCCCTGCGTGAAAGCTGATATATTCTGGTTAACACATTACAAGCTGAAAATAGAAACTTTTCTGATGGAATGTATGTTATTACTATGGAAGCCCATTAGGGCCACTTCACTTTTTTCAAGATGTATTCAAGATGTTTTCTTGCATTTTCAAGTTCTTTTCTTCAATTTTCAAGATCTTTTCTTGAATTTTCAAGAAAAGATCTTGAAAATTCAAGAAAAGAACTTGAAAATAAAATTAGAAAAGATCTTGAAAATTCAAGAAAAGAACTTGAAAAATTCAAGAAAAAATTCTTGTTTTCAAGATGTTTTCTTGAATTTTCAAGTTCTTTTCTTGAATTTTCAAGATCGATAAAAAAAAGTGAAGTGGCCCTAATGGGCTTCCGTATATTACCGTTCTCATTTCTCAACAAAAATATATGCTGTGACTACTCATGATGGCCGTCTCGCCAAAACAGTTCAAATGTGTGGTCACAACATATACTTTAAATGAAAAATATGAAAATAATGTTTCAAAATTGTCATGCTTCTAAAAGCATATTCTGAATGCAATAGGTTAATGTTCATGCTATGCATTTACACATCCAGTCCAGGGGGTCGTTTCACTAAACTTTGTACTGCTAAAATGATCGTAAGTGCAAAATTATCTTTGTCTGTAAATTTCACATTAACAACGTCTTCTTGTGAACAATTACATGTATTTGATTCCAGGGGCTGGGATCCAGCATTTGGGGAACAGGAGGATGGGGGGGGGGGGGGGGGGGGGGGGGGGAGGGGGGGGGGGGGGGGGGGGGGGGGGGGGGGGGTGTTGTCTAGTTGCGAAGGTATCTCTTGCAATATTGCCGGGGGGGGGTTGTCTAGTTGCGAAGTTGTATCAAAATACACTAGCCTGGTATTCTATTTATCAGGTAACGTTTTATGCTCGAAAATTACCACATATGACGTCGTTATATATGAACAGAACGCGGACTTGTTTTTGTTTATTGTTACAAGCAAGGATTTGACCAGTGTAGTTCCTGATCCGCTGAACTGGAAGATATAGCGGACTTGTTTCTCTGACCGGGATGTTGTGAAGGTATGTATATGTTTGTCAATCAATCAATCAATCAATAAATAAATAAATAAATCAATCAATCAATCAATCAATCAATCAATCAATCAATCAATCAATCAATCAATCAATCAATCAATCAATTTATCAATCAATCGATTAATTTATCAATCAGTTTTTGTTTGACTGGCTAAATTACAAGTATAATAGACCCTGATCAGCCCTATACCCCCCCCCCCCCCACCCCGCCTCATTTACCCCAGTCACAGCAGCCACATACATAATATTAACTAGAAATATACTGGCTGTAATAAAGAATGATTGTGCATTGCTGCGTGACAGCTGGTATATTCTGGTTAACCCATTACAAGCTTGGTTGTCCGGTTGGCGCAATCGGTAACGAGCGCACTTCTCACCAGTGCGACCCCGGGTTCGATCCTCGGCAGGGCAGTATGTTAGATGGTATGGTGGTCGCCAGATTGGACAAGTGGGTTTCCTCCGGGTACTCCGGTTTCATCCCACATTAATGACCGCCATTAAGCCTTCATCTGTGAAAAGAAAAGCATTTGTATAAGTGCTCTCGCGCTTGTTTGTAATCGTTGTAAAATAAATAAAGTTTAAACAAGCTGAAGGTGTACACTTTTCTCATAGAGAAAAGTAGATTATGTACTGCGAAACAAATTTCAGTTTACATCTATAGTCTATTTCACGAAAGCTACCCAAATTTTACGGCTATATAAGCAATTCAAAAACAAGATTTAAGAATGAGCCTTCTTTTTATTTCGTGAAATTTGGTCAAATATTGATTTTATTACGAAAAATTTATTTCTCTATGGGAATTTGACATGGGAAAAAAGAGGTAAGGGAGTGTGGGAGAAGTAAAAAAACGAAAAATTTTGGATATTGATTTGGATATTTTAAATTGTTTATATGGCCGTAAAATTTGGGAATCTTTCGTGAAACAGACTATAGTGTCCGTCTGTCTGTCCGTCCAAGATTTGTGTTATTGGCCTATGTGCCCAAAGTCAAGGTCAAGTGACTTAGAAGTTTGCATTAAAGTTTTTATAGGGGTACATTCATCAGTGTTACTTGTTTTTATTATTTCTCAACAAAAACCGTCTCATGTACTTTAAATGAAAAATAATAAAATAATGTTTCAAAATTGTCATACCCACAAATGTATATTCTGAATGAAATATGAATGCTAAATGTATTTAGACGTCCATACCAGTTTACTAGATCCAATCTGTGCCGGGGAGAGGTGGTCACAACAGTTCAGCTTGACAACAGTGATGGTCCAGTCTATCTATCACTGTGTTGCTCGTATATGTGGATCACGAATGGTGAATGATTCAAATGTATCGGCCATATTGTCAAAATAAGACCATTACTAATAAAAACATTTCGAAGAGCCCGCAGTTTTCTTTTAAATTTAATAAAAAGAAATAAGCAAAAGTTGCTGATGAGAGAATCTAGCGCGGAACCCGCGGAACACGGTCATCTGTTTACATAACTTTGGTATTACTGTTATGCACTCGTCGGCACTGTATTATAACGATAACAATCGCCATGTGACCTATGACGACTGTTGATTTTTAGCTGACCTGAGCCAAAGGCTCAAGTGAGCTATTTTTACCGCTTTTCATCCGTTGTCGTCGTCCGTCCACAATTTCAATTTCTCCGGAACCGTTCGGCCGATGTTGTTCAAACTTCACATAGGTACATAGGTAAAGGGATTACCTGCTAAAAATAGCACAAATTCTTAGAAAATCTTCTTCTCACAAATCGCCGGACGGATTTCGACGAAACTTGTCAGGAATGATTAATGTACACTGATCTTTGTTGTTAAATTCGTGACCCCGTGGTAAAAAATGGGCATGGCTCGGGGAGGGGTGGGGAGGGGTGGGTGGGGGGGGGTGGAGGGGGGCGGGGTGTCAAATTTAATATTTGACCTAATATGTTCAAATCATATATCAAATCGAAGATGATCGCTCTGGTGCGGTTTTCATCGAAATCGTTGATTCCGTCATCCAAGATGGCCACCGAAAGGTCAAAAGGTCATCCTTTAATTTTAGATTTCAAACGTCTTCTTCACAATAACTGGTTGGCCAATGCTAGCCAAACTTCACAATTATTGTCCTTGGGTGAAGCCTTCATCCATGATGGCTGCCGAAATGTCAAAACATCATCCTTTTATTTGAGATTTCAAACGTCTTCTTTACAAGAACCTGTTGGCCAATGGTAGAAACTTCACAATTATGGTTCTTAGGTGAAGCTGTGTCAGATATGCTAAAATAGAGGTCGGAGATAATCCAAGATGGCCGCCGTCTAAAATTAACGAAAGTCTTAAAACAATCTTCTCACGAACTTCCGGATGGATTTCGACGAAACTTGGCAGAAATGATTGATGCATAATGCTCTTTCAAAGTTGTTAAAATGGTGACCCCATAGTCAAAACGTGGGGTCAAATTTAATTTTTGATCGAATATGGTCATGTCATATACCAAATCGAATGTATTGACGACACGATCGATATATAGTGCATTTCCTATCAAAATCAAATGATTAAGTCGTCCAAGATGGCCATCCTTTTATTAAAGATTTCAAACAGTTTGTCACATTGACACTATGTGCCTGTCATGAGTTGATTTTGATGTTTATTTACCGACAACTTTATGTACCAGTATTTGCTCGATTTTTATGACATTACACAGGTGAGCGATATAGGGCCATCATGGCCCTCTTGCTTAAAACAACCATTGTTTACAATACTATTTACAAGAGCAACATGTCAGCGCAAAGTGGCGGACCTGACCTATACATGTAGTTGCATTACATTTTCAGGCTTCTCAATGTGGGGGTGTGTCATCATCTGACCAGGCGTGTGGGTGGCAGGTGGGAGCACGCGATGGGTAATTTAACGATCGGCGTTCATCCTTACCGGAATCCCGACTGGAGACCTGGTTTGGCCCTCACATACGTCTTTGGAATTTTGTATGTGACAGTTGAATCTGGTTATACCCCTTATGTGAGTATTACGATATTCGTAATCCTATTTTAGGGGAAGGGGCCAAGTGACTTGGTGTGGTATGGACCTGGCACCAGGTCAGGTTATTCTAATTTCAGGGCTGAATATATTTGTTCTCGATGTAAATATTCAGTTCTGATTTTGGGATTTTCCCACCAATGCAGCAGGTTAAAATGGGATCGAACCCGTTTGCCCGGCCTTACACGACCTTAGCTGTTGATAGGACGTTAAACACAAACAAACAAACAAACAAACAAACAAACAAACAAACAAACAAACAAACAAACAAACACACAAACTGACCAGGCGTGCTGGAGACCGGATGGTTCCGGGGACGAGCATATCGGGGATTTCTGCTGCCAATCAGCACACACTAGTATGTACCATTCATAAATATTGATATTGGATAATAATGTTACGTACTGGGACTCACACCTGCATTCAAAGGACCAGGCGTGGTAAAGGCACGTGGTACCACATCAGGACATACAATTTCAGTCATGGCTGTAAAGATGTGTAAATTCATTGCTGATTTGGAGAAAATACCCACCGACATCTTCATATCTATCTTAGTATGATCTTCCTGTTGCATCAATGAAACACTCGTCATGCATCTAACGAGCAATATAGATCATTGTCCGGCTACATTAGTGTGTTCTTTGATCAGGAGCTACACTCGTCACACAACCCATAAGCCCCATTTCTCCAGGCACAGCCACAAATAAGATACATGTAGCTATCCGGACAACTTAATGCTCTGTTCCTCGGCCATTCTGTGAAATGTGGCTGTGACTGGAGATATGGGGCTTATGGAATTTGTGACCAGTGTAGCCCATGATCAAATAAACACTCCTGTAGTCTGATCACAATCTATATTGCATTTAGAAGATGACGGGTGTTTCATTGATGGAATTGCGAACAGTGCAGATCCTGATCAGACTGTGCGGATATCCGCACAGTCTGACCTGGATCTACACTGGTCGCGAAGCCCATAAGCCCCATTTCTCCTGGCACAGCCACAAATAGAATTGATCCTGCTGAAACTTAGCATTGCTGTTCATCGTATGGAGTAGCACATTGGTGTAATCATGTCACCTGTGTTTATGACCCACTAGTCCTACAGCTTTCATAAATATATGTTGCTAGTTGGGATATCCGTGTACTCTGGACACATGTCTAGTTTTTGTCACGCCGGCTTTAGCAGAAGTCGTGACTATAGTCGCCGCTTCTTCCGTCGTTGTCGTCCAAATGTCGAAAAGTTTGTAAAAGCTTCATCATCATGGTATAACTTTAATATTCCTGGACGGATTGCTTCAATATTTGGACAGGTGATACATATGAGCACTGGGAACACACTCATGCCTCCATTAACCTAACCTTCACCTTTTTTACCTTCATATTTTTGCGGAAGCACTTAGCCATTTGTTGGTGTCCAAAAGTTTGTACAAGCTTCTTCATCATGGTATAACTTTAATATTACTTGACAGATTGCTTCAATATTTGGACACTTGATATCATTATGTGATCATACGGAACACCCTCATGCCGCCATTAACATGACCTTGACCTTGACCTTTGTCTGTCTGTCTGCTGTCTGTCAGTTGACAATTTTACTTGTCCGGCGAACTGCTTATACAGTTTTTGGCCGATTTTCTTCATATTCGGTATACAGCCCTACCATCAAGTGTTGGAGGGGGTAAAATACAATGTCCTCGCTGTCCCACTGATTCATCCGCAGTTATGCCCCTCTGTCGACTCTGAAAATATTATGATTTCCTTGTCCGGCGAACTACTTCTACAGTTTTTGGCCGATTATCTTAATATTCGGTGTACATCCCTACCATCAAGTACAGGAGTGTAACTTAAAATAATTTGCTCTCCACCGATCCATTCGCAGCTATGCCCCTTTTCCGACTCTGAATGTTTTTTTCCTTGTCCGGTGAACTACTTCCAGTTTTTGGCCGATTTTCTTCATGTTCGGTATACAACCCTACCATCTAGTGCAGGAGTGCGTAACGTAAACACTTTCGTTGACCCACCCTTCCATCCGCAGCTATGCCTCTTTTTTCGACTCAGAATATATATCTTTCCTTATCTGGCGAACTTCTTCTACAGTTTTTGGTTGATTCACTTCATACTCGGTATACGTTGCAACCATCAAGTGCAGGAGTGCGTAACATAAAATCTTCCCTGTCCCATTGATTTTTCGACTCTGAAAATAATCTCCAATCACCCACTCAGTGATCAGGTGATTGCTGTTGTATTCATGAATGCTCAACAGCATTTTGTTTTGCAAACAATTTTCTAGTTTTTATACGCCCGTATGGGACATATTATGTATTCACCTTGTACGGGCGGCGGGCGGGCGGGCGGGCAGGCACAGCTTGTCCACGCAATAACTAGAGTACTACTTGACTGATTGTAACCAAATTTGGCATACATGTTTATCACGGCAAGGCGAAGAAGCCTGTTGATTTTGACTTGAGGTCTACTTGACGGATTGTAACCAAATTCAGTATACATGTTTATCAATCAATGCAAGATGAAGAACCCTATTGGTTTTCAGTGACTTATCTCCCCTTGTTGACTGGCCTTGCATCGATGGGCGTATATTGTGATCTTCGGCACTCTTCTTATTCTTTGTTTGGCCCTAAATGATACAATAGCCCCACTTGGCACACTTCATTTCCTTCTGACAACATGCCAAACATCATAAACCACATGAAAGATAAACACAAATTATTAATATAAAACATATTCAATACAAAGTTTATGGAATATTTGTATTGTGCCGTTATTATTTTTGAATGTTAGAGATCCTGTGATAATAATATATAGAGGATATTCATATTTTTGCAACGAATATGACATATGTTCATCGAGTGGTGTGAAATGTCCATATTTCCTATGAAATATGGACATTTCACACCACGAGATGAACATATATGTCATATTCGTTGCAAAAATATGAATATTCTATTTATTATATACTGCTTGTTGTTTCTTCATTTCAGATGGCATTTACTGTGATAATCACTAACAACATGAACAAGGTGGGACGGTGTCTTGTTCCAACGATTGGCTAATCAGTAGCCGATTTAATCAACATTGCAAAGTATACTTATCTAGCAAAGTATACTTTGAGGGAGAAATTTTCAATTTTAGGATAAATTTATTAATTTTTGCTATACTGAATTTATTACATTATCACAGCCATTTTGTCTGTGATAATGGAATAAATTCAGTATAATAATTCTGCATACCTTTAATCATCAAATATATGCAATCGTTAGTTCTGTATGAAATAATGCATTTCGGAAAAATCAATGATTACTCCCTCAAAGTATGCTTTGCTAGTTAAGTATACTTTGCAATTTTGATGAAATCGGCTACTGATGGCATTTACTGTGATAATCACCAACAGCATGAACAAGGAGAGACGGTGTCTTGTTCCAACGATTGGCTGATCAGTAGCCGATTTAATCAACATTGCAAAGTATACTTATCTAGCAAAGTATACTTTAATGGAGTAATCATTTATTTTTCCCGAATGCGTTATGTCATATAGAACTAACAACTGCATATAGTTGATGATTACAAGTATGCAGAATTATTATACTTATTTTTTTACATTATCACAGCCAAATTGGCTGTGATAATGTAATAAATTCAGTATAATGAAAATAAATAAATTTATCCTAAAATTTAAAACATTTCCCTCAAAGTATACTTTGCTAGAAAAGTATACTTTGCAATGTTGGTGAAATAGGCTACAGAATATAGACTGCAACAAGAGTGTAGATAGACTTGCAAAAAGTGGAAATATTAGTCATCATGTACATTAACCTCAGTTTCTCTCAACTGCAATAGATAATTTATATATACATTCACGAACTGTTGTGATCATAGAAAATATCAGTAACTATTTTCAATTGGACAATATTATTTAATATATTGCTCTGGAAATGTGATATATTTTGAGAAAACAAATGTTAATGGAACACTTTGGTATACAACCTCAATGATATAACTAACAATCATGTGTTGCACGTTCAGATCTAAAATGTTAAAAGTTACTAAATGTGTCATTGCAGAACAAAATTATAATGCAGCCTGTTGCATACAATGAAGGCTTCATTCACCAAATTGTTGCGAGTCTTACATTCGTAGTTGATACAATATATTGGGACAGCAATTATATTAAAAGATATAATTTACTATATTGAGCCACCGTTTGTTTTGTGTCACATGAAACAAAACAAACGGTGGCTCAATATAGTAAATTATATATTTTAATATAATATCTGTAGTCATTATGGTAGTGAAAAGATTATGCCAGTTGTACGTTGAAACATATGTAAATTTATTGTAATCTTATTTCTTCTGGTTACCACTGTTTTTTAACTTGTTCATGGGTATCTGCTAAAAGAAATTAAAACTAGTATTTTGACTGATCAACATGTGCATTTGATTTGGACTATATTGTTCATCATTCCAAAATTAACCCTTTCCATACCACAGGCCTATATTGTGGTAATGGCAAAAAGTGTAGATCCTGATGAGCCGGCTCGTGACGATAATTCTGCATACTTTTAATCATCAAATATATGCAATCCTTAGTTCTATATGACAATGCATTTCAGGAAAAATAAATGATTACACCCTCAAAGTATACTTTACTAGAAAAGTATACTTTGCAATGTTGGTGAAATCGGCTACTGATCCTGACCATATACAATGCACACTGGTTCTACCCAGTCACCTTCCTGTCCTAGCCTGGTGAAACATCGTGCAATGAATCTACACTGTTTGCAAATAAACTTTACCTTTTTCAGAGCTCCAGTTAAGGTGGGTAATTTGATCAACTTTGGAGGCAATTTTGTTATTTCTTCACCAAAAATGGCAAGTTGGGAGTGCTTTAGAATCGTCTCATTAAGAACTACCAACTTGGTCAAATTACGCATCTGTACTGGAGGTCTGATTTTTGTCATGGCACATCACATACATTAGCAGTGTATGCAAAATGGGAAGACTGTCATTTTCGCACAGGATAGAAACTAGTCAGCCTGCATATTAAGCTGCAAAGTTGGATCCAGTCAGACTGTACGACTGAAATGAATGCTGACCTGTATATATGCTGTGTGAAAATGAAAGTTTACACATTTGCAAACACCGGTTGATATTGATGCAGAATATTTCAAGTTGTGAACAACAATGGTAGTTTCAACAATTAGCGTTGAATACGCATCCTGTGCTTGCTTGTATTCCCGTGTGGCGATTTTAATTTCTGTGGATGTATGAACAATGGACAACATGATATTCAAATGTCTGTCATACTAATGCTGGTGATGACAGATATTGAAACCTTAAGTTACAGAGTGAGCTTTCCCTTTAACAATACGGCAGTTGTCTTGTATTTTGATTTCAATCTGGTTTCATCATTCAAATATTCAACAAACGGTTTTCTTTTGAACGATAAAACATCAATTGTTCCCTAATGTTTTCCATCCCACTATCTATATAACATACAATCAGAACCCGAGGAGAAATGGTTGTCTGTAACCGATATGAAGGTCTTTACAAAGAGCCTGGAGCATAGTATGATGGGAGTGAATTTTAGGCACAGGCAGTGAAAGTATGAAACATACAGAGTTGCTACTTGAGTATTTCAACGGTTATTTTTTTATTATTTATTAAGAAATACTATTTTAAACTGCAACAGTTTGTCTTTTCAGAATCTTCAACCAGTACATGTCTGGATCAGTCTGACAAGTATCTACAGTGTTTGCCAGACCGGTGTGGCAAGCACTGTAGCATGCTGTTTTATTCCTTTACATCTCCTTTTCTTTCCTTCATCACTAATTTACCTAACATTCTCCTCTGTTTTGGGTGTGTGGCTGCACTTAAGGAAGTGTAAATAAATTAGATGGCTTCTGCTTCTGGCACATGTACTGCTACAAAATTTAAACTCGTTGAAGTACACAAGATAGCATCGCTTGATGTCTCACACTTCCAATGCAGGTGTCATGAATTCTCTCACACCGAACCATTCTTCAGTCTCCTTGTAACGCCCCTCATGCCGTTCCCAGAAGATCACTTCCCACCGTGTTGTGAATGCATGCTATGTATATACTGGCATGGCAATTGGAATTACCAAATACAAAACCACTGTCACTTTTATTATTTTTCATTTTGGTGTTTTTATTTTGCCATCATTAGTATGCTATACATTTGGATATACATTTTGTTCATCGCGCATCCATCAACACTGATTGATAGTTATGCTTTGCAATGCAACCAACCATTGGATACAGATTCATATAAATATATTGTTGAAACTTCAAGTATTGTGCATTACTTAGGCATGTTCTTCATCTTACAAAAGTTTAAAAATACAAAATTATAAAAATATTAATAGTAAAAATAAGAAAATGTTAAACTATTTGCCTGCAAATGAACATGCTACACTATTTTTCCTGAAAATGTTACATATATGTGCATGGATTTGAAAATGCTGTAGTTTTATATGCCTGTATGTGAAAATTCTAAAAATATGCACCTCGACTAGTTTCCTTCCGTTTTTCGGTAGCTAGTGTACAAAAAGGATAATGTGCGATTTGAAAAAAAAAGAATCATTATTTTAACGGTGACATA
>CM055271.1:46061113-46077443 GCA_029237695.1 Conchocele bisecta | reverse complement strand
AACGGTGACATATCACATAAAACACTTAAAAATTCTGCCTTTTTTTACTTATGTGTCCGGGTATGGAAAGTCTTCGAGCCAATTCCCACCCTTAAATATAAACTAAATGAAAACATTTGAAACACATGTAGATCTTAGTCACACTTGGTAAGTAAGATGTGCCGTAATCTGACAAGTTGGGCTTCTCTCATTTATAAACAGTGTAGATCCTAATCAGCCTGTCCACCCAGGTGGTCAACCTGAATTTTATGGCTGTCATGTGGGGAGACTATGTCGCATTGCATGGCAACCATTAACCCTTTGAACCCGAAAGCCCGCTATATCGGTTTATGCAAACAGTGCAGATCCAGATGAGCCGGCTCGTAACGAGCCGTCTCATCTGCACTGTTTGAAAGTAATTTTCATATTTTCGAGAAAAACAAATATCCCCTTTTTATAAATGGAATAGTCTGAAAATCATTTTGCGATGATTGGATTGGTTGCAAATATCGCAGCCCATTCAGTTACTTAGGGGTGAAAGGCCGGGTTAACATTTCAAACAGTACAGACCCTGACCAGACTGCATGAGTGCACAGAATTATCTTGGTCATTATTGATCGGAAATGTAATATGTCGGCTTTTGTCTGTAGCCTATTTCACCAACATTGCAAAGTGTACTTATCTAGCAAAGTATACTTTGAGGGAGAAATTTTCAATTTTAGGATAAATTTATTAATTTTTATTATACTGAATTTATTACATTATCACAGCCATTTTGGCTGTGATAATGTAATAAATTCAGTATAATAATTCTACATACTTTTAATCATCAAATATATGCAGTCGTTAATTCTATATGACATAATGCATTTCGGGGAAAATAAATAATTACTCCCTCAAAGTATACTTTGCTAGAAAAGTATACTTTGCAATGTTGGTGAAATAGGCTACAGATCGCGACCCATGTTTGTTAGCAACAATAAAGTGACTTCATTGATATTATGGCGAACAGTGTACGTCCTACGGGGCGCCATGCAGGACATGTTAATTATGTGTACAAAATTGAGTTTTGTAACACTAAAAATCACAAAATTCAATTCTGTGTCACAAAATTCAATTCTGTCAATTCTGCGTCACAAAATTCAATTCTGTGTCACAAAATTCAATTCTGCATACGTTTCGTATACAAAATTCATTTTTGTTATAAAGGATTCAATTTTGTAAGACAGAATTGAGTTTTGTGAAGAAAATTCAGTTTTGTGGGACAGAATTCATTTTTGTCCACAAAAATTAGTTTGCGTAGGATAGTCTATGTCATCTCTACGTTGATTGGTTGAGATCGGTCTTAGTCCATTTGACTAGATGGTGGAGTACACTTGCAGGTTTAAATAGTTCAATGCGAAAATATAACCCAATATATCAATATTATACTTCTTTATGGACAGGTATTTTGGCTATATTATGATTACAAATGAGTGGTCACACCATATAAGCATATATACTTTGAAGGAGAAATAAGAAAAATATTCAGTATGTTCCCTCAATTATGTAAACAGGGTCAAACATAAAGTAGCCGGGACATAGCTAGATCTGAGAGCATGCCCATATAGAGAATACCAGGCTAGTGTATTTTGATATCAAGTTTATCAGGCAAGGCTAGGAAACGCGTAGGAATTCCGAGGCTTGCCGAGGAATTCCTACCGTTTCCGAGCCGAGCCTGATAAACTTGATATTAAAATACACTAGCCTGGTATTCTATTTATCAGGTAACGTTTTATGCTCGAAAATGACATTAGATGACGTCGTATTCTAACAGTAGATCTAACCTTGTGAAACAAATGGTATTGGGTCTGTGTCTACTAGTTGCGAAGTTACTGTTCGCAACTATGTGTCTGCATGCATTATTTACAGTATACACCATCTTAGTATCCATGGTATCTGCACAAATACTACAAATGGTTTCCTCAAATGGCCCAATACACACATTCTGTTTATAAACACAGACAGCAGTCAGAACACAGGCCACAGCGCGTGTATTATTGATTTAACTGGGGCAGATGTACCTTGCGATACACAATAAATGACGTCAGTACTCGCGGGAGATCTACATGTACATGAATTATGTGTACAATTATAACGCAAATGAGTTTAAATACGAATGGGTTTGTCAACGTTTGACTGTTTGGAGATAGTTGAAGCAAAATGGCAGAATGAGAAATGAATCATCGGCAGAATGAGAAATGAATCATTGACATTGAATGTGTAGATCGGCGACAAACAAACAAACAAACAAACAAACAACAATTGTCGTCTGCTGTTGCTTTTATATTTTGCCTTATTTCTCAATAAAAACATGGTTTGACAGCACTTCAGAATCATATTTGTGATGATAAAAATGGAAAATAGAAAATAAATAGCCAGGTTAAATACGGGATAGAACCCGTTGGCCCGGCCTTATATTACCGTAGCTGTTGATTGGCCGTTGTTAAAATTTCAGTAAATCCAACCAATACCAGTGCTAAGGATGCCCCGAAAATAGTTCTAAGGGAAGTTACGCCTGAGGGCCGTTTCACTAAACTTCGTACGACTAAATTGTTCGTAAGTGCAAACTTATGATAGTCTGTAAATATCACATGAACAATGTTTTCTTGTAAACAATTATTGGATTTACATTTATTGAGCATAGGCTGCTGCTCAATAAATGTAAATCCATCAGTTGAAATTTCCAGAAGATTCCAAATTTGCACTTACGAACATTTTAGTCGTACAAAGTTTAGTGAAACGGGCCCCAGGATCTTTAAGTGCTGCAAATGTCGCCAGTGATCTATTGTCTGTAGAATTCTTGGTTATTAGCCGATGTTTGGTGACTCAATTCAAGATTTACATTATTTTGGTTGATTTTGGATTGATACGAATACCAAGATTTCAATCCTATGTGATTCTTGTTGACTTCCTTTAGGCCCACCTGTGACATCCTGAGCATGTATTATGTTCAAAATCGGATAGGCTAGGATCGTTTTAATTTTTTTCCATAAGGTACCTTTTCCCATGAATTTGTCCAGTGTCAGTTCACGAGAAAATTTACCTTATGAAATTTTAAAATTTAAACCAGCATAGCTCATTTTGACACTGGACAATTCATGGGAAAAGGTATCTTATTAAAAAAATCTTAATACCAGCCTCGCTCAAGACATTCGATCATCTATTCTGGGAATGTGATACAAAATTTCTGGTCACTATAGGAATGAATGGCCTTTTTATAGAATTTATCGGGGTATAAACTTGGAAAAGTCGCGTGAATACTGGACGATGGCCGGAAGGCCTCTTCCAGTATTCCCGCGACTTTTCCAAGTTTATATCCCCGATGAATTCCACAAAAAGGCCATTCATTCCTTATAATTCCAGCTTTTGAAATAAATTCATCAACAAAATGTGTTTATTGTCCGTTTTCTTAAGAATTATTTTAACTGCGCCTCACGGTTACGGAAAGTAGTTCGGCGTGGGAGTTTACTGGGATGTACATTTTGGACAGAGACTTGCTACGGGCCAATGAAATGTTAGGGAATTGTGTAAATATGTTTGTGCTGGAATTATAAATAAATCTCTTCTTAATAGACAAAGACATTCCAGTGGAAATAAATATTTACACAATTTTATTTGGAATTGTCGAAACGGGCATACACAGAAAACAATTGCAATATATTTTACTCTTAGCCAAGTACTATATATATATAAATGTAAACACCAGAAAATCAACCTGTGTTTCAATAATTTTATACCATACTTGAAGCATAGTATCACAGTTGAGAAAATTATAGCCCAAGGAAAAGGAAAATTGGATAAACACAATTTACCAAATGGGGACATATTGTTATTTAATAGTATACTAGCAGACCACAAATGGCAGGTACATGCAACTAACTAATTTACAAACCACAAAAACCGGTTCTGTTTTACATATTACATGTATCAAGGGGCAAGGACCATGTGTCACGTGTAATATGTTGCATACAGACAGCACATATATCGTGTATTGTAATTATGTATGTGAATATTTTATTTACATGTACAATTGGAATGTTACAGGCTGGAATTCACTATCCTATATGTCTGTTTCTAAGCTGACACACAGCTTATTCTTTTTCTCATCTCAAACATGCCTATATATACTAATTATCCCGTCAACACAGTGCGTATGTGCCGTGAAACACGGTGCCTTGAAACATTTTTGATATCCAGTCAATACTATTTATGCATTTTACAGCCATTTGTAGGTGTTGACGGGATAAATAGAATAGTAGGTTAGTACCGTGAAAGGGAAACAATATCTGGCGCGGCACGGAAACGGGATGTGCTCGGCAGAGCCTCGCCCATCCCGTTTCCTGAGCCTTGCCAGATATGTTTTCCCATTCACGGCACTAACCTACTATTCTCTATCTATTTTCCTTATTTCTGAACCAAAATATATGTTGTGACCACTCATTTGAACCGTCTCGGTGAGACGGTTCAAATGAGTGGTCACAACATATACATCTGATGAGAAATAAAGAAATTCTTGAGCCTTGCCGGATATTTTTTCCCATTCACGGCACTAATCTACTATTCTATATATCTCAATCTATCCATCGTCTTGATTTCAATCTATATTCCTCGATAGAAAAAAACAAACTTTGTTTCTCATGTCATGTATGTATGTATCCATATACTTGTGTATCTGTATAAATGTGAAATACTCTGAGAAATAAAAATAATTAATGACAAATGAGCTATGCTGGTTTGAATTTTAAAATTCCATATGGTACATTTTCTCGTGAACCGACACTGGATAATTCATGGGAAAAGGTACAATATGAAAAAAGTCTTAAAACCAGCCTAGCTCAACAAGAGATATGCTGGTTTTAATTTAAAAATTTCACAAGGTACATTTTCTCGTGAATAGACTCTGGACAATTCATAGGAAAATGTACATTATGAGAAAAATTTTAAAACTTAAACATTCATGTGAAAATGTATCTTAAAACCAGCCTAGCTCAAAATGAGCTATGCTGGTTTCAATTTTAAAATATAAGGTTCATTTTCTCATGAACCGACACTGGACAATTCATTGAAAAATGTACCTTATGAAAAAGATCTTATAACCAACCGAGCTCAAAAAGAGCTATGCTGGTTTGAATTTTAAAATTTCATACGGTACATTTTCTCGTGAACCGACACCGGACAATTCATGGGAAAAGGTATCTTATGAACAAATCTTAATGCCAGCCTAGCTCAAATAAGCTATTCTGGTTTCAATTTTAAAATATTATAAGGTTCCACTTTTGATAATCAATGCGTATTCTGCTAAAAGAACTGCGTAAAATACACAGTACGCTCTGCTCCGTCATCCATGGTTAAGACAATATAATGTAAATACGCCGCTGCAGTCGTCCGATTCAAAGTATCTCCGATTACAAAGACGGTTCATGATTGCAAAATACTAGAATGTGTCATGAAGTGCTCACATGTCTGATTTACAGTGGAACATCTCCAAATCGGACACCCTGGGGACCTCCCAGGGTGTCCGATTTGGAGAGGCTCCACTGCATAAGGATTAACGACGAAGACATAACGGCACTTGCATCAATTCACACAGTCGGATATTGGAACGTTGTCAATCTCTGAAAGGATCACATATGCCTATACAAGGTGCATGATCACGTGGTTACAACAACAACAGCGAGTACAGAAGCCCTTCGATTCAAAGTACGTATTATTTTGTTTTGTCCTTATTATGTAACGGATGTTGATGAAATATGGCGCATCAAATGCGTCTTGTTAAGCTGCATTTGGTCTCGGTTCTTTGGCCAAACTTGTATCGTTTTTGCGAAGAATCGATTTCCGTGTCTACTGACACGGAAATCGATTCTTCGCAAAAACAACATAAGTAATATGTGCCGAACTCCCGGGACGACCAAATGCAGCTCATAAAAAACGTGTTTGATGCACCATATTTCATCAAAATCCGTTGCCTATTAAGGAAAATATCAAATAATACTTACATTGGAGTGGGCCCGCTTTCAACACTTTCAGCCATTGTTGTTGTTGTATGTAACCACGTGAGCATGCACCTTGATAGATCGTGAGTGTGCTATTTGACCAAGGGCTACACAAATCAGAACTCGCATAAGCCCCATTTAACCAGTCACAGCCACGTATGGCCGACATTGGTGGGGTTTAGAGATAATGTTGATTGAGGAATGGTTGTACGTCGTGAACTACTAAAACTGCGTGTATACATACTCCATATCGGAGAAGTTGAATACACGACGCGTTGACACGAGCGGATCGAGAGTGGGGTCGTGTCCTGCGTACAGCCACTCTAAAAGTTACCGGGTTATATTTTACCCTAATCTCCACATGTACGTGGACATATGATTATTTTATTCATTTCTCACTCAAAGTGTATTTTGTTACTACGACTCGGTTGATTTTTGTTTGTTGGGGTTTAACGGCCTATCAACACATAATGTCATTTAAGGCCGGGTCAATGGGTTTAGTACTAAATCCCATATATTACCTGTGCAAGTACATGTACAAATGGGGGGGGGGAATCCCAAAATCAGAACTGACTATTTACAATAAAAAAACTATTTATTCAGCCCTGAAATCAGAATAATCCTGATCTGATGCCAGGTCCTCGCCACACGAGAATCGCTTGGCCCCTCCCAAAAGCAGTAGGATCAGTAATAATCTTACTGCTTTTATAATGGGCAATAACCCAATTCAACTGCCAGATAACAAAAGAGCCAAAGATACAAATGTACCATGTACCAAAGATACTAAATGCACTCACCATGCACCCACCATTCAATGTTCAGTAGCCTATTTCACAAACATTGCAAAGTATACTTATCAAGCAAAGTATACTTGAGGGTGTAATCGTTTATTTTTCGCGAAATGCATTATTTTATATAGATCTAGCGACTGCATATATTTGATGATTAAAAGTATGCAGAATTATTATACTGAATGTATCAATCGCTGGCCACTTATTTCACATATTGCAACGTTTAACCCCAATAAGTTATTTATTACAAGATCTAATGATTAATTGTTCGACACTGAAATGGAAAATCAATACTCGGATGGGACATTGCATTGTACACTTGGCTGAACTATAAGTATGTTATTGTTCATATATCGAAAACAATCCAATATATGAACAATAACTTGTACTTATTGTCAATGAATAAGCATTATATTATCTGATCCCACCTACACTGTTCGACATATACTGCCAATGAGGGATCGTATTTAGTTATGTCCCTTTGAAAATCTATTTATAGAGATCCGGGGCCCGTTTCACTAAACTTCTTACGACTAAAATGTTCGTAAGTGCAAACTTATGATAGTCTGTAAATTTCACATTAACAATGTTTTCTTGTAAACAATTATTGGATTTACATGTATTGAGCATAGGCTGCATATGCAGCCTATGCTCAATAAATGTAAATCCATAAATTGAATATTACAGACGATCTTAAATTTGAACTTACGAACATTTTAGTCGTACGAAGTTTAGTGGAACGGGCCCCTGGTCCTATGGTGTATTTCAGCGTTTATTTCTTACTGAATGGCACAAAACTCGAGTTTTGCGAACATAGTCGACCCAACCAAATCAGACTGCACATTTGTGTCATCTGAGTCTACATTGATTGCAATAACAGTAATACCAAAAAAGTAAAGTAAGTGTGAGAAAATATGAATCGGGCAAATAATGAAGTCCCAGATCAGATTGCGTATATATGTAGGATGACCTGTCGAAATCACTATAATTACTCCTTTTCATAACATATCATGTTACATTCGCGCTTTTTTACAAGCAATAAGGCCCGAAACTATACAATTTGGACGGGATTTCTATAAATAAACACAACGAGAGATAATTAGCTATGATATCCCTCATTGAGAATCCACGCCCTTCTGTAGTAGCGTTTCATTTTTTTGTTTTTGTGTTTGTGTTTTATGTGCGTTTCCTCGTTTTATCTTCACTGGCACAACAAAACGGTGAAACGTTTCCGTTGAAAACGCTCATTGGAAAACATTTAACCATACCTCGTCCAGTATTCCCGCGACTTTTCCAAGTTTATATCCCCGATAAATTCCACAAAAAAGGCAATTCATTCCTTATAATTCCAGCATTTGAAATAAATTCATTAAGAAAGTGTGTTTATTTTCCGTTTTCTTAAGAATTATTTTAACTGCGCCTGACGGTTACGGAAAGTAGTTCGGCATGGGAGTTTACTGGGATATACATTTTGGACAGAGACTTGCAACGGACCAATCAAATGTTAGGGAATTGTGTAAATATTTGTGTGCTGGAATTATTTGATAAGAACACCAGACAACAGACAATGGTTTGAAGAACTTGAACTCTGTACAATCAACGGGAATGCTTGCAAAGCGGAATACAGGGCTTTGATTGGCTAATAGGAATACAGGAAACAGTCGTTTGGACCACGTTTCGGCTACATTCACTTCTGTAGCCTATTTCACCAACATTTCAAAGTACACTTATCAAGTATACTTTGAGGGATTAATCATTTATTTTTCCCGAAATACATTATTTCATATAGAACTAACGACTGCATGTATTTGATGATTAAAAGTATGCAGAATTATTGTCAAGGTCATTACCAAGGTCAGGAATGATCGAGACAAATTGTCTCCCCTATTATCATATGAACCAAGTATACTTCAATTGTTATGACGTTATGGCCAATATAACTTGATCTGACGAACGAAAAGTGGTAACAATGCAGTTGAAGTGTAAGGGATAGGCCAGAGTAGATAAGTACACGTAGTCACTTAATCACTTATAATGTACACTATATTACATGGGGAACACACAGGAATACATGATACATTGATATGCGAACATCACTGTACTGTGCATGATACTATTCAATTACTACAAGGTTGTAAGCCAATCGACTGTTATACTTTAACGCAACTTAAAATCTATAGACGAATAAACTCAGTATGTGGCATCTCAATGGTCCCGTAGTGGACAATAGTATGAATGCACAAGTACTTTGATGATCGCTAATCAAAGTGAAATAACATACAAGTATAACATGGCATAACGAACATTGGAGGACAAATGACAATCATCTGAGCTACCCAGTGCTGGCGTATCTCAATAGATAGTGGTAACCTCTGAGTATCAAGGTCTCAAGGTCTGCCTCACCCGCAATATGAGGTCTAGTCAACAATATGGCTATAATCCAACTTCAAATGGATTAATCCATAAACAATATATGTAGTCTTACTACAATCCTTTAGCCATGATATGCCATGATAGGAGTATTACCATACACTATCAAAGTATACATATGTATTGCCTATGCAATATATTTCCAAAGTATGAATGTCAAAGTCAAAGCCGGATTTGGTTACATCACATGATAGTCAATAACGATAATGTTCCGGAAGCTGGTACCGGAAGTAAAGTTGCAAAGGTAGTATTATTTCCGGAAATGGTGGACCAGATGTAAAGTTCCCATGGTATCACTCGACTGTAGCAACCCGGATGTGGTAGACCGGATGTAAAGTATCCATGGTGAATCAATGGGTTGTAATACCGGAAGTGGTAGACCGGATGTAAAGTTCCGATATAATACAAAAATGGCGATTATCACTATGGCTAAGACGCCAGGAAAAGTTTCACTTAGGTGACATTCAACTTGGTGGTAGTATAATGATATGATATGTGTGTATGGCGTTTCACTTCACTATAACTATGGCTGTGACTGTCTGCTGAACGCGATGTAGCTATCACACACTGCTCTATACAGGCCTGTACCCGGAGCTGCTACACACACTGCGCCAGACAGACGTACGGACTCTCGGACGACCCGACACTCTGCACTGACTGGGGTCTGCCCTCAACGAGTGGACCAAAAACGTCCAATATTGCCCGCTGGAGCGATCTCAAGAGGCTACAAAAATGAAATGTGTCTCCAATTACTGGACGAATACGCACAGACAGACAGACAGAATGCACAACGGACTAGAACGGGAATCGAACAACGGCAAATCACAGCTGAAATAAAATGTTGTATATAGGTACATACCAAAATCCTCCGTGTCACTGGTGAATACAGTACTAGTCTTCTGTAACCAGAAAATGTGTGTCCCGCCAACACATAGCGAGACATCGCTTATATACGCGCCAGTGAAACCATGCACGGAATAATGAATATGCCTACCCCTCGTACGACATCTCACATAAATACTACAAAACCATGGCTTTTGCCATGTCACCCGTGGGTTATATTTGGCATAAATATATGTTCCCACGCCTTAAATTCAACCAAACCAGTGTACAGCCTTCGCGGAATAAATACCATACAACATGGTATACCCCACACTACCATAAATATGCACACTATAGACCCAGATCTCATAATCCGAAATCTACTCGACTGGTCTCGACAATGCGAAGGTCGCTTCTTGGCCCCGGGCCCCGCCAAATCGGTCCTACGGCTGTACACCCAAATGAGAGTGTAGCACATACTAAACTCAAATATCGTGGTCATTTACGGAAATATCACGACACAAAGCATCACCAGTATGGGATCTGATATATCCGTGTTGGCCAGTACCAGGCTATGCTGAAACACTAACCCGTAGCATACATAACAGGGCAGATCATGGTATAGTCTGCGCTATATACTGGCTTCACCTACAGAAGGTCCCTTATATGGTGAACAACTGACACGCGGACAAACTCGGCTGGCACGGACAGTGGACATCCGTAATACTAAAAGGTCTTCTCCCTAGCGAAACCAGCACACGCAGTCAACGAGTTCTCTACCACACACATGCATAGTCTGTGGCAAATATGGCGTGACATCAGTAAAACATTGCTCATAAAATAGACGTGTATTTAAATCCGCAAAAGGGACACGCATAAACGTGTTTCCACCAATACAACATAAGCCCCGTTATTACACGCACATTGTACATGGCAAATGTACATGCTAAATGACAGGTATGTAAAAATCACAGGTGTGTGAAATCACAGGTATGTGGAATCACAGGTATGTGAAATCAATAATACGCACAACAATACAAAACAGTGCCACACATCACAAATATACAGTTATACGGAAATCCGGAATGTACAAGAATGCACGTGTCACGCGACAATTATTATACTGAATTTATTACATTATCACAGCCAAAATGGCTGTGATAATGTAATACATTCAATATATTAAAATTAATAAAGTTATCTTTAAATTGAAAATTCCTCCCTCAAAGTGTACTTTGCAAGAAAAATACACTTTGCAATTTTGCTGAAATATGCTACTGGGGGTGGGGGCCGTTTCACTAAACTTCGTAAGACTAAAATAAAATGTTCGTAAGTGCAAAATTATTATAGTCTGTAAATTTGACACTAACTGTAAACAATTATTGGATTTACATTTATTTACCATAGGTTGCATATCAAATCCATCAATTGAAATGTTCAGATGATCCTAATTTTGCACTTCCGAACATTTTAGTCGTACGAAGTTTAGTGAAACGGCCCCCTGGTCTCCAAATCGTCTCTAAAAGTAAATTCTAGATCTGCCTTCGGTGGGAAATGAGACAGCTGCCAACGAATCGGCGCGTGACGTGGCTCAGTGAGGCAGTGCACGGACACTTAAAGGTACATGTCCACTCAGTAGGCACAAACTGTTATTTATACAAGAGTTTGTTTGTTTATTAGTGTTTAACGGCCTATCGACAGCTAAGGTCATGTAAGGCTGGGTAAACGGGTTCAATCCCATTTTAACCTGCTGCATTGGGGGGGGGGGGGGGAAATCCCAAAATCAGAACGGAATATTTACATCGAGAACAAATATATTCAGCCCTGAAATTAGAATGACCTGGTGCCAGGTCCATACCACACCAAAGTCACTTGGCCCCTTCCCCTAAAATAGGATTACGAATATCGTAATACTCACATAAGGGGTATAACCAGATTCAACTGTCACATACACAATTCCTAAGACGTATGTGAGGGCCAAACCAGGTCTCCAGTCGGGATACCGGTAAGGATGAACCCCGATCGTTAAATTACCCATCACATGCTCCCACCTGCCACCCACTATTTATACAAGAGACATCATCCGAGATATTTTCTGGCAATTCATCAGTACCCCCACGTATTATACATTTTATATCAGACGTAAATTTCCACACTGATATCGGGGGAATTATTAGTATAAATAATTAACAAATGCCATGCCTCATTTGCACTTATATGACAGTAGCCTGATACCACCGAGAGTCACTATCAGTAAAATAAATATTAATAAATGATTATTTATGTGTAGCAGGGCCCTCGTATTTTTATACACTTATTTAATTCCTATAAAGAACAGTTTGTGCTTACTGAGTGGGTATGTACCTTTAATAATAGTAATAATATAACATGTACCCATTATCGTTTACAACGCATAGATTCCTAAGATAAACAATTTATGTTACCTTTATCATGCTGCACAAAACAATAAAAAACACACACATAGCATATGTTTCTTATTTTCCATGAAAACACATCTTGGTATTTCATTAGAATTGTCTCCAAGGAGACAATTCTAATGAAATGACAAGACATGTTTTCATTTTTAAGCAAATTATTCAATAATTACTGACTGTTGATGTGTAAACAGTAGTGTGATTTTATTTTACCCAATTAAAATGTTTGAAATACCCAATTGCTTCAGAAATGATGGAGTGACAATACTCGATTACTAATTCCATTTCTGGAGCACTGCTGTAACGAGTCTGTGTCATCAGCACTGAGCATAGCCCTGTCTCAAAAAAAAAGACGTGTGATGTTGTACATAGTGCTCAGTGACCGCATGGACAATACGTGGTGGAATTCAATAGGCTAATAGAGCTACGTTATCATGGTACGATACATAGAGAATAGTAGGTTAGTGCCGTGAATGAGAAAAAATATCCGGCAAGGCTCAAGAATTTCTTTATTTCTCATCAGAAGTATATGTTGTGACCACTCATTTGAACCGTCTCGCCGAGACGGTTCAAACGAGTGGTCACAACATATATTTTGGTTCAGAAATAAGGAAATTAGATAGAGAATAGTAGGTTAGTGCCGTGAATGGGAAAAATATATGGCAAGTCTCAGGAAACGGGATGGGCGAGGCTCTGCCGAGCACATCCCGTTTCCGTGCCGCGCCAGATATTTTTTCCCATTTGCGGCACTAATCTACTATTCTATTTATCCCGTCAACACCTACAAATGGCTGTAAAATGCAAAAATAGTATTGACTGGATATCAAAAATGTTTCACGGCACCGTGTTTCACGGCACATACGCACTGCGTTGACGGGATAAATTGTGCCCAAGGCCTTGTTGACATCGCTGCATGATTGGTGTCATGGGATTACGTCGTTGTATTATATCCTGTATAAGTCGTCCGAGCGCAGGATAATGGGCGAGTGTCATTTGATATCTCGCTTATAAGACGGAACAGTAGAGCAACAATGAGCTCGAACGTGGCTTATTTAAGCAATAGGTGGACCGTCACTTAGAGCAGAGGTTGTGATATACCAACATATTCGTGAATGTCTCTAGTTTATGATTACTTGATGCCATTCTGGGTTCCGTATGCCTCAAATTAAAGATGGCGTCCAAGATGGAAGCAAAGGATATTCATTTTTATGCCACCGGGTTTCGAAGAAACGGGTGGCATATAGTGTTTGGACCGTCCGTCTGTCCGTCTGTCCGTCCATCCGTCCGTCCGTTAGTGAAACACACACACGAATCTGTAATATGTGAATCATGTATCTCTAATAAGCTGTGGAGCGCAGTGGCTGTGATGGTTAGAGAGTCAAACTGCTGATACAAAGGTCGTGGGTTCGAGCCTCACCCGAGGCGTTGCGTTGTGTCTTTGAGCAAGACACTTTATCCACACTGCTTCAGTTCACCCAGCTGTAAATGGGTACCGGCTAATTACCGGGAACATCGATTGTATTTGAAATTGTATTTATGTAATATGTATATTATAATAAAGGAATACAATCCTGCTCATAATACCCGCAAGGGGCGTGCAAGCAGTAGATAGATAGATAGAAATATATATAAATGTGTTGCACTTATTAGCCTCCAATACCCCACCCACTAATATATACATGCACTGGTGGTGCAATATATTTATCGTGCGATTTAAATGGTAATGCGATTATTCCATCAATGACCATGATATGCTAAACTGTTATGCATGGTATGTAGATTATAAAGCTATCTCATAAGATTTATCAGTATGTAAGTATAGGAATTAAAGTCAAGATGGCACCCAAGATGGCCGACAAAAAAATAAAATCAGTACAATGTGTTGACCGTTTGGATGGTCCAATCGGCGTTGTACTTTAATATTTAAAAATATAATTACATGTAATTTCCAATAACCTCCGAATGGAAGCACATTTAATACACATTGTTTTAAAGTCACTCTTTTTATTAAATTTTCGACCACTTGGTCTTTATCAAAAGAGTGTGAAAATGTATTGGCATTCCTATGTGATCTCCATAGTGTAGCAGTAAACCGGATGTTTGATAACATCCGGTTTACTGCTACACTATGGACGTCACATAGGACTGTCAATACATTTTCACACTATTTTGATAAAGACCATGTGGTCGAAAATTTAATAAAAAGAGTGACTTTAAAACAATGTATAATTACATGTCCATGTATTTGCCAAGAGTGACACATATGCAACCATTTATACATGGTATATACTAGCCATAACTGGTAACATGTTAATGACATCATAGTGTCTATTCACATGTGTATACTGCACATGCCATTTGCAATTGTTTTGTACATGACAGACAAAATAATGAGTCATGGATGTTATGATTTAAACTACAATCATGAATGGGTAGCACATCAGACTGTATCCAAAATATGCTGCAATGTATGAGTTAAATCGGTATCATATTTTGGTTTGATTTACAACTACATGTAATGACTTCTTCATGAAAATAACTGTGGGGTGGGCTGGGGTTGGCGTTTTTACATGCCCGCCCTCAGAATTAATGTTATTTTGTTCCACATACCAACATAATTGTAAAGACATAATTTCATACGCAGTGAGTAGGTCGTATTGACAGGATATCAAAAATGTTTCACGGCAACGTGTTTCACGGCACATACGCACTGTTGACGGGATAACATGTATACATATAAACACATATAATCATAAAGAGATATGTAGTAAATAACCCATTTAACTCTAAGTATCTGGAATTGACCATTATATGCTAATTTTCAACCAATCCATCATCACAACATGATATTCAGACTAATCTATTTATAAAAATAATTGCCTCGCTCACGTTAGTGAAAACTGAAACATAGCGGTCACAATTCCGGCATCGTATGCAACGCACTAGTAGGCGTTAACAAGTTTGGATGCACGATCAAACATTGCAGATCTCGTGATATGTTAGTCCGATCATTCACCAAACTTCAACAATAGCTTCTTCTCGTTGATGGGTATCATTCGGCTGGCATTGGCCTCCACGCACTTGCCGGTGTCGGGTCGCTTTGATTTTGTCTACGTATCAATAAGGCGAAACAATTGATTACTACAAAACATTATCCGCCAACATGTACAGCAAACAGTTTGCTGTTATGTTGCACGAGAAACAGTTTGCTGTTATGTTGCACGAGATGCTCATAGTAATGTCTTGTTTGAAGAAATGCATTTTATCCCGTCAACACAGTGTGTATGTGCCGTGAAACACGGTGCCGTGAAACATTTTTGATATCCAGTCAATACCATTTTTGCATTTTACAGCCATTTATAGGTGTTGACGGGATAAATAGAATAGTAGGTTAGTGCCGTGAATGGGAAAAAATATCTGGCGCGGCACGGAAACGGGATGTGCTCGGCAGAGCCTCGCCCATCCCGTTTCCTGAGCCTTGCCAGATATTTTTTCCCATTCACGGCACTAACCTACTATTCTCTATCTATTTTCCATATTTCTGAACGAAAATATATGTTGTGTCACAACATATACTTCTGATGAGAAATAAAGAAATTATTGAGCCTTGCCGGATATTTTTTCCCATTCACGGCACTAACCTACTATTCTCTATATATGCCAAACATGAGTTACCCTTACCAACAGACTATGGATATGAATATGGCAAGGAAGGGAAATTCATGTCGCAAACAATGTCAGCTCCCGATGTGTTAAATAAAATGCTATGCCAGTGTGAAGTGTGTGGTGATGACGAATGCACGTATTTCGTAAATAGTCAAATATGCCCATCTGGCTG